>CM066032.1:861108503-861511451 GCA_033557465.1 Ichthyophis bannanicus
TGCACCACAGTGTTGCCACAGAAATAGTGCATTCCTTGGAGATACCATGACTGTTTGTCAGACAGAGCCTGTCTGTTGCAGTGCACGGCACCCACCTAAACAGGGCTGGGCCATGGCCTGCTGTGGGCAGCAGCCACTGGCCCCTCCACCACCAGTACCCCTCTGTCACCATGCTGACATGCCCTTCTGCTGGTGGTGCTGGTGGTGCGCAGTCTCGGGCCATCCAGTGTGTGGGTAGGTGGCTGCCTATGCTGCGGGTTCTGGGGAAGGGGTGCCTTCATAGATGTCCACGCTTCCCCCCAGCACCGCCTGCAAATGTTCTGTACCCTTGGGGGTACCTGCTGGGTACTATCCCCTGTGACACTGTGGGAAACACACTTGTGCCCGTGCTGGGCCCTCATCAGTTGCTGTCTGGCTGCTCTACTGTTTCAGCATTCGTATGGGCCACCCAGGGCCGGCCCGTCCATTGAGCAAGAATGTTCTTTGCACAAGGCCCCGCGTTTCAGGGGGCCCCGCGCAAAGAACATTCTGCTTTTTTCAAAAATTATATTAAAAAAAAAAAAGCTGGCTCTGGCTGCTGCCGCGGCCTCCGCGGCAAAATGGAGTGTCCGCGGGGCCCCCTCTCCTCGCTGAGCCTCTCTGCAAGGGCTTTCAGATTAGCTTAGGGAGAGTGTCTGTCTCCCTCGCGTCTCTGTTAAGCCCGCAGGGGCTAATGGGAAATTTCCCATTAGCCCCTGCGGGCTTAACAGAGACGCGAGGGAGACACTCTCCCTTCGCGAATCCTGAAAGCCCTTGCAGAGAGGCTCAGTGAGGAGAGGGGGCCCCCGCGGGACACTCAATGCTGCCGCGGCGGCAGTGGTAGCAGCCAGAGCCAGGTTTTTTTTAAAATTTGCCATAAGCCGATGGGGGGGGGGGGGGGTGTTAAGACTGGGGCTGGGCTGGGCTGGGCGGGGGGGGGGGTGTTGACTGGTCTGTGCTGTGCTGGGCGGGGGGGGTTTAAGACTGGGGCGGGGCTGACTGGGGGCTGGGCTGGGCTGGGGGGGGTGTTAAGACGGGGGCTGGGCTGGGATGGGCTGAGCTGGGGGGACCTGTTAAGACTGGGGCTGGGCTGGGCTGGGGGCTGTTAAGACGGCGGGCTGGGCTGGGCTGGGCTGGGCTGGGGGGGTGTTAAGACTGGTGCTGGGCTGGGGGGGGGGCTGTTAAGACTGGGACTGGTGCTGGGCTGCGCGGGCTGGGGGGGTGTTAAGACTGGGATCCTGGGCTGGGCTGGCTGGGTGGTGTGTTAAGACTGCGGACTGGTGTGGGCTGGGCTGGGGGGGGGGGTGTTAAGCTGACTGGGGGCGGGGCTGGGCTGGGGGGTTGTGTTAGACTGGGGCTGGGCTGTTGCTGGGCTGGCTGGGTGGGGGGTGTTAAGACTGGGGCTGGGCTGGGCTGGGGGGGGTGTTAAGACTGGGGTCTGGCTGGGCGGCTGGGGGGGTGGGGCGGGTGTTAAGACTGGGCTGGGCTGGGGCTGGGCTGGGTGGGTGGGTGTTAAGACTGGGGCTTGCTGGGCTGGGCTGGGGGGGTGTTAAGACTGGGGCTGGGCTGGGCGGGGCTGGGCTGGGGATTGTTACGACTGAGGACTGGCTGGCTGGGGGGGGGTTAAGACTGCGCGGGCTGGTGGAGCTGGGGGTGTTGTGTGTTAAGACTGGGGGCTGGGGACCTGGGCCTGGTGGCTGGGCTGGAGGAGGAGAGTTTAAGACTGGAACAAAAGGGCTTGGGGGGGGGCGAGGGGGTTAAGTCTGGTAATGCGGCCTTTGGCTGATGGGGGCGTTTGTCTGTCTGGAAATGGGGTGATGGGGGTTCGTAGTTAAGACTGGTAATGGGGCTGGTGGGGGGCTAGGACAGATATGCGGCTGGGGGGCTAGACCTGCGGATGGTACTGTTCGGGCTGTGAGCTGAATTGGGGGGTTAGAGAGGGCTGGTAATTGGGCTATGGGGGGGTTAAGACTGGTTAAATGGGCTGTGGGCTGATGGGGCTGTCTGGAAATGGGGGGTGATGGGGGGTGTTAGGACTGGTAATGGGCTGGGGGTGGGTTAAGACTGAGTAATGGGCTGTGGGCTGATGGGGGCATGTCTGGAAATGGAGGGGTGATGGCGGGGTTAGGGGCTGGTAATGGGCTGGGGTGGTTAAGACTGGAGGTAAATGGGCTGTGGGCTGATGGGGGCTGTCTGGAAATGGGGTGATGGGGGTTAGGAGTGGTAATGGGCTATGGGGGGATTAGGACTGATAATGGGCTATGGGGGGGCTAGGACAGGACATGGGCTGATGGGGAGGGGTTAGGACTTGAGGTGGGCTGATGTGGTTAAGACTGGTAATGGGCTGGGGGCTGTTGGGGAAGGGGGGTTAGGACTGGCAGTGGGCTATGGGGGGCTGACTGGAAATGGGCTGATGGGTTAAGACTGGAAGTGGGCTGATGGGGGGTTAGGACTGGTAATGGGTTATAGGGGGGGCTTTCTTAAAACTGAAAATGGGGTGATGGGGGGTTAGGACTGGAAGTGGGTTGATGGGGGGCTAGGACTGGTACTGGAAATGGGCTGCTGGGGGGAGCTAAGATTGGAAATGGGCTGTGGTGGGGGCTTGAATTGAAATGGACTCATGGAGGGGCTAGAACTGGAAGAAGGCTCATGGGGGCACTTGGACTGGAATTGGCCTCAGTGGAGGGGAGCTAGGATTTAACATGGGCTGATGGTGGGGCTAGGAAAATGACTAGAAATGGGCTGATGGGGGGCTAGGATTGGAAATGAGCTGATGAAGGGACTCAGACTGAAAAAATGGAGGGGGGCGCTAGGACCGGCAATGGGTTGATTGGGGGTAGGACTGGAAATGGGCTGATGCAGGGACTAGAAGGGAATGGATGCTGGGTGAGACTGGAACTAGAAGGGAGCTGATGTTGGGGGAAGATTAGAATGGGATGGGGCTGGGAGAGTAAAATGGAGAGGGGAAAAATATTTTGTGTGGGAGGGATGAAAAATCTACAATTGGCCGGTTATTGGGAGAGTAAGTGGGGATTGAGGATGGAGGGGTAAAATTTGTGTGGATGAAATAGGAATGAGGAAAGAGCAAAAGGAGAAGATTAGTATGTTAAAGAAGATGTAGAGAGAGAGAATGGAAAAAAAAAACTAGAAGAGAGAAGAAAGAACAAATGGACAGCAGACGATGGAGAGCTAGCAGAAAAACATGAAGAAACCCAGAAGAAAGTGGCTGGAGCAATTGCAACTGAAAAAAAATGCACAAAGGTAGAAAGATATCTCTTTATTTTGAATTTATTAACTGGAATATGAAAGCCTCTGGGATATGTGCATCATTAACGTCTGCGCTTTGTTTGGTACAAGAGGAAATTAATTTATAGTTTTATTTCTACAGTGTTGTTGTACATCCCAAGTTTGGCTTTTGGGGTTCCCAGTTTAATTATTGCCTTCCTGTTTCTAAATTGTGATTCCTTGTTTGATGATGGTCTATGTTCTGCATGTGTAACTGAGCTGAGGTATTCTGTTTATGCAATTCCTATTTGACATTTGCCACTTGTTCTCTTTCCCCAGTATTCTCTGAAATGTATTGGTTTAATATTGCAGTGTTGCCTTTTGATAGGTAGGGTATGGTGCTTTGTGAGTCCTGGTAATGCTGTCAGGATATGGCGGGTTTGCTATGGGTTCTAAATGGGCAGCGTTTGTAGTAGTTCCTAATGTGCCTGGCGGTTGGCACTGGATTATTGTAATGTAGAACTCTTTTAGTCTTTCTTTATCCATACCCTCATTAAGAGACATGTTTACCAAAAAGTTAGTGTATGGTAACATTATGCAAATATTTATGCAAATAAGGCCACTTATGCAAATGAGGCCCCGCACCGAGTCTCCGCACATGGCCCCGCACCCCCCTTGGGCCGCCCCTGGGGCCACCTAGGCATCACCCTAGTCTGCACTGTGGCCCAGCTGCACCACAGCATGTGCCGCCTGCAGCCCTCTGTGTCCCCTTTTCCAGCATCTGTCCAGTTGCCTGTTTCGACATGCCCACCCTGCTGTTGCGGGTCATGTGCATGCCATAGGAAACCTGTCCAGTAACAAGGGAAAGCCCTGATCAGCGTTATTTAATTGTGGGATCATTCACCTTGTATGTGGACAGAGTATAGCCCCTTCCAAAATTGATATCCTTTTTTTGGAGCTTTCTCGGTAGTGTTTTTTGATGTTTCCCATTGATATCACTATTGCCCAGCTAGGTTATGTTTTTTTCCAGTTTGTTCAGGTCATTTTCAATGTTTATCTGCCCTTTTGTTCTGTGCACATGTATCACACTTATCTACCTTTTTTTAGGTTTCCCTGGCTTTGCTGTACATTGCTGACGGAAATGGTTTCTTCTTCCCTTTAAATCTACTCTAACAGCCAGGGTTTCACTGGCGTTGGTTTTTCAGCCCCAAAATCCACAGCGTTAGTGTGCAGGGAGCCTCTTCCCTCCCACTCTCCACCCATTGACCCCCTTCTCTCCACCCCTGGGGAGCCTTCCTCCGCCCTCAGGGAGCCTTTACTCCGCCTTCAGTGCTCGCTTGCGCTGCTGAGCGCCGCTGAGCGCATTAGCGCGTGATAAGGTACCTTATCGCGCGATAAGGTGCCTTATCGTGCGCTAATGTGTCAGAGCGCACATTAAGACGGTTTAGTAAACATACCCCTAAGAGAACCACAGCTCACTTTCTAACAGCAAAATATAATTCTAATTTTATTTTGGTGTTAGAAACTGCACTAGGGGTTCTATCTTTTTCTTTTTGAACATCTATCTTGCGTCCAACAAAATCCTTCCTCCAGCAGTAGGTGCAGAGCAGAATTAGGACATTTCACCATAGAAACCAACATTCAAGGAAATAAAAACAGTTTCTAGTGTCATCTCCTTAGCAGCAATATAAGGCCTGAGTAGTATAATGGGTACACTACTCGTCAAACTGATTGACAGGTGAGATAAGGATGACAGGAGCCAATCAGAGTTCACTTCCGGTCTATGTCCCGCCTTAGGCCACGCCCCATCCCATAGACGTGAATGGTGAGTTAGCCCCGCCCACTCCCGCCCCCAAAATGTTGACAGGTACCAATCAGCGCCCACTTCCGGTGTATGTCCCGCCTTAGGCCATGCCCCCTCCCATAGAAGTGAATGGTGAGTTAGCCCCGCCCAGCACCCGCCCACTCCCGCCCCAAAATGTTGACAGGCACCAATCAGCGCCCACTTCCGTTGTATGTCCCGCCTTAGGCCACGCCTCCTCCATAGAAGTGAATGGTGAGTTAGCCCCACCCAGTCCCGCCCCAAGGCGTGGCCACCGCCCCCCACTTGACACACCCCTGCGCCCGCCCCAAGGATGACATCATCCAATCAGCATACTCTTCCGGGGGTGTGTCACACCCATGCCACGCCCCACAATATGGCATTAGCCAATCAGCCCCACTTCCGGGGTTTGTGCTACGCCCACAGCCTCCCACCCTCCTCCACGCCCCCTGCCTACATCATCGGAAATGACATCACCGGAAACAGGGCGTCATCAGAAGAGGGACTGTCCCTTTTTTGCTGACATCAGCGGAAACAGTATGGCTGACTCCGGAAATGTGTTTTTGCTTCTGCTTAATACTGAAAAACAAAAATGCTTTTCTCTCTGTCTCTCTCTCCCACACAGACTCAGTTGTTTCTTTCTCACACAAAAACTGATTCCTAGCACAGAGAGACAGGCAAGCTAGAATCTTTTTTCTTTCCAAAATGCAATTAGCACATCTTTGTTAGAGGGATCACCCTCTCACCCTCAACCACGCCCCTGCCTACATCATCGGAAATGGACTGTCCCTTTGTGCTGACATCAGCGGGGAGCAGTGTGACTGACTCCGGAAATGTGTTGTTTTTTTTGCTTCTGGTTAATGTTTACACCTGCAAAAAAAAAAGCAGGAACCCTGGAAAAATAAAATGCTTTTCTCTCTCCCACTGCACCAGTTCTTATTTCTCACAAAAAGATTCACAGCACAGAGAGACACAATTTTCTTTACAAATGCAATTACAAATGCAATTGTTAGAAAAACTAGTGCGGTCCATGTGATAGAATGTTAGAAATTTTCTGACAAACCTGTATAGTACAGACTGAAATACAGAGAGACCTGAGTTCAAATCCCCCTAATACAGCTATTTTTTTGAGAGAGCCGAGTTCAAATCCAAATACAGCTATTTTTTAGTGGCTTTGAAAAAACCAATACAGAGAGACAAGCCTGGACATGTCTCTCTAGGGTGTGGTAACACGTGATTGGTTGAAACAAGAGGTCTGTTCTGAGCATGCTCCAGGTGTTCTGAGCATGCTCAGAACACAGACTTTCAGAAAGGAAAAAATGGCTCTTTTGGAACACCAAGCAGAATTTCCAGCAGGGCACACAACATTAATTACTTCCTTAAGGATCATGATGCCGTTGCAGAGGGGTATCCACCGATTGAAAATCCATTTGAACTACAGGAGAGTCTGGCAGATCCTCCGCCAGAAATAGCAGCTTTTGTGGATTATCCAGATGCCCAAATATTTTTCAACTCTCAAGAACCCTACAATTCTGGCACAGAACTTGGCTTAACATCTGACAACACAATGGACCTGGAGGATATAGAATTATATCACGCCACTGTAGATGCAGAAACAAACTGTTTATTGGAAGACCTAGGATCAGCAGAGGTAAGAGAAGTTTTTTTATTTAGAAAAGTGTTATAGAAGAAACAGCAGTTCACACTGACATTATTTTGGTTTTTTTTGTAGGGAAGTGACGAATCTCTGCTCCTACAGGGGCACATACAGGCTGCCAATCTACGCTGTTTGTGCTTTCTCTGTACATATCAAAGGGAGGCATTTGATGTCATAGCCAGTCAAAGGGATTGTACAAAACCTGATGAAATAAACAGATTTAAATCTGTTATACAAACAACGGTGGCCTGTATTATCAAGAAATGCTGGCAGGGCATTATGCATAGAGACTGTGCAGCGTGTGTAATACATGCTCCAGGCCAAAGACACCATGACTGTTTAAAGTGGGAACGCAATGAAATACATCAGAAAATCCATAAAGCTTGTAACAGGTTGTGTCTAGGACCTATTTTAAATGTTGCCATGATTGCGGGTCATAAAATGAAAGCAACTGTCCTAGTTTATGAAAATTTGAATTTTTTGTTTGAACTCGTCAGAGATTTTAACAACAGTTGAAATCCAGGACAACTGCTCAATATTTTGCTTAATTC
The DNA here is from genome assembly GCA_033557465.1 of Ichthyophis bannanicus. Classification (NCBI taxonomy): domain Eukaryota; kingdom Metazoa; phylum Chordata; class Amphibia; order Gymnophiona; family Ichthyophiidae; genus Ichthyophis; species Ichthyophis bannanicus. Next base: position 861,115,777 of record CM066032.1, read on the forward strand.
TGTGGCAGACAGCGAAATAGAAATAGTGGAAGGCTTAATCTGTGACAGAGATTATAGATCGTTCTTTAAAAAACACCAAGTTCTGTAAAAATTGACTTTTTATGAAAATGTATGTATTTCCAGAATCTATTAGTTGAACATACAGATGAACAAAAATTATATGTATGCCTTTTATTTTTTTTTAAAACTTGTAATGCTCAAATGAATTTCACAAGATGAAAACATTTTATTTGAAATAAAATATTTTGAACCTATGTGTGGTGTGTTTTAGGAATGATTAGTTAATTAAACCTACAATGGTTTGTCTGGAAAAAAAATGGGGCCTCCAGGTGTGTCCTAAACAATAGGCCATAAGATAAGAATGTGCAGAACTGTCGTGTAACTAAAATCCACTTAAGACGTCTGGGAAATGGATGGGAATGTGTATTAGCCACATACACAGATATATAGCATCTATTACACTGTACTGTCTGCGAAAAAAGGCATTGTGAATTAGCCAGGTCGTATGATAAGCTTATGAGATCCAGTACATTTCAGCAGCCAGAAAAGATCACACAGTCTCTATAGCTTGTATCATCTGCAACTTTTTCTTCAGACATGGTGAGTAGATATGAGTCTTTTTTAAAAATATTGTTGGCTATGTAATGTTTCTGTCTCTTATGATTGTCTTTAAAAAATAGGAGCAGCAGAAAAAGGGGGTTACAAATAAACTTTCTCTTACAAAAAGAAGGCGGCAAAGAAATTTAAAAGGTATGTCCTGTGTGTTTTTAATTTTCTAACATCTATGTTCTTTATAATGTGTTTCAGAGGACAGCCTCAACCTGTAATCTTTTTTTATTTTAGACCAAGAAGATGCTACAAAACAAGATGGCCAGTCTAACCAACAGACGGTACCTTACAGAAAGCCAAAAGACAAACAGAATCGTGAGTATTCCAGTTTTATCCAGCACCTAGATTTTAAGGTCTCTGTAAAAGTATTAGCCCCCACGTTTTCTTTTTCAGACCGAGAAAATGTTAGAAAATCAGCGGCTATGGGAGAGAAGTCTAACAGAAAAAGATCACACAGCAATAGTTTTTCTGATGGTGAATCTACACACACCGGTACAGAAGAGCAAACAGCTCCATACCGAAAACCAAAAGATAAGCAACATAGTGAGTATTCCGGTTTTATCCAGTACATAGATTTTAAGGTCGCTGTAAAAGAAAAAAAAGTATTAGCCCCTACATTTTCTTTTTCAGACCGAGAAAATGTTAGAAAATCAGCGGCTGTGGGAGAGAAGTCTAACAGGAAAAGATCACGCAGCGATAGTTTTTCTGACGGTGAATCTACACACGCCGGTACAGAATACGGAGGGCGTGGTGAAAGCCGTGTCTTTGATCACAGTGTTTCAGAGGACAGCGCAAATAATCATGCATTAGGCCTCGCTGAAGAATCAGAACCAGTTAGCTATGTTCAGTTTGTGAAAAGGTGGGATCGTAAATTGGACAAGTTTAATGGTGTAATTTATTCAGAGGAATTTCGGTTTATTAATTTAGACAGGATAACATCATTATCTGAGGCTCAATTCGCCATTCGGCAAGGTATTCAACATATTCTGGATGAGGTTAGCAGCCGGGTTTCACCCGGTGATTATGTACAGGTGCATCTACACTCATCTCTTTTCCACAATTCCTTATATTCTGGTAAGTTAAACCCCGAGGCATTAGACGCTGACGATTTCTTAAATCAGATCGCTAAACTCCTTCAGAGTCACAGAGAAATCCAGGTTTGTGATATATTCCGGGTTGTTGTACTTGTCATAAAAAATCGGGGTGGGGGTGCTCGTAGGGTCTTAAAGACCATACCGTTTAGCCATATTATTCATAAGAAAAGGATGTATTTGATAGACTTGAACAACACTGATAATAGCCTGTGTTTTGCAGGTAGCCTCACAGCCCTCATGTCACAGGTAAAAATGACAGATGTCGAATTGTTAGAAGGTGCTAAAAAACTACATAACGAATTGGGGTGGCCGGTACATAGAAAAGTCATGCTCGATGATGTAGCAATATTTGAACAGCATTTAAAGATAAACATACGCGTTGTGCTTTACACAAAATCATGGGTTTGTTTTAAGACATCAGACAGACCTGTGTTCCCTAAGACTGTGTTCTTGTTGCTACACGATGACCATTTCTATGGTATAACCGATGTCAAAAAATTCTATGGGGAGCGCAACTTCTGTAGTTACTGTCAGAAACCGTACAGTCACGATCATAATTGCACATTATGGTGCCGTCTTTGTTTGACACTAACGTGTACGAATAATGTTGGTGTACAACAGAGATGCCCTAATTGCAAACTCTTTTGCCGTTCTAAAGAGTGTTTAGATAGACACGCGGATCTGGCTCTGAAAAAAGAAGTGGCGTGTTTATCTAAGATACTGTGCCAGAAATGTGAGTCTTATGTGGACAAGAAACATAAGTGCAAGGGCCGTCATTGTAAACTATGTCGCGAGCCCCTAACCGGGGATGGCGTCCACTTATGTTTTATGACCCCTATTGGTAAAACTGAAACATCTGAAAAGTATATTTTTTATGATTGTGAATGTATGCAAGAAACAGGCTGGCATGTCCCTAATTACATATATGCGACGGACTTAAATGATGAAAGAAACTGGGAATTCAAGGGTCTCGAATGTATTTCTGCCTTTATACAGATTTTTTGTGACAAAAAATTTAAAGGTTACACCTTCATAGCCCATAATTCCAAAGGTTATGACGGATATTTTGTTCTTAAACAACTGCTTAAGGAAAAGATGGACACGGGGCTGTTGGTTCAAGGTGCTAAACTTTTACAAATTACCGTTGAACCTCTGACTATCCGTTTTATAGACTCTCTAAATTTCCTGCCTATGAAACTTAGCAAACTTCCACAAGCCATGGGTTTTACAGGCAGCAAGGGGTACTTTCCACACTTTTTTAATACGCTGAAAAATCAAAATTATGTGGGTCCCATGCCGGGTGTTGAACATTACGGTGTGAGTAACATGTTGCCTGAAGAAAAAGATGAATTTTTACAATGGTACAAGGACAATCAGCATAAAACTTTTAATTTGCAAAAAGAGCTGGCTTATTACTGCCAGCAGGATGTATCTATTTTGCGACAGGCCTGTGTTCTCTACCGAGCTGAAATCATGAAAATGACAGAGAAAGAAGTGTTTGTAGAGCAGGGTGACATCTCAGAAATTCAAACAAGGTGTTTAGACCCTTTCCAATATATAACCCTTGCATCTGTATGTATGGCTATGTTCAGATTCATGTTTTTAGAACCCAAGACTGTGGCACTCATCCCACCAGATAACTATCACCGGCAGACAAAGAGATATTCAACCCCCTCTATTCAATGGCTGATGTATGTGGAGGCCAAAGAAAATATACAGATCACACATGCTCTGAAAGGTGGTGGTGAAAAAAAGGTGGGGGCTTATTTTCTTGATGGCTATGCCGTGATCGGTGGGGTAGAAACAGCTTTTGAATTTAATGGTTGTTTTCACCACGGCTGTCCGAGCTGTTATAACGATAAAGACCAGAATCCTATAGCAGCCACGACCTATGGTTTTCTTTATTACAAAACACAGCTAAAAGCTGCATTCCTGGAAAGCCGTGGGTTCAAGGTCATAAGTCTATGGGAGCACGAGTGGAAGCGGATGGTAAAAGAAAATGATGGGGGCTGCGCAGATTTCCTGGCTGACTCCGCATTACCGCAACCTCTGATTCCACGAGATGCCCTTTTCGGGGGTAGAACAAATGCCATTTGTCTGTACCACAAAACAAGGCCTGGGGAAAAAATACACTACTATGATTTTACCAGCCTATACCCTTTTGTCAATAAAACAAAGGAATATCCAATAGGCCATCCAAAAATCATTTATAACAAATTTGGCCCCCCTACAAAGTACTTTGGTTTTATAAAAGCAAAAGTATATCCCCCACGAAAGCTCTTTTTCCCAGTGTTACCCATACGGTTGGGCGGTAAGCTTATGTTTCCGCTGTGTCACACGTGTGCTGACACACGGCAACAGGAAATGTGTGCCCACACGGATGAGGAGAGAGCTTTTGTGGGGACTTGGTGTACGGTGGAGATGAATTTAGCCATTGCAAAAGGGTATGTGGTTGTTGAAATCTATGAAATCTGGCATTTCGAGCAAAAATCTGATCATCTCTTTTCCGAATACACCAAAATGCACCTCCGTCAAAAACAAGAGGCTTCTGGCTACCCTCGATGGTGCAATGATACTGAAAAACAAAATGTGTACATAGCTGATTTCTTTAGAAAAGAGGGGGTGTGTTTGCGTACAGACCAGATTAATGTAAACCATGCTAAGTGTCAAATAGCAAAACTTTTCTTAAATTCCCTGTGGGGTAAATTTGGTCAAAGAACAAACCTGCCTACCACAAGCATTGTGAAAGAACCTGATGATCTCTTTAAATATCTGTTTTCTCCTGAATTTGAGGTTTCATCATGCGATTTTATTGATGATGAAACAGCCTGTGTGTTTTGGAGGCACTCAAAAGACCAGTGTATATTGTCGGGTAGCACCAACGTTTTCATTGCCTGTTTTACAACGGCTTATGCACGCCTGGAGTTGTACAACCTTCTAGATAGTTTGCAAGAGCGCTGTCTGTACCATGATACAGATTCTGTGATATTTCTAAGTCGAGAGGGTGATTGGAACCCATCTTTGGGTGATTATTTAGGTGAGCTCACAAGCGAGATACCCTCAGATGAACATATCACAGAGTTTGTATCAGCGGGGCCTAAAACATACGGCTACAAGCTGTCAAGCGGGAAGACCTGTATGAAAGTAAAAGGGATTACGTTAAACGTAGAAAACTGCCAGAAAATCAATTTCACTAGTTTGAAAGATCTAGTTTTGGACTACAAACCTGGGACAGCAGATTTATCCCAGAAAAAGATAGGAGTACAACAACCTGGTATTATAAGAAACAAAAAGGGATGGACAATAGAGACTGGTGTGATTAAAAAAACACAAAAGGTTGTGTATGACAAAAGGGTGAAGTTGGAGGATGGCTTTAGCACATTACCCTATGGATACTAGCGTGGTGGATGTGCGCTGGTCACATCCTTTTTCTTGTATTTTAGCGGGGCCGTCCAATTCAGGCAAGAGCTTCTTTGTTAAAAAGATGTTAGAACATGCTGGTCGTGTATTGACTGTCATGCCTAACAATATTGTGTGGTGTTACAGTTGCTGGCAACCTCTGTATAAAGAAATGTTAAATAAATATCCTTTTATTACATTTATGGACACTTTGCCTGATACTTTTAATGATGAACGGCTGTTTCCAACCAATAAAGTAAACTTGGTTATTGTTGATGACCTAATGGATTCTGCCTGTAAAAGTGATGAAATAGAGAAAGCCTTTACCAAGTATGTGCATCACAGAAACCTGAGCATCATATATATTGTTCAAAATGTTTTCTGCCAAGGTAAAGCAAGCCGAACTATAACTTTAAACACCAAATACATGGTGCTCTTTAAGAATCCTAGAGATAAGTTACAGATTGCCATTCTAGCCAGGCAGATGTACCCTGGAAAATCAAAATTCTTTTTAGAAGTCTTTGAAGATGCAACCAGAAAGCCGTTTGGGTATCTCGTCGTGGATTTAAATAACACAACGCCTGAGGCTTACAGACTGAGGACGGATATCTTCCCGCCAGATTGGACCACGGTATACTGTGAAAAACCACAAAACTCACATAAAAAGAAATTAATATGTAACCAACCCCTTCATACATGCCTGTGTGTCTCAGACAACATGTCTCGCCGTGTAAAGAGAAACCTGCCCCTTTTAAAACTTTTGGTTCAAGCCTCTCCGCAGCACAGAAGAGCCATCCTGAATACAGCTTCTAATGATTTGGTAGCAGCTATAGTTGAAATCGCTCTCAACACCCTAAAAGGTAACATTCCTCTTTCACAACAACAGATAAAGGTTTTAAAAGGGAAGCGTCATGCCATAAAGAGTCTGTGCGATAAAAGACTACCCATTAAAAAAAAGAAGCAATTGGTGAGACAGTCGGGTGGCTTTATCGGGCCCCTGTTAAGTTTTGCATTACCATTGATAACGGGGCTTCTGACAAACCTCTAATGCATCACGCTGAAAAAATGTACATAGTCCCTAGTCAACAACTTGAGCGCTTGAGAAACCCGCCAGATCGGGATGAAAATATTAGAACCACGACCATCCATAAGTTAGATGAAGAAATGAAAAACATCCTGCAAAGCGTCGGTATGTCTGAACACGAAAAGGCTAAATGTTACTCAGAAGTGCTACAGCGCTATCTCGTGCTTAACAGACAGAGGGATATGGAAAAAGAAAAAATAAACTTGTATCTACAGGCACAAGATGAGACATCAACGGCAACACCTCTAGAAAATATTATACCTCCAGACCCTGTAATACAAGAAGTGTTAAACAGCATCAATATGCGCTATAGGAAAAATGCTGAGTTGCTGCTTAATAAACTGTTAAAAAACAAGAATGTGGCATCCTGGGAGGGAAATGGAACATTTGTATACCGGGGAAACCCCGTCAATGGCTCTAACCTACTCGACCTCGTTCGTGGGGCTACGCAGCCCCAAGCTCTTTCACAACGAAGAATACCCAGGGGCTGGGAGGAGTTCATGCAAACCCTAGCCGAATTAAATATGCCCTCTACGGTAATGGGTAATGCAGCCAACAGAGATGTACTGGCACGCCTCAAAGAGAACCCATCTGTGAAGGCTACTAAAATGTACACGGGTCCGATAAAGAGCAAAGAGCTTGTCCCTCAACAAAAAAGTAATTTATCCTACAGATACCGGTGGTTGAGTGTGTAAAAAATGTATTTTCAATAAAATGTTTAAAAACAAAAATAAAAGACTAGACAGTGGTTTCTTTTCAAAAAACCTCCTTAGAGGGGTTACTTTTTATTTAGAAGCATCAAAACATTCACGATAGGAAACACACACTTGCTGATTATGGAACGGATTTCTAAAAGATCTACACAAAGTTTGTTTGTTGCGTTTTACAAAATGTAACACCATATCATCATTTTGCATTAAATCTTCAGAATACATTTCTAAAATATTTTCAAAAGGCACCCCTTTACAGCGGTGGTGCAAGAAAAATACACAGTGATATCCACAAGCCGTAGACATTGGGTGCTGTAATTGTCTGTTGTGGTATAAAACAGTTTTACAATGCTTGTTGAAAAAGCTCATAATGCTGGTAGGAAAGAATAAGCTATCAGGTGGTTGTCCATAAGAATCAAAAAATTCCCCTGTTCCATCTCCACATATATAGATGGCTAACCAGTGTTCTCCAGGTAGGTTATGAGGGTGTGTATTTACCACCAAACACACTGGCTTCCTTGATATTTGTACATCCGCTAACCAATCGCTGGGTAGCACATCTAAAAAGAAATCTGCAACACAGGGGTCCTTCTTTAAAATACGGAAGATCTGCAGGGTGTTCATTTTCACGAATGATCAAAAAGAACATTCCTTCTATGATTAATTTCTATCACATTGTCAAAAACCCCATAAACAATCATGTTAACTGTATGGGGTAAGGCGCTGGCAAAACGTATTTCAGCCCGCAGGTTACCAGTTTTAATCAGCGAGTAATGGTCTGCACACTCCTGATCCGGTGAAAGGTCAAACGCCAACAGGGTATAACCTTTGTAAAACTCCTGACGGTCAACCAGCAATGCTGTATCTTTCAGATGTTTACCACTTGCTTGTATCAGTTGCATATATTCTCTTACACAACATCCATTTTGAAAGTCAGGTTGAAGAGGTTTCCCGGGTACTTGTTCACCATCCACATATAGAGCGGCAAAATTAATATCATAATGTTTAAAATTGAAGGGGTTTTTAGCATAATTACCGCTGAAAGCATCATTATCCACAAATCCCAGCACAATGAGTTTTGGTAGCTGCCCCAAAAAGAGATTTTCCTGGTTAGTCACACGGGCACCGGCTGGTATGCTAAACACCTTCAGCCCCACACGGTCAATAGCATACTTGACATTAGCTTTCAGCAGAGCTTCCGCATGTCCCAGGCGCACTCCGGGGGAAACTTTAACTCTCTTTACAAAGAGCGCAGCGTTTAGGATAAGGATTTTATAACTTTCTTCGGCATCACCGCTCATTAAACAAAGAGTTTTTGTTGCGGGTCAATTTGATTTTGAGATCCACGCCATTAATCAATAGCTTTTCTTGAAAAAATAGATCGCTATGTAAATGCCCCAATAGCTCTACCTTGTTGCTAGAGACCGTAAATTGAGCCCTTTCAGTAAAGCCGATGTTGCGAGATCCTATCTCTCTCACCTCATGCTGCCCGGCTGTGTCTTTATAAAACAGACCGCTTGTAAACTGTGATTTGAGGGATCCTTCGCCATAATTGAGAAGCAGCTCTATGAGGGCTCTGTAGGGGTAGCAGTTGTTGCTCTGGCTAATGAGTTGGTCACCCAGTGTAACATCCAGCTGGCTAAACAGAGCTGCGATTGGGTAGTTCACCAGCGCTACTTTGGCTGCCGGGTCGATGTTCGAGCCATCTTCTGCCACAATTTTACAGGTCAGGTGCAAAAGTGTACTATTTAAATCAATGTAGTCTTCACCATGACCTGCGATATAGAAGTCCAAAGGGGCTGTTTCCGACAAAGCCGATAATGGCGGAATTTCCACATAAATACTTTTTTCGATACTTGTTTGAGTCGGTGCTAGTTGAAACAGGTCCAGTTCCGATTTAACACACTCTTCAGAGCCGTGGTGTACAAAAGCCATGGTGCTTTTTAGAATATATCTCGCTGCCTAGAGCTAGCGCTTCTCTTCTTAGACCGGCGGTTAAGCTTCTGAGACCTGCCACCCACGGGTTTCTTTCTTTTAAAAGGTTTGGGCGGTCCTTGTGGTAACTCCCGAGACTCGGTTCTCTTTCTTTTAACAGCTCTTCTAATCACAGCCAGTCCTGATCCTGCCTGTTCTGTAGCCTGGTTCATTTTATTTAGAACGGCCGTTGTGACATGGCTCATGACATCCTTGGCTATGTTTTTTGCGGCGCCTTTCACGTGTGGTTTAATAATTTCAAAACCCCTTCTCAAAAACGGCATAGCTTTTCTAAAGAGGCTGCGAAAAACACCACCTACACCGGCCCCATACATGACCGGTACTCCATGATATCCTGAAAGCCCATAGCCGGCTTGTGTTGTATAATAATGCCTGTATGCTTTGGGGTCTCCGTAGTCTTTAGCCACAACCATTTTAAAAAACAGTCACCCTCCGGGGTCGCAGATGAAGCTTAAGGATCACCTTCCCGTAACGAAATGAGACGTACTTGTCCTGATCCGTCTTTATTTCAAATGTGATGGTATCAATATGCTGTTTGTTCACAGGGACATAGTGCGGCTTATCATAAGTTAACGTGATAAACTCATCCCTAACCCCTTTAGTTGGAACACAGCGCAGCAGTGGCACAAAATGGTCACCTACTAACTGGTGCTCTACAATATCTGTGTACAGGTAGAGGGTATTAAAACCGGCCGTGATATCCGTTGGAAAATGGGAACGTTGTGTATTAACGTATGCTTCTATTCCCAAAATGGTTGCCAAATCACCATACGCATAAATAGTAGACCTATCTTCCAATTTTATCCGGATTCTTCGCGCATGGGGCTCATAAATGATTAGTGGTGCCGCCGATTTATAGATGTTGCTAATGTCCTGATTCATGGATTCCACTAAACGCTGCATGGTCGCGTAATGTCCTTTCCTGACTATAAGGTGCTGTATATTTCCTGCTGCGGAAACGATAACATACTTATGGTCTTCCTTAATATTCTCCCAGGTGTTGGGGTATTGTATTTCCACGAGCCCCACTTCCCACTGTCCTTGTAAGTCCAAAGGCCTTGCTAGTTGTATGGTAAAATTAGAGCTGGTATTTTGGGAAAACACATCTGCTGAGGCATTGCTAGGCAGGGTGATATAAAAGCCACCATCATTCATTTTCAATTTTATTTTAATGCTGCTTCAAAACAAAGAAAGAAATCAGATGTCTTGAATCTCTGATGCTTTAACCCAACTGTTAAATTTAACAGGCCATCCCCTCCATTTCACGAGGTAGAATCTGTTCCTGCCACATCCTTTTACCTTTAGAACCTTTTCGATTCGGTATATTCTGTCCTGTTGCTGCGTGACTTTTAGCAATTCTTCAGGATAAAAAGAACCTTGTATGGCTTCACCGTCATAATTCTGTATCTTGTATGTTGCTTTCTGGCCCCTGTTTAAAATGTCCGTTATTATAAATACCTCGTCAGTCCACGTTTGCTCGTAACCTTTTTCAAATTTTCCTTTAGTTTTTGAAAGTCTTACATGATCTCCTTTCTTTAAGGGATTCTCGGTATGCTTACGCTTGATGCTATCACCGTAGACTCTTTTCCAGATCTGCAGAGAATTTGTGTGTGTCACATCTACAGGTCTCGTCTTTATTGTTCTGTGAAAACTATGATTATAACTGTGCACAAAAGCCTGCAATACATCTTGGTACCTAAAGGTGTTGTGTGTAGTAAAATAACGCCACATTTTGGATTTCAAAGTCCTGTTAAACCTTTCTACCACCGCTGCTTTAACATCGTTATTGGTTACAAAATGATGAACCCCTCTTTGTTTTAATAAATTCTTCAGGGACCTATTTAAAAATTCTTTACCCTTGTCTGTCTGTATTTTTTCAGGTATACGACCTAGATTAAATATTTTTTCAAAGGCTTTAGCAACTTCATGACCGGTTTTCGATTTTAAACTTGCAACCCATGCATATTTTGACAGGATGTCTACCACTGTTAATATGTATTTATAGCCATTGTTATAATGGGACAAGGCTGCCATATCAACTAAATCAGCCTGCCATTGCGCATCCACATCTGACACGATCGTCTTGTTTCTTTTAAAACGGACCCTAGCAGGTCTGTGTAAAGTATAAGCATCTTGTCCGGTAGCCCATCTAACTACATCATTTCTGTTGACTGTTTTATCCTGCTTTTTAGCAGCTTGAAGTAGAGAATTTATGCCCCCAAAGCTCCCTGCTGCTTTGGGGTTATAGTAAATGCTCTTCAATAAGGTTTCCTTCATGATTGCCATGCTTTGACTGTTCTTTTTATTTTGCCAACATCTTCAGAATGGTTTTAGTAATTAATGTTGTGTGCCCTGCTGGAAATTCTGCTTGGTGTTCCAAAAAGAGCCATTTTTTCCTTTCTGAAAGTCTGTGTTCTGAGCATGCTCAGAACACCTGGAGCATGCTCAGAACAGACCTCTTGTTTCAACCAATCACGTGTTACCACACCCTAGAGAGACATGTCCAGGCTTGTCTCTCTGTATTGGTTTTTTCAAAGCCACTAAAAAATAGCTGTATTTGGATTTGAACTCGGCTCTCTCAAAAAAATAGCTGTATTAGGGGGATTTGAACTCAGGTCTCTCTGTATTTCAGTCTGAACTCTACAGGTCTGTCAGAATATTTCTAACAGTGAGGTCTTAAAAGTAAAATTCTATCACATGGACCGCACTAGTTTTTCTAACAATTGCATTTGTAATTGCATTTGTAAAGAAAATTGTGTCTCTCTGTGCTGTGAATCTTTTTGTGAGAAATAAGAACTGGTGCAGTGGGAGAGAGAAAAGCATTTTATTTTTCCAGGGTTCCTGCTTTTTTTTTTGCAGGTGTAAACATTAACCAGAAGCAAAAAAAAAACACATTTCCGGAGTCAGTCACACTGCTCCCCGCTGATGTCAGCACAAAGGGACAGTCCATTTCCGATGATGTAGGCAGGGGCGTGGTTGAGGGTGAGAGGGTGATCCCTCTAACAAAGATGTGCTAATTGCATTTTGGAAAGAAAAAAGATTCTAGCTTGCCTGTCTCTCTGTGCTAGGAATCAGTTTTTGTGTGAGAAAGAAACAACTGAGTCTGTGTGGGAGAGAGAGACAGAGAGAAAAGCATTTTTGTTTTTCAGTATTAAGCAGAAGCAAAAACACATTTCCGGAGTCAGCCATACTGTTTCCGCTGATGTCAGCAAAAAAGGGACAGTCCCTCTTCTGATGACGCCCTGTTTCCGGTGATGTCATTTCCGATGATGTAGGCAGGGGGCGTGGAGGAGGGTGGGAGGCTGTGGGCGTAGCACAAACCCCGGAAGTGGGTGCTGATTGGCTAATGTCATATTGTGGGGCGTGGCATGGGTGTGACACACCCCCGGAAGTGTATGCTGATTGGATGATGTCATCCTTGGGGCGGGGGCAGGGGTGTGTCAAGTGGGGGGCGGTGGCCACGCCTGGGGGCGGGACTGGCCGCGGCTAACTCACCATTCACTTCTATGGGAGGGGGCGTGGCCTAAGGCGGGACATACAACGGAAGTGGGCGCTGATTGGTGCCTGTCAACATTTTGGGGGCGGGAGTGGGCGGGGCTGGGCGGGGCTAACTCACCATTCACTTCTATGGGAGGGGCGTGGCCTAAGGCAGGACATACACCGGAAGTGGGCGCTGATTGGTACCTGTCAACATTTTGGGGGCGGGAGTGGGCGGGGCTAACTCACCATTCACTTCTATGGGAGGGGGCGTGGCCTAAGGCGGGACATAGACCGGAAGTGAACACTGATTGGCTCCTGTCATCCTTATCTCACCTGTCAATCAGTTTGACGAGTAGTGTACCCATTATACTACTAGCCATGACTATCTATATGTTCAGCAATTTTGTTGTTTATGATGGTTTCTATCATTTTTCCCGGTACTGATGTCAGGCTCACTGGTCTGTAGTTTCCTGGATCACCCCTGGTACCTTTTTTAAAAATTGGCATTACGTTCACCATCCTCCAATCTTCAGGTATTACAGATGATTTTAATGATAGTTCACTGATTACTAATAGCAGGTCTGCAATCTCATATTTCAGTTCTTTCAACACCCTTGGATGTATATTATCTGGTCCAGGTGATTTGCTACTCTTCAGTTTATCAAATAGTTGTTATACATCTTCCCGATGTATTGATATTTCCTTCAATTCTTCCGCACCTTTAAATACCACTTCAGTTATGGATAACATCCCTACATTTTCCTCAGTAAAGACTGAAGCAAAGAATTCATTCAGTCTCTCCGCTATCGCCTTGTTGCCTTTTAATGACCCTTTAACACCTCTATCATGTAAAGGACCAACTGACTCACAGGTTTTTTGCTACAAATGTACTTGAAAAAGTTAAACATGCATTAAGTGCCCAGAACAATTTTATTTCTTTATTAAAATGTGTTAACCTTTAGTAAACATGCCCCTTGGTCCGACCCAGTATGGCATATCTTATGTTCTTTATGTTCCTTCTCTCTATCGATTATCCTATCTTTCGCTACAGACTGAACCAAGTATTGTTACATACTCTTATTCTTGTTGAAATGAACTAGTTACAATATGACATAAGTGAGCAGGCCTTGGGGCTGGGATCACAAATGACCATCTGTAACCTGGTTCCTGCTGTGTGGGTCACCTCACCCCATGGCAAAAGCGGGTGCAGCAGGGTAGGTCCTGGGCTGTTGCAGGGTTGTTAGGGGGGTTAGAGAGTGGTAAAGGGGTTGTGGTTTCAGAAGGGGAGTGGTTGAAAATTTAAAATCCCTTCCAGGCTTTTTAGGAAGGGATTTTATTGGCCCAGTAGCATCCTGGATGGGAGGGGAGAAGGGGCCTGGATAAAGTATTTTACCTGGGGGGACTGGCTCCTCCTTCCTATTTTCTCCCTTGGTATCTGTAGGTGGCTGGCAGTGGTGAGCTTCTTCCCACCCAGGCCACCCTGGCTGAGGGCTTGCAAGTTGGGGAAGAGAGAGTGTAGGACACTGCCAGCAAGTCAGGATACAAACCCCCATGGAGCCAGGCAGAGGGTTAAAGGAAGACACTTTATGTACAGAAAGTTCACAGCAGTGATAGCAGAGACACAGTTTTCCCCTCCCCCAAAGTTCCTTCACTCTGGACTCCACAGCAGTAGTAGAGAAACAGTTCCCCCTCCCCTAAAGTTCTTTCACTCTGGGCTTTACAGCAGTAGCAGAGAAACACTTCACCCCTCTCCAAAATTCTTTCACTCTTGGTTTCACAGTAGTAGCACCACTTGCCTGCTGACCACCATGGAAACACTCCAGCTCCTACCTTCCGTAGGATCTCCTTAGAGGTAGGTGGTCACTCCATACTCTGGAACACCTCGGGCTCTTCTCTCTTTCTCTTTGTTTATTCCTTCCAGGTTAAAAGGGATGTCCCTGGCCACACCCTTCCCAAGTATATGCAAGCCATTCCTTAAAGGGGCCCAGATTCCGTTGCTTAAAGGGGCATGTCCTTAGTCTGGCTGGAGATATATCAGTACGGGGTATGGGAGCTTCTCATACACTCCATCACAGAGGGGTTTTTGAATTGTCGCAGTTGGGTGAGGGGGAGAATACTTGAGCTGTTCAGGTAGTTGTGGTATCTCCAGCTGTGGGCCGTGGTGATTCCAGCTCAGAACTTTAAAGTGATGGAGGGCAGGTGAATCTCTGGAGTTTGTGGGACTTCACTGGAAGGTGCCGGCCTTTGCTACTAATAAGGTGAGGCTGGTGGTCAGGGTGGGGAGTTTACTAACTGCATGAGAAGGCAGTGTTAAAAGGGGGGAGGCAGAGGAGACGGGCTTGCCTTGCTAGTAATATGGCTGGTGAGAGCTTGATCCAGTGCCGGGAGGGAGGTTACGGCTTGTTGCCAATGTTATTACAATTGTTGCTCAGGTGTTTTGTTGACCTGTTGGATTTGAATAAAGCTGTGATCAGTGTTTGAACCAGAGACATTGTGCTGTGCCTTGATTGTATGGCGAGGAAAGGAATGGGATGTGCAAGAAGTAAGGGAGGGAGCCCCCGTTACATGCTGCCTCGGTTATCACTCACAGTTAACTCTGCCTAAAAGTTACCAAGCTTCAAAGTCACTAGATCTAAACTGCAAACTAACACCTTCAGCTTTTGCAAGATCTTCTCTGTTTCCATCATTGTCATTTTCCTAAATTCACCCAAGATCAATATGCCATTCTGCTCCAACACATCCTCATTACTTTCCTCATTCTTTTCACCTTCATATTCATCCTGTAGCTTTCTTACTTTATCAATTAACAAAATACTGCATTCCCTACAACTTCAACCAAATATTACTCCTCTTCCCCACCATTCTATTAACACAGAATTCAAATTCTTTTGTTTCTTTCCAGAATGTCCCAGCTCCTTTGCTATACATTTCTTCTTAGCTTTGTTAACCATTGCTTTATACATTTGCAATTTTTTTCTCTGTATTCCTCCTTAACTATCAGCATCTTACGCCTGAGCCATGTTCTCTCAAAATGCCTTACCCAGTATTTTTGCAGCCATAACCCAGGATGATGCGAGTGCCTATATTTCTTAGATTTAATAACCACTTCATCCCTGGGGTTACTAGATCATCCAGTGATCTCATATTCTCTGAATACTCACTCACCACTTTATCCAAAGGCAGATTTACCCCCTCTGAATACTCCTCTCCATAAGCCACACAGACAACTTCTTTCTCCATATAAAGGTGTCTGGAAAACTCAGCCACCTGTAGAGTCTCTTCTTGAAACCACAATCTCTCAATACCACCACAAACAAACCCATGCACTCCAACTCCTCTCTTTAAGCAATACAATATAACCCTTTAGGCAGACTTGTGTAACACAATTTCTTTTCCTATTCCTGTGGACATCAGGGCTAAGACTATTTCTTTCATGTTAAACAGTGGCGGAGAAGTTGGGGAGCTGGAATTGAGAAAAGGGTGGGGTATGTAGGAATGGAGCCATTGTTGCTTCTAATCCTGTATAAGTAGAAGGAAAGTCACTAGATGGATGATGCTTGAGAAGGAACCAAACTAATGTCCCCAGCTGTAAAATGGTCTCTCATTGCTCAAGGCACCCCCCTCTATCACTTAACCCTCAGGCACTTTCCTCTATCATTTAACCCTCAGGCACCTTCCTCTATCCCTTAACCCTCAGGCACTTTCCTCTATCATTTAACCCTCAGGCACCTTCCTCTATCACTTAACCCTCAGGCACTTTCCTCTGTCATTTAACCCTCAGGCACCCCCCTCTATCACTTAACCCTCAGGCACTTCCCTCTATCACATAACCCTCAGGCATCCCCCACCCTATCACTTAACCCTTAGGCACCTTCCTCTATCATTTAACCCTCAGGCACCTTCCTCTATCACTTAACCCTCAGGCACTTTCCTTTATCATTTAACCCTCAGGCACCTTCCTCTATCACTTAACCCTCAGGCACTTCCCTCTATCACATAACCCTCAGGAATCCCCCACCCTATCACTTAACCCTCAGGCACTTCCCTCTATCACATAACCCTCAGGAATTCCCCACCCTATCACTTAACCCTTAGGCATCTTCCTCTATAATTTAACCCTTAGGCACATTCCTCTATTACTTAACCCTCAGGCACTTCCCTCTTTCACTTAACACTCAGGCACCCCCCTCTATCACTTAACCCTCAGACACCTCTATCATTTAACCCTCAGGCACACCCCTCTATCACTTAACCCTTAGCCCCCCCCCCCCCTATCACTTAACCCTCAGGCATCTTCCTCTATCACTTAACCTTTCTGGATTTGTTTTAGGTGTAAGTCAGTCATTTTTAATTGACTATTATACATCTTATTCTTTATTATATACTTCTATAAAATCATCCTTAGTTAATATATCTATTCATTATTCTGTCAATGTACATAAGCTAATATATCCACTATTGTTTGCTACTGTGTGCTATTTTTAATGAATAAAAAATGTACTAAAAAAATTCCTGTGAAGATGTGTTATATGTCTGACTCTTATTCTATCAGTTCTTGTCTTTTGAAACAGAGGTACTTCTGTCAAAGATGTTTTCTTTTTAATTAAACAATAGCAATATGACATATTGCAAGTTAATTATCACAATACAATAGGTTAGGTTCTTATGTTATACTTGCATATGTGTAATAAACTGTATGGCATAATCGATTTTCTCAAAGGTCGTGTACACCAATAATACCTTCATAAGACAGTGTATCAAAATGCCCATGAGCTTTTCAATAATATGTTGTAGTCTTGTCACAGCAGGAAAGACAACATGAGGTTACATCAATATATCCAGAGTATTCGAGAACTAGGTTTTCTAAAGGGCATATAAAAACTAGCCCACAGTAATAATCATAGCACTTAAGGTCTGTTCAATTTTTTATTATTGCTTTTACTTTACACCCACTGTGCTCATACTGTGAGGCATTGAGACTGCATTAGCTGCAAACACTAATACGTTCCCACAGTTCACTTAACAATACATTCAAGTGACCAAAATCATCAGGTCTTATCCTGCAGTGTTAACAGACAGACACTAAGCAATACAAGAAGACAGTGACAGTTCAAGAGTCAGGAATTTTTTGTATTTTTAGTATTTACCTACCTTATGAGAACTTTTACTAAAGTGTACTAAGCACCTAAACATGCATTTTAGCGTGTGATACATGTTAGCGCGAGGGCCACAGTTACTGTTACCATGCTGGCATGACAGTTACCGCAAGCTAATTCCCACATTAATTGTTCCTCGTGCAATGGAGTGGGGAGCTTATGGGCAGAGAGTGGGCATATTTTACACATTGTATACTGTCAACGTTGCAATTAGCACAGATGCACTTAATGTCTCCTCTACAGGTGACGATAAGAGCACCTGCCATAATTGTATGTGGCCTTAATGCATGATGAGGGACTTTTCAGTGTGGTAAGTGCAGGGGACATGCTAAGTACATCCCCCAACAGTTACCCCACAACTTTTGCACTTACTGCATGTTAAGTTCTTCTCAAAACACACAGTAAGTGCAAAAGCTTACTGTGTTTTAAAGAGAGGGAAATTTTGTAGTGCATGCTTACTGGCAAAATTTCAAACTGAAGATGTGCGCATGTTTTTGTTTCAAATTTACCCCAGGGAATTTATGATCTAGCATTTACACCTGATCTTTATCATGCACAAATTTGCTGGGTCAATTTATGTGTATATATGTTCTCACTCCTGCCCCCAAGAATATTACCATTCAATCCAGCTAAATTACTACTCACTACTACCGCTTAATAGTTATAGAGTGCTATAAGACATGCACAGTGTTGTACTATACACATAAGAGACAGTCCCTTCTCAGTAGAGCTTACAACCTATTCAAGGCAAACACAACAAACTAAGATGAAATGTTACAATACACAAGGGTGGCAAACAAGAGAATAAGGGGGTAAGGATCCAAAGGCAGCCCCAAAGAGGTGGGTTTCTAATAAGCATTTGAATAGGACGTGGGATGGAGCCTGCATATTGACCCAGGTAGTCTTATTCCATGCATATTGTGCAGTAAGAAGAATGAACAGAGTGAAAAGCTGGCAGTGGAAGAGATTTACCTGATGAGCAGAGTTCCACAGAAAGGGTGTAGGGAGAGATAAGAGACAAGAGGTAAAGAGGACCTGTACAGTGAACACATTGAACTGGATGTGGAAACAAATAGAGAGCCAATGAAGTGACTTTAGAAGAGAGGTTATGTGGGCATAGCAACACTGGTTGAAGATTAGGCATGCGGCTGGATTTTGAATGAATTGAAGGGGTGAGAGAGAAGTCAGTGAGCAGGTCTGAATTTGTCCATGGGCTTTTGCATAGTATTAGGGCTGGTTCTGGGAGCCTATCTTATAACGGTACGTGCGTGTCTGTGTTGCCTTTATAAAACAGGAGCCTTTATAGGCTTCTCACATCGGAGTCCTTTCATAGAATTTCCCCCTTTATGCACATTTGCATGCGCAATCTTATTAGCGCCTATAAAGAACTGGCTATATGCAGAAATAGATTGTGAAATGGTCTTTTATTGTTTAATTGTTTATGAACTAGAAGGAACACTGATTTTTCTTAGTTTGTCTTGCTTTGTCCTTCCCCTTCCCATTTCTGTTTTCCATGTTTTCTTCTCTTTCACAATAGACAAATGCTGCAATCATGTCATCAGCATATAGACTGACAACAGCAACTTTTACTGATGTCTCTATTCTTGCTGGCATTTCATTATATATTTGCAGCTATATTTTTGTACTACTTGCTTAACATTAAATGTGGTAGAAGCCATCTACTATAAGTGCTAAAATGCCTCCTCTCAGATATACTTGCAGCTAGATCTATAGAGCTCTCTGATCACAGCCTTTAAAAGTTCAATTGCACCAATAACTGAAAAATAAGTCTCTCTTCTTCCTACCGTCTATTGAAAGTAAAGAGAGGAGTTAGAGATTAGATTCCAGGGCTTCCCTCCCACTCTATTCCACAATCACCTACCTACTCCAGCTCCTGTTTTCATTAACTAGATTGATTTGTAGCCAGATGATTCAGTGTTTCCCAACTATCTCCTGGAGACACACCTAGAAAGTCAGATTTTCTGAATTACCACAATGAGCAACTGGCTACATCAACAAAACCTCCACATAAACTATACCAAATCGCAAGTACTCATCATAACTCATAATAGCTCATTCACAGCTCCAAACAAACTTAAAATACATCATCAAGGTGACATAGAGATCGAGCAGGAAGTGAGGTATCAGAGTCATAAATTTCCAAGCACACATATCTAAAGCAACAAGATCAGCATACCATAAACTGTGAACAATACAAAGACTCTAACCACTCCTGGATAAAAAGAACTTCTGCACCATCTGTCAGGCAATCATTATGCTGATTCTGGATTATTACAACTCCATTTATCAGGGTCTGCCAAAACACAGCATCCAACCCCTACAACTACTACAAAACACGGCAGCAAGAATAATATCTCGGGTACCGAGAGGCACACACATATCCCCTACATTAAAACAGTTGCACTGGATCCCAATCCTCCAAAAAAAAAAACAAATTCAAATCTCTCACGATCATCTTTAGGATAGTTCATCAACTGACACCAGTCACCATTCAGCCAATAGTCGAGAGAGATCCAGAAACGAGGAACGGCCGAGCCTCTACGAGAAACCTATTGCTCATTCCAAAGGCAAAAACGAAAGCCAAACAGCTAACCTGCAACAGAGAGCCCTCCCTCTATGCACTAATGCTTTGGAACTTGCTACCAGAAGCAATAAGAGCCACCACAGACCTACAAGATTTTCGCAAATCCATAAAGACCCTTCTATTCACAGAGCATTATGCCAACGTTACCTAACAAACACCCTCTTGTCCTACCCTATACAATCAGTCTTCTCCTCAAACCCTACCACTTCCCCCTGCAATACTCCAATATAACAGACAATGGAACCCAAAGTCCTAATGTTCCATTTTCTAATCCTACTGCATAATAGTTTATTGAAGTTCATATAAGCTATATGTATATATCTCCCAATATTTAATTCCCTGTTCAATGTAAAGTTGCTGTTGTTATAATGTAAATCACCCTGAATGGAAGATAGGGTGATATAGAAGACCTGTCAAATAAATAAATACATAAATATGCATAAGATGCATTTATGTAGTTATTATGATAATTCTGAAAACCCGATTGACTGAAGGGCATGTTTACTAAGGTGCATATCGGCAGGCCCATGATAATTTTTGACAGGCATATGCAACCATTCTCTTGCTGATAGTGTGATGCTAACATGCATGTGCCACCCATTGATATGGGGTTAAGAGCACCCAAGCTAATGGCAACAGGCTAGGTTAGGGTGTGACCAAAATGCCTGCACTCCCTGTGACATGCCATCAATGCCCATGTTACACCTCGAATCCCACCCTAGTTTTTAGCATGGCACCCTTAACGTGTGTCCAACACGATGCTAATAATTAACATGCTTTAGTAAATATGACCCAAAGCACGCTTCCTGAAAAAGACTGCAAAACACTGTGATAACCAAAGTTCTTGCATCATTTTTCCATTTCATAAGATAGCCCCTGCTCTGAATTAAACTACGCATATTAATGCTTCTTTGGGACTTCACATTTTATCCCTTGTTCTTTTTCTTCTGTTAAATTTTTTTATGCTTTTCAATTCAATGGCAGATGGAATTATACAAACGAGGTTGAGAATATCTGTTTGTCTATCCATCTGTCCGAGGGCAAAATAACTCTCTGGAAATGAAATGGAATGAGATTAAAATTGCTTTGTGAGGAAAAAGCAGTACAAAGACATATTGGGCTTGATATATGAAAGGCATTTACACGGTTTACAGCCCATCAAACTGTGTAA
The DNA here is from genome assembly GCA_033557465.1 of Ichthyophis bannanicus. NCBI lineage: Eukaryota > Metazoa > Chordata > Amphibia > Gymnophiona > Ichthyophiidae > Ichthyophis > Ichthyophis bannanicus. The sequence continues at coordinate 861,137,080 of CM066032.1, forward strand.
ATGCCTTAGATGGGGATATTCAATGGCACTTACATGGTTAGTGCCATTGAATATCCCCTCCAATCTTCCCTATGCGCCCTGATGGTATCTGGTTAGCATTGGGGAGTGTCGGGGGTGCTCCAGGGCAGAGCAGAGGCAGTGACAAGTGCTAACCGGGCCACAGCGATATTGCATGCTGCCCATTTAGCGAACTGCACCTTAAAGATAGGCAAGGAAAACCCTCACCTATCTTTAAAACGCAGGAGCTAACCGGGCAGCATTAATATTGCTACTGCCCAGTTAGCTACTGCGGCTTCCGGCTTTTGCGGCAATCTCTGGATATTCAATGCCAGGGCCGCATATGACCCCAGCATTGAATATCCAAAGTTAAGGGTCAACGGGCAGGGCTATGCGCCATAGGGGCGCATAGCCTGCCCAAATCAATACTGGGCCCATCAAGTTTGGAAATGAGCTAAATTGCCGGGGTTTCAGAGAGATAAGCCCTTCCCCCCAAATGTCCCAATACATTTCTATGGGAGAAGGAGTTCCAGCTTTTGTAACAAAGAAACTTATGTACAGAGAAATAGTAGTTAAGAAATTCCTCCTTTCAAACTTCCTCTTACTATTCTCTACTCTTCTAACCTTCCTAAACCTAATCCTACAACTCCAATCATACTGCAAACTTCTCTACCTACAAAAAATACCCACAGCTGTCCCACCATTCTGCAAACAATCTCACCATCCAAAACTATATCCCCCACAACTGCCCCACCACCCCACAATCTGCTCCACCCCCAAAAATACCTATTGCTCTGCAAACTGACCTCAAAGCCCAAAACTATTCCAGCAATTTTGCTATCACCCCTCAAACGTCCCCCACTGCAATACAACTGCCTCACCACTCAACAAACTTCACTGACCCCAGAAATGCCCCACCATTCTACCTCCTGCAACTATGCCACCACCTCATAAATTTTCCCATCCCTAAAAACTACCCTTCCCTGAAAACTATACCCCACCACCCCACAAACTCACCCCACCACAGAAACTATCCTTGCAACTCACCACTACCCCAAAAATTACCCCATTACTAAAAACTGCCCCTACTTCCAAATACTACCCCGCAACTTCCCCATCACCCCACAAACTGTCCCCTTGATTTAAATGAATGAAGAGCCTGCTGATATAATCAACTGCTAATGCAAGCAGACTGACATTAGCCAGACTAAATTTGAAATAGATGGTGGCTTAAGAACACAAAGGGACATGTTTACTAAACTGCGGTAATTCTATTTGCATTAGGTTCCACGGCAAAGGTATGGATGCCCATATAAAGGCATGGGCAGTGCATCATCATGGGAAGCTGCATGGTACAAAGCGCCGCACAAGGTACCTAGCATAAGGCACCCTACAAGGTGCCCTATAAAGTGCCGAAACCCAAGGTGCTCCAGGTCCAGGTGCTATAATGATTATGCTAAAGTGGCCAAAGTTATGGTGCCGTAGGGGCAGTAAGGTGGCCCAAGTTGGGAAGCATGAAATGTAAGGCTGAAACACAGATTGTAACCCTAACATTGCACAGAGCACCAAGCAAAGGCAATGGACAAGTGATGGAAGGAAGGAGAGGTGGGAGCTGATGGACCCGCCCAGTCTGCGTGCAGTCTATGTGGCAGCTGGTAAAGTGGACAAACATATCGGAGGCAGCTGTACAGATGCACAGGGTGCCTGCAATGTAAACTGTCACAATGACAGTGGGTGGCAGAGGATGGGGATACGTGTCCACCAGTAGAGGTAGAGGTGGCAAGACAAGTGCAATAATAGGAGGACAGAGGAGTAGTAGTGCACAGGAGAAGCAAGCATGAAGAGTCACAATGCAGAAAAGGGTATCAGCGTAGGACATGGGGCAGCAGCCTGCACATGAAGACAGGATGTCACACAGCTGACACAAGCAGATAGATGGACAAAAGGATGTTTGGCAACTGTGATGAGGGTACTATGGGCTGGCAGCACAGATCTGCAGAGATATGACTGTCCAAAGGAATGACAAGTAGTTGCATAGGACAGGCATAAAAAATGAGAACAAACAGAAATCGAACCCATGACCAGTGGGCAGAAAGCCAGTGAACAAACCAGCAGGCTACAACACCATGTTGGTTTCCACAGCAATGTCTGCATACAAGAACACTGCAGGACACCACACAAAACACCTGTTGTGTGCCAGGATAGGGCAACCCCACCAGCATCCATGATGCAACACAAATGCAGAACAAATGTCCACAGCTGATATCGCAGTCTGTAAGTGGGACAAGAGACACATATAAACATATGCACACACACCATGAAATGGAATGCCGTGAACATAGCATGCCAAGGAGTGAATATCCATAATAAAAAGAGTGGCAGGGGCCTGCAGAGGGGACAGCCGTGTACATGGTCAGTGGACCAGGGCAAAACGGGGAATAGAACCAAAAAGGAGCACATGAGAATTTAACCTACACAACAACGTGTCCAACAACAGCATCACAACAGCACTAGCAATCCCCCAAGCCAACTGCTCACTTGGATAGCATAATGACAAGAACCATATGTAACAGCTAATATGTGAATGATAGGCTGCATAGAGGGCACACCGTGGTGCACAGCAAAGAGAAGGGAGGGTGTGTGGAGAAGTGACAAAGTTGCAGTCATTGCATGGTAAGGTTAGCAGAACACAAGAAAAGAAGAGAAATGGAACATGCTGGGATCAAACCCACAACCTATGGTGGCCCAATGCATGCCTCTAACCACTATGCCAAACAACCACAGCAGCTGCAATGCTAATATGTACCACTAAATGGAATGTGTGTATGGAAGGTCATAGCACCGTGTGAGGCAGCAGACGGCTGGCACACAGGCAACTGCCAGTGGTCCAGGATGGTCAGTGTGGTGATGCAGCAGCAGAGACAAATGTCTGTACAAAATGTCACACCAAAGCCACTGGTCCATCAACAGATGAAGAGCAGGACAGATCATGTCCAGGAGATGCATGGTGTGCACATGTACACAGTGGGTGCTGCATGTGGAGGACCAAACACACAGGAGTCATGAAAAGTCCACAAAGGCATACATGCTTGGAAATACAGAACACACAAGCCAGGAAAAGCATATACAGCTAGATATCTGCTATTCTACACACAGATATATGTAATGGGTGTCAGAGTCTGGCCATGATATCAAGCAAAACAGTGTACATAAGAACATAATAACATAAGATATGCCATACTGGGTCAGACCAAGATCCATCAAGCCCAGTATCCTGTTTCCAACAGTGGCCAACCTAGGTCATACGTACCTAGCAGTTTCCCCAAATGACACAGGTTCCGCAATGCTTGTACTGGGTCAAGCATTGATATCCTGGGTCCCTTCTTAATAATGGTTTATGGACCTTTCCTTCAGGAACTTGTCCAAACCTTTTTTAAACCCAGCTACACTAACAGCCTTTACTACATCCTCCGGTAACAAATTCCAGAGTTTGATTACACGTTGAGTGAAAAAATATTTTCTTTTATTAGTCTTAAATAGTTTACCCTGTAGCTTCATTGTATATCCCCTAGTCTTTCTATATTCTGATAATGTAAACAATCGATCTACGTTTACCCGTTCATTAATTTATAGACTTCTATCATATCTCCCCTCAGCCGTCTCTTTTCCAGGTAAAAGAGCCCTAACCTTTTTAGCCTTTCTTCATAGGAGTATCCTTCCATCCTCTTTACCATTTTGGTGGCTCTTCTCTGAACATTTTCTAATAACGCTATATCCTTTTTAAGATACGGCAACCAGAATTGCACACAATATTCAAGGTGCGGTCTCACCATGGAACGGTATAGAGGCATTATAATATCTTTTGTTTTATTTTCCATTCCTTTCCTTATGATACCTAGCATTCTATTTGCTCTCTTGGCTGCCACTGCACACTGGGCTGAGGGTTTTAACATGTTATCCACAATGACGCCTAAATCTTTTTCCTTGGTGGTGGTTCCTAATGTGGAACCTTGCATTGTGTAACCATAGTTTGGGTTGTTCTTCCCTAGGTGCATAACTTTGCACTTGTCCACATTAAATTTCATCTGCCATTTTGATGCCCAGTCTTCCAATTTATCAAGATCCTCTTGCAATTTTCCACAATCCTCTTGGGTTTTAACAACTTTAAATAGTTTTGTGTCATCTGCAAATTTGATAACCTCACTCGTTATTCCTCTTTCCAGGTCATTTATGAATATGTCAAAATGCAGCGGACCCAGCACTTACATGGCAACATAACCCTCAGAATGTACATCAAATGGTGACAATGATTAACTTGGCTCCATCAGAGCAATGCAGGGAATGTGGCCTGACAAATACTACATGGGGAATTGAATTCTGGTCCCCAGGTACGCAGACCAGTGTGAGAACCATAGTGCCACACCAACAAATAAACAGCTCTGCAGTGGATGATGTATAGACAAGTAGGCAAGCGCAATCATTCCCACAGCCACCGCCAGCACCAGCGCCAATGAACACCAATGCCAGCTATGTCCAACACACACATCCCAGGAGGGGATGTAGAGGCAGCAGCCTGGGCATGCATGTGCCCAAGTAGTAGAGATGCCCACCCACAAGAAGCCACAATGCTCCAAGACAGACAACATCCAAATATACAGGCACATGGGAGCGATGAATGTACCTGGGTTAAAATGAAATATGTATGTGGCCATCAGTGAAACCATCTGTGTGTAGGAGTGCAGCAGCAGAACATCCAATACACTACACACATGTTGTGTATGATAGAACACACACATTGGGCAATGACCTGAAAGGTTGACTGGCGACACAGTGATGTGAGTGAACCAGATGGCACTGACGTGCGCTGTCTGCATCATCATGGGAATAGCACAGGAACACCCAACTAACAATGGGCATGGTCCGGGCAGGTGCACCAAGCTGCCCACATAACCAGAAGGTGATAGGGTCGGAACGGAGGATACCTAGATGTAATGCCATGCTGCCATACAGTAATGTACATCTGCAGTTCACAGGGAAATGCAGAATCATTAATAAAATGTCATGTCTCAATGTCCAAGCACCAGCCCTCAACTGTGAAGACCATATGTGTGTGTATCAATGGGTCCCACAGCAGTGTAGATGGCCAGTCAAAAGTCCGTGATGTGTGTGAGAATCAGCAGACATTAGTTACGCATGTACAGAAACACCTTTAATGACCAAATGGGAGTAATAACAGTTGTGCAAGGTCAAATGAGGACATGGAAACAGTTAGGAGATGCACATGTTGCCAAAAAACAAACATAGCCGAACCTCACAGACATAGAGGTAACACCATGCAGAAGGTCTGCTGCAATGGGTGTTGTGGATACAGAAGCATCACAGATATGCCAATGAATAGGGGATGCACAACCTAAGGCAGAAAAATGAGACACCCCCCACCCCACAGCTAAGGTAATGGTGCAATATCAGTGCCACAATGCTATGTCATACGGAGGTTTGGGCACACATGCATTTATGGGGAGGTAAACCAATGTACAGCGGCACATCTGTTGAAGAACCATACACAATAACATGTATGTGGAGTTAGAATGAAAGGACAAAAATGGTGCACTAACCCACACAGAATCCACGTAGGCACATGCACCATTGCAAACCTGGAATCAGGTAGATGCACATGCACTATGTACATGAAATCATGACAGAGTGCTGCCCCAGATGAACTGTAACACCCCCTGCAAGGGTCAAACAGCAAGCACAGATGGTGGCACGCATCACAGTGGTGTGGTGGAAAACAGTTTGTCATGTCCAAATACAAGGTATCCAGACATAGCAACAGGGCCTACAGGATGTCCCCCCCTGTGGCACACACGTGGCTGCATGCAACTGTCCACACAAACATATGTAGATATACTGCACTGCAGGTCACACACATCAACACATTGTCAGATAGATGCATAACATACAGTGAGTTTGTGACATCCTGCTGTACATGTTCGGACCAGTACACATTGTCCACAGTGAAAATGTCATCCTAAAGTACACATGTCCCGGTATGGCTGTCACAGATCCATGGGCATGCAAGGTTACGTGTTCCAACCCAGTGTGCCACAGTAATGCAGACTGTACTGCATGTCCATCGTGATGACCATGACACACGGCCAGAGTACGGCAGCAATGTTGTGTCAGTTGTCCCTGTTCAGCACAAAGTATTAGTCAAACAATAATGTCCATCATAGGCGTGTGTCCCACTTGCTGAGGCCCATCACCCAATGGCACCATCCGCCAGGGATCGTTGCATGGAGGTGCTCTGTCCACCAATGGTACTGTGATGGGTAGGCCAGCTGCAGTGTAGATGATATGCCATGGATGTTCGCTGTGCCCTGTGATAGAGGAAGGAGAAACAGGTCATGGTATGCTGTACACAAAATAAGGTTACAATGGAGAGAGAAAAAACACAATATGTAGATAATGAGATCTCAGACATGTACACAGGACATGATCACAACACATAGCACAGTACGTGTTGCCCACAGCTGGAGATGGCATGGCCAACCAGTTTGCCATCTCAACATGGCCATGTAACACAGGCTGCCCAGTGGGCCACAGCATGTCCAGCAGTGTTGGTGCACATAGATCCCACAGAGGTCCACGACAAAACAAACAGCCCATAAGAAATATCTGAAGTGTGATGTGAGTCAAAACAGTTCAAACATACAATGTGCCATCTGTGTGCAGCAGGTGTCCAATAGGGACTGTCTGAGGCAGGCAAAGGCCACAAGAGGTCACAGTAAAGGTAGGGTATGTCACTGGAATGCGTGGAATCACCATGACCGCATGTCGAGCAGGCAATGTCACATGTTCAAGGTCTGGCGAGATCCGGGAAACGGAAGTGTTGATGCATAGTGGACTGGCAGCAAACAGGAGACAGGTCAGTAGAAAACATAGAAGACATGTGTAAATATATGCGCACAATGTACACAATGGTACCAGCACAGGGTTAGAGATAGAGAAGTGAGCACCACTGCACAGGTGTCCAGGCACATACCATCACCATACAACATACAAGGGTAGCAGAGTGTGCCGTCACATAGACACGTCCCAAAAATGCAGACACACACACACAGTGAAATGTGGAGAGCATGCCGCCAGTAGCATACTTTCCCTGTGAGCCCAAGCTAAGACCAATGGAGACAAGCATCACAGGCCATGCAAGGAGACACAGATGTTGTATAATGGCACAATGCTAGGTAAGGAGTGCATGTGCCATCCGCCACCACCACATCCTGCTCCTGCAGACACACACAGCTCCGTCACAGTTGCCACAAATACAGTTGTGAAAACCAAGAACCTGACCTGAACTAATGGCCATATGGTTGCCAAACCAAACATGTGGGGTAGGGAGGCACAGGCCAAACAGGTGAACAACAGCATATGTGCAATGGACAGAGAACAACAGAAATGTGCTATGCCACAGTGCCCCCACAGTACATATACCACTATGTTCACCCAACACAGTCACCTGCAGGTTGAAGGACACACTCACAGGTACCACTGCACTGCTGTGATGGCCAGGAACATTGGCTACTCCTGGGGATGTAAAGACAGAAGGGAAACATACATATGTGCAGAGAGAGCCCAGAAACAGACACAGCAGCATGTACATGTAGAAAAATATGCATATCACCACATATGCAGGACTTACATGAGAACAGCTCCTCGATCAGGAGTTGCCTGACTGCTGTCTCCGCATGTGTGTCACCACGACCAGCCGCAGGAGGGCAAAGTGAATCCTCCTCAAGATCCTCATTAATGTCGACCTAGATATTGTGCCTGAGTGCAATGTGTAGGATGCAACAGGCCAGAATGATCTGTGCCACAGTCATGGGTTTGTATTGTAAGGCCCCACCGGTCCTATCCATATACCTGAAGCGACTCTTCAAAATGCCAAAGGTGCGCTTGATGACTGAGCAACTGGAGGCAAGTGCCTCAATGTACCTCCTCTCTGCATGTGTCCATGGAAGATACACAGGGGTCAGCAGCCAAGCACGACAGCCATATCCCACATCACCTGCAGACAGAAATGTGGTAAGGTCAATCATGAACTGGTGGTCACACAAGTGTGCACAAGCATCTACGTGTGAAAGGTCAGCAGATAAATGACAACACACACAGATGACGTCTCATAATGGCACAAGGCAGCTGTGCACCAGCGTTTGGGGGTGTGGAATACATAACATGGGGGTGGGGCAATGAGGGCAGAACACAACAACAGTAACCAGACCAATCACATCACCAACCACGTGCAGCCCACACCCACGAGTGGCATCCCTGAACGCAGCAGGCAGATACATGGCGGTGCCCCAGGAATGGGACAGAGACCAGCATGCGTGCAATAATGTGACAGCCATGGTACAGTGCACACACACATGCTGGCACAGTAACATATACAGTAGGGGTATAGCCAAGACGGGTGAAACTACACACCAATGCTGGCCAACACAGACCAGACATGTGGGATGCAACGTATCACCATAATGCCAGCCACTTGATGCTACAGATGAGGTCAATGGGGATGGGCCCCCCAACACACAGCATAGCAGGAAAACAAATATGTGAGCCAACACAGGCACCCCCCCCCCCCCCGGTAGCACACACACACACACACACAAACACCTTGCAGACAGAATCAACTAGGAACACACAACCCAGACAGACACATGTACATTGGCATATGTGTGTGAGTCCAGGCTGTGCACAGTAGGTGATGGCAAACAATCTGTGTTACACACAAACATGGAGGACCACACCAAAAGACATGTGCAGTACAGCAGCGACACCTGGAAACAGTAAAACCTGCACATGTACTGGGACACACAAATGAGCAGTGACACACATATGGCTGACATAGTTACATCTGGAAACACAAAACATATGTGTCCATGTCCCCTGTGACAGTGACATGGCATGCTGGAGGACACCGCCCCACACAATGTCAGTGATGCACAACCACAATGCAGGGAGAGGCATGCAGGGGTCATATTCAGCAATGGGACACAGCATGATGGACTGTGTCTGTAATGTGTTCTTAAAAAATGTCTGAGGTGCAGCATGCCATGTCATGTGTGTCGCAGGGGATAGGCAGTCAGAAGGCCCGAATGGAACACCAAAGGTGACCCTGTCACACCTGTGTGAGGTGCAGTGCCCACAGGACACAGAGAAAATATGAGCATGTTAGAGATGGCTATACTCACCCAGCAGGATACAGTCCCCATATTGTCTGGCCTCAAATTGCCTGAATAATGCCGAGTGTTGCAGGATATGGGAGTCATGGGCGGACCCTGGAAACTGGGGAACCACATTCAGAATATGCATAGTTGCATCACAAACAACCTGAACATTCATGGAATGGTAGGGTTTGCAGTTGTGGAACACCACCTCCCTGTCTCTGGGTGGGACCAGGGCAACATGTGTGCAATCAATAGCTCCCATCACGTGTGGTATCCCCGCAATCTGCTGGAATGCCTTGTCCAGAGACCCCCACTGTTGCCCACTGTTAGGAATTGTAATGTAATGTCTAACCCGGCTGACCATGGCCCGCAGTACCTGATGAAGACAGCACGAGAAGGTGGGCCTTCTCATCCCCCCACTGTGGCCACCAAGGTTTGGAAGCAGCCAGAGGCAAAGAAATATAGGGCAGAAAAGAGCTTGTCCAATCCCGATTTGGCATGTGACCAGGCAGTCCAGGGCTCGAGGTCAGGTCTCAGATCCTCATAGAGCTCCATAATAGCCCCTGTGCTGTGTGTAGAGGGAGATGACCTAGTCCTCACGAATGTCCTGGAGCAGGGGCCTGGGCCTGTAAAGGCGAGGCAGGCGAGGGCATGCCTCAGCACGCCTATGATGTCGTGCTGGACATACCTCAGCCTGTGGAGCCTCCACAGCTGCAGGTCTGTGTTGCAGTGGGACTGCACCCATGCCCAGTTCCACAGCCCCAAGGACACCATCTCCCTCATAAGGCAACCGCAGCTCCTCGAGTCCAAGCAATGCCACCACTACACAACCCGCATGGTCAGTGTGAGCTATCATGGACAGAGGCCTGAGCAATGTGGGGAGCTAAATACGTTGTAGGGCATGGCAACTAATCAGAACCAACATAACACAGCTGCAGATGCAGTAATAAACACAAGCAGCAGGTTTGCAAACCATACAGTATGTACGGAAGTGGACCATCGCAGCACACGCATTAGCGTGCGTGCCACAACACACAAACGCACCTCACGATTGGATCATGTGGAGAATGCATAGGAAGGGGAGGGGCACACGGCATGTTCCCATGCATGTAGAGATTGCACAACATGCACTTGCACAACATATGCGTAGTTGCAACGCATGGGGTACCTACGCGCGGCGGAGAGTGCTGTAGCTACAGCATAGCACACATAGGAAAACTACATACCAGAAACATCAGATGTGTGGCACCACATGCAGACGAAGACACAGCACCCGTGGATGTAGGGGAAGACAATGAGGAGGTCCGAATATAGAGAACGTGAAGCGCACAGGTGAATAATGGCATAGCGCATATAGGAACGCGTGTTACGCTCAACACGCATGTTAAGCATGTGCATAACATAGAGCAACATTGAAGGGGGCAGGGCTCATACAGCATGCCATGACACATGTGTGAGCCATGATGTACGCCACCCCCTGTAGGTGGCGCAGAGGTAACGCATGGCTGCCCACATAGGAAACACCTTCTGGGTAGCAGTAACAGGCTAAGAATGTGCGTTGCACAGGCTGAACGTCAGATGAACCACGCACCACGTATTTAAAAGGGGCACAGCAGGTCGCAATGGCAGCACACAATGGCACAGAGTGGAGCATGAGAGATGACCAAGAGTGACCTGAACAGCCACCAGGCAGCAGTGTCCCCTACAGAGGAGGAGCCTGAGGGGGCGAGGCAGGCCCATCCAGCCACAGCCAGGGGGTACAGCAACAGTGTGGAGGTGTAACAGGTGGCAGGCACCATTGCAGGCCAGTGCCAGATGATGCCAGGAGGAGGGCAGCCCACTATACCCAGGAGGAGAATGACCTCCTCCTGGCAGCCGTCCTGGAGCGCTACGAGGTGCTATTTGGGTGGCTCAGCAGCACCACCACCATTAGCCAGAGAAATGTCACATGGGAGGAGGTCACAACAGCAGTGGCCACAGCAGGGGGACCCACCCATGATACCAAGAGTATACGTAAATGCTTCCACGACATCAAGAGCTCGGTCCAGGCTCACGCCATCACTGAGAGTCGCCATGCCCATGCAACAGGAGGGGGTGCACCAAACCGAGCCACACTGTCACCACTGGAACAGCAACTGGCAAACATACTGGGGCCCATCTACCTCCACGGCCTGCAGTCCGAGCTGGACACAGCAGACACACGTGCAGGTGGGACATAGGAATGTGCTCTTGGGTGTGCCAACACACGGGGGTTTGGGGGAGGGCAGGGGCAGTTCACAGTCATAGGACCATGCACGGACAGGGTACCAAGAGGGATAATGCGGCCATGAGTGACAGGAGCAGAAGAGCGGACATGGGTGTTTGCGGCAGTGAAGGCCCATGTGGCATGTCAGTGACATCTGTCAGACGGCTACCTAGGGTGAGAACTTACACAATCTTGACGATGCATATATTCATATGATTCTTGCAAGGTATTGTGGGTAATGTAGTTCTTTCACTCCAAACACAGCTGAAGACAATAATTGAGTTGTGTAACCAGTGGTAAAGCCAATAAAATACTTCTTTTATTGATGGGGTTTAATTCACCCAGCACAAGTATGCTTGGTAGCAATATAAATGAGGTTACTTGCTTGCAGTGTTTAAATGGATAACATAAAGTCACAAAACAAATCAGAAAACAACCTTCAGCTTGTCAGGCAATTAGCTAATGTTCTCTTAGCAAATAATTACCAAATAAAAAAAGGCACAAAGAAATAAATGAACTTTGCTTGTTAGGTTAACTTCTGCTTATTTTCCACACAGTTCCAGCAGTGATTCTCCCTTGCTCACACACACAATCAGGTGCAGCTTTAATTACTATCAATTGTCCAGCTGAAACCCTTTAGCTGGCTGGCTGCTACTGTGTGAACCCAAATCCTGCTTCAAGAGCTGTTTGCAGTGGAATAAGGAACAAAGTTAGGTTTCTTTGTGATGGCTGACGTGTTTGCTTACAGAAAGCTAGCAATAGCACTTGGATAAAGAACAGTCCATGTAATCAATAGTTTCATCTGCTGTATCTCCCCCTTCATCAATCAGCATAGGGTCACTATCATACATTTTATTTATTTATTTATTATTTTATTTTATTTCAACTTCTTATATACCGCACTCTTTGACATCAGCGCGGTTTACAAATAACAGAAAGGAACCAGAACAACAGGCTGTTTGGTATTACATATAACAGGAGTATCAACTTGGATAACATGGGAGAACTATTTACATGGAGTATATAATCTATTAGCTAGATAGCATGCTCGAACTATTTACATAAAATTAGCAGTGATGCTTGGAACAAGAGGAATATTGTGGATTATACTAGGGTGAGGCTGTTATGTTACGGTTCATGTAGGGTAGTATTTGATGAAAAGGTGCAGTTTAAGGGCCTTTCTGAACTGGGTTAGGTCGGTTATGGCGCGGAGATCAGGTGGGAGAGCATTCCAGTATTTTGGTGCGCTAAACATGAAAGCTCTGTTTGATGTTGATAGGATGCACGTTGTTATAGCCTTTGGGGTTGTTAGTGAGTTTAATGCTGCATGTCTCCTATTTCTATTTGATGGGACGGATTGGATGAGTTTGGTAAGTGATGTGGACGATAAACCATTTAAGGCCTTGAATGTGAGAAGGAGGGTTTTGAATGTAAGTCTTCCGTGTATAGGGAGCCAATGGAGCTCTTTGAGGATAGGTGTAATGTGTTCACTTCTGGCCGCTCCTAGAAGAACCCTGGCAGCGGTGTTCATTGCGAGTTGCAAGGAGCTTATTGTGGATTGTGGGAGTCCTTGTAGAATGGAATTGGCGAAGTCGAAGTGCGGCAGTATCAGTGCTTGGTAGATGGTTCTGAAATCTTCGTGGTCTAGTAGGGGACACAGGTGTCTAAGAGTGCGTATTTTGAAGTATACAGATTTTACGATATTGTTTATGTGTGATTTCATGTCGAGCCTATGGTCTAGTGTGACTCCGAGGTATTTTATTGTATCCTTGGTGCCTAGGACAGCTCCCTTGACACTTATATGTGGTGGTGGGGTGAAGTTGGGGTCTCTTGTGATAAAGAGAACCTCAGTTTTCTTATGCTGAATGCGGAGGTTCTGTGACAGGAGCCATTGTGATACTGCATCGAAGCAGTTTGTTATAGGCAGTAAGTCCATTTGCATTGTGGAAAATGGCATGTAGAGTAGGATATCGTCAGTGTATATCATGCATTTCACATTGAAGGACCTGATGATATCGCAGATAGGCTGCATATAGACGTTGAACAAGAGGGATGAGAGTGAGGACCCCTGCGGAACGCCTTGTCTTTGATGGAAGAGTTTTGATTCTCCTGTTGCGGATTTGACGTATTGCATTCTGGTGTCGAGGTATGATTTACACCATTCAAGTGCTGAGTTGCAAATGCCTTTTCCTTCCAGTCGACCGAGGAGAATCTCGTGATTTACCGAGTCAAACGCTGCTGCTATATCCAGGAAGATTAGCACGACGCCTTGTCGGATGTTGTCTATGGTATTGAGAATATCATTGAAGAGGGTGGTAAGCAGTGTCTCGACGCCGTGGAATTCTCTGAAACCATGTTGAGAATAGTCTAGAGGGGCTGCGGAGTCGATGTGGTCTTGGATTTGGCGCTGTGCCTCTTTCTCAAAGATCTTTGCTAAGAGGGGGATACTGGCTATTGGCCTGTAGGAGTCTGGCCGTTTTGGATCCAGTTTAGCGTTTTTCAGTAGTGGCCTGATGGATGTGAGTTTTAATGCAGTTGGGAAGGCGCCAGTAGTGAAAGAGAGGTTCATGATTCTTGCAATGAAGGTGCTAAAGTCACCCCGCAGGTCCTTTATCCAAAAGGCTGGGCAGGGATCGGTTTGCGCAGTGGTCGTGTTGAGTGAGGAGATGGTGTCTTCAATGTGTTTAGAAGAAGGCGTGTGAAGTGCGGATAGGGATGTTGGGCAGGTCGTTTCTTGTATATTGTTTTTTGAGAGTTCATCTGTCTGTAGGAGTTTTGATTGCAAGTAATCAGCGAATTCTTGCGGGTGGATATCATTATTTTGTTCAGAAGATGGTTCCTTTGATAGTGACTTAACCAGGTTGAAAAGGTCGCGTGGTTTGTTCAATGATCTCTTGAGCATATCTGAGTGGTATTGCTTCTTTCTGGCTGCGATTGCCTCGCGGTGAGTTGAGAGGTGAAGAATGTAGGCTTCGTGGTCGTCGGTAGCTAGTGAGCGGCGCCAGCGTTTTTCTAGCCTTCGTAGGTGCGTAAGAGAGGCCCGTAGTACCGGGGAAAACCATGGTGCAGAGGTTCTTTTCCCTGATAAGGTCTTTTTGTTTGGTAGTTGAGCAACAGCGTTGAGGCTGTCGTTCCAGGCAGCGATTGACTCGTCGAGGTTGAGTGATGTGTTGTTGAGGATTGGTTGGGTACTTGAAAGAATAAGTTCTCTGTTGAAAGGTCGAAAGCCCCGTGTTACTCTGGATGTATTGGCGAGTTTGCTGGTGTTCAAATTATGACTGTTGTTCAGAGGGATTCGTAGGTTTATGAGTTTATGGTCAGACCATGGGACATCAGTGACCGATGTTATAATGTTGCTGTTTTGCTCGGTGACATGGTGTGGGGCAAATACCATGTCAAGAATGTTTCCTTTGGAATGAGTGGGTTCAGTGATCATTTGTTTATAACCAAGATTTTCGATGGCATTGAGGAGTGAGGTGGATTGGTTTTGTTGTAGTGATGGGAGGTTCAAGTCTCCCATAATCCAGTTGGGAGTGTTGGGGTTGCTGGTGTCAGCGGCCAGATCCAATATAGTGGGCAGATCGTCTGGGGAGCTCGAGGGGGCTCGGTAGACCAGGTTTATGGAGCATTGATTATTGGCTATGGTGATTATGTCCAGATTGTTTGTGCTATGGGAGTTAGTCATGTTGAAGAGGAGTTCAGACTTGGTGAGTATGAGTGCTCCTCCTCCTTTCTTGTTTTCTCTGTGGGTTGTGTGTATAGTGAAGTTTGGTGGAATGAGTTGGTTGATAAGGACATTGTCTTCTTTAGATAACCAGGTTTCGGTGATCATGAGAGCATCAAGATCATAGAGGGTAACTATGTCTAGGATTACAGGCCATTTTTTTCGAATTGATCGAGCATTTATAAGGGCACATTTTAGGTTTTTTGAGGGCGATGGTTTGTGTTGCTTCAGGTTGCTGGATTGCTGTATTGCAATGTGGATCAGGTGGGAGTGTCGGATGTGCGCTTCCCTAGTCGGATACTGAAAAGGGTTGCCTGCCCATTGCTTTCCGTGGTTTTTTAGGATGGGGATAAGACTGTAGGAGGGGGAGTAGGCAATGGTGGCTCCGAGCCAATCTGTGAGGAGATAGAAACTGAGGAGAGTAATGAAGTGGGGAGACATTTTGGTTTCTGGGATATAGTATGAGGTGGTAATTGAGTTTTGGGTGGTAAGAATACACAATACAGTGGTAAGAATACACAATACAGTATACAGGTAATTTCACAGTACAGTATGCAGACTATTAGGTGGTAACAAAGATATCACTGATTAAGGTGAATGTTACAAGGCTAGTAATGACTATAGCAAAATATAACAGATGACGTGTGTGTGCGTGTGTGAATGCTATACAGACAACTGTAAGAGTAAGACCAATGGAGGGAGTCAGGTGTGAGGGTATGAGAATGCAATACAGGCAACTGTAAGGGTTAGGCAAATGAGAATGCAATACAGGCAACTGTAAGGGTTAGGCAAATGAGAATGCAATACAGGCAACTGTAAGGGTTAGGCAAATGAGAATGCAATACAGGCAACTGTAAGGGTTAGGCAAATGTAACAGGTGTCAGGTGTGTGTGTGTGAGAATGCTATACAGACAACTGTAAGAGTATATATGGCAGTAAGTGGGATTGCTTTGAACTGCTGAGTGAAATTCTTGGTTAGAGAGCTGAAGTATACTTGCTGTGAGGTCGGACAGTACGCTGGAGACGACTGAGGGTTCAAGTTGGGGGTCGGGTGTGATTGCAGACTTCTTGGCTTAGCTGTTACTCGGTGACATTTGAGAGTGCCTTTGCCTAAGGGCCTAAGGGCTCCGCCTCCCACAGCCCCGACTGGGCCGGAGGTCTCCTGAACAGGCTAAGATGGCTGCTGCCTGCTCAGGCGTGCTCTACCCCGATCGGGGAGCACAGAGCCGGTGGGGAGCTGAAGAGGGTTTGGCAAAGACAGTGCAGTCCTTCTGGAGGCCGTGTGCGAGGACTTCTAATCTTGTGTCATTTAGATGTGGTGGCGGTTGGTTTCGGAGCGCTGTTGCTTCTCTGGAGGTCCCCGCCTAAGGGCCACACCAAAGGGCCCTCTGGCGAGGCCCTCAGGCGCGGGCGCGCCCGATGGCGTTCCTTTTAAACCGCAGCTGGCCTGCCCCGATTGGGTGGAGGAAGACTGGAGGGCGTCCTTCTTCTTGCCGGGTGCTCGATCCCTCCTGGGAGAGCCGCGGCCCGGCGGGAAGTGGTGGAGGCAGCAAGAGGGAGCCTGCGCCCGATGGTGCTCCTTTTAAACCGCAGCTGGCCTGCCCCAATTGGGTGGAGGAAGACTGGAGGGCGTCCTTCTTCTTGCCGGGTGCTCGATCCCTCCTGGGAGAGCCGCGGCCGGGCGGGAAGTGGTGGAGGCAGCAAGAGGGAGCCTGCGCCCGATGGCGCTCCTTTTAAACCGCAGCTGGCCTGCCCCGATTGGGTGGAGGAAGACTGGAGGGCGTCCTTCTTCTTGCCGGGTGCTCGATCCCTCCTGGGAGAGCCGCGGCCGGGCGGGAAGTGGTGGAGGCAGCAAGAGGGAGCCTGCGCCCGATGGCGCTCCTTTTAAACCGCAGCTGGCCTGCCCCGATTGGGTGGAGGAAGACTGGAGGGCATCCTTCTTCTTGCCGGGTGCTCGATCCCTCCTGGGAGAGCCGCGGCCGGGCGGGAAGTGGTGGAGGCAGCAAGAGGGAGCCTGCGCCCGATGGCGCTCCTTTTAAACCGCAGCTGGCCTGCCCCGATTGGGTGGAGGAAGACTGGAGGGCGTCCTTCTTCTTGCCGGGTGCTCGATCCCTCCTGGGAGAGCCGCGGCCGGGCGGGAAGTGGTGGAGGCAGCAAGAGGGAGCCTGCGCCCGATGGCGCTCCTTTTAAACTGCAGCTGGCCTGCCCCGATTGGGTGGAGGAAGACTGGAGGGCGTCCTTCTTCTTGCCGGGTGCTCGATCCCTCCTGGGAGAGCCGCGGCCGGGCGGGAAGTGGTGGAGGCAGCAAGAGGGAGCCTGCGCCCGATGGCGCTCCTTTTAAACCGCAGCTGGCCTGCCCCGATTGGGTGGAGGAAGACTGGAGGGCGTCCTTCTTCTTGCCGGGTGCTCGATCCCTCCTGGGAGAGCCGCGGCCGGGCGGGAAGTGGTGGAGGCAGCAAGAGGGAGCCTGTGCCCGATGGCGCTCCTTTTAAACCGCAGCTGGCCTGCCCTGATTGGGTGGAGGAAGACTGGAGGGCGTCCTTCTTCTTGCCGGGTGCTCGATCCCTCCTGGGAGAGCCGCAGCCGGGCGGGAAGTGGTGGAGGCAGCAGGAGGAGTCTTTCCATAAGGCACTATCATGAGAATGCTTATTCCCTTGCTGCCATTCACTATTATAGATAGGGTCTGGATCAGTGTTCATACCTGAGCCTCTCCTGCTATCATAATTCCTCTCTGTACAGCCTGGCCAGTATGTAATCCAGTTCTGATGTCCAGCCTTCCAATCTTGATCCCTGGACACTGGATCCTCTCTCACATACCTTCTGGCATAGGTCTGAAAGTCCTTTCCACGTGCAGTCTTCTCTCTTCCAGGTAGCCACTGGTGATTCCTATCTCTGCCCTTCCATTCCTCTGGCTGACTCCAGTCCAATGGACTCTGCTGGCATTTGGAATACCTCCCAGTATGGGTACTGCCTTGGACTCTCCCAGACCTTCCAATGGCCTTTCTTCTCTTCCTTCCAGAGAATTTCCTTCTTTCTCTATCCGCTTGGCTTGGCTTCTGTTTCTCCAGGTGATGTTGGTGCTTGAGCTTGAAGCTGTTGCTGTATCTTTTCCTGAAGCTATTATCTGTAGAATAAGCTCTATTCTTATTCTGTCCTAATGTGTGCTCCTCCCTAACACAGCGCAGCTGTGTTGAATCAGGCCCTGCCCTTTGAGATGAGTGCTTAGGGATTACCTCATAGCTCTCTTGATTGCACACACGTTTTCTCACTTCAGCCCCTCTCATGGCTGCTGGAAACCTGGTGCATTCTGGGACTGGTAGTCTTTTATATGAAAACTCTGTTTTCTTACTTCTACCAGAACTGACAGGTTGCTTGTTCAGAGTCACATCATCTTTTCTATAGTTCCTACCTGAGCTATGATAAACTTCCTTATCACATACCCCCCTGCTTAAGTTATTACGGACTGGTTTTACTGGTGAAACTTCTTCTCTACAGTCCGTAATACGGGAAAGTGCATCCGCATTCTTGTGTAACTTCCCGGCACGATGTTCAACTTGGAAATCAAACGCCTGTAAGGCCATGTACCAGCGTGTCAACCTGGCATTGTGGTTCTTCATTTGCTGCAACCACTTAAGTGGGGCATGGTCCGTGACCAACTGGAACTTTCTCCCTGTAAGGTAAAACCTTAACGCCTCCACTGACCACTTGATAGCCAAACACTCTTTTTCTATTGTGGAATACTTTTGTTCAGCCGGTGAAAACTTCCTGCTCAGGTACATCACAGGATGCTCCTCCCCATCATGGCACTGGGATAGGACCGCTCCTAGCCCTACATCCGATGCATCGGTTTGAACCAGAAAGGGTTTCTTGAAGTCTACTCCTTTCAGTACCGGTCCTGTACACAATTTTTCTTTTAATACTGAAAACGCTTTTTCAGCTTCTGGTGTCCACTTTATCTGGTTTGGACAATTCTTTCGCAGCATATCCGTGAAAATGGCACTTTTCTCTGCGAATTGCGGTATAAACCGGCGGTAGTATCCAATAAGACCTAAGAAACTTCTTAGTTGTTTCTTGGTTGTTGGAGGAGGAAAATTCCTGATGCTATCTATTTTGCTTAATAGAGGTTTAATTCTTCCTCTTCCCACTAGGTGGCCTAGGTATTTTACCTCCCTATTCGCAAAGGCACACTTCTTCGGGTTTAAAGTGATTCCCGCTTGCTTCATAGAGCACAAGACTGCCCTGATCCTCTTCAAATGCTCCGCCCAGGTGTTACTATGGATTATGACATCATCCATGTATGCAAAAGCATAATTTTGGTGGGGTCGAAGTACCTGATCCACTAACCTTTGGCAGGTAGCCGCTGCTCCATGCAGTCCGAAAGGCATCCTCTTGAACTGGAAAAGGCCAACGGGGTGCTGAACGCAGTCTTCGGCTTCGACTCCCTGGTGAGAGGGATTTGCCAATATCCTTTTGTCATATCAAGGGTGGTTAAGTATTGAGCCTGTCCCAGCTGGTCTAACAGCTCCTCAATTCTTGGCATTGGATATGCATCAAAAACTGATATGGCGTTTACCTGCCGGAAGTCAATACAAAATCTTAAGGATCCATCAGGCTTCGGCACCAGGACTATGGGGCTATTCCAGGGACTCTTTGACTCCTCTATTACCCCCATGTCCAACATCTCCTGGACTTGTGCCACTACCTCCTGTCTTTTGGCTTCAGGCAAGCGGTATGGCCTTTGACGAACCAATTTCCCAGGTGGAGTTATTATTTCATGGGTCACCAAATGGGTCTCCCCAGGTATGGGTGTCAACACATCTGGGAATTCCTTAAGCAACTTCCTAATTTCTTCCTGTTGTACCATTGTCAGGTCCTCACCTATTTGGGGCTCTGATTTTTCTTTACAATCAGATATCTGGGGTCCCAAATCTTCCTCTTCACTCACCTCCCTCTCTCGGGCACAGGTGGCAGCTAAGCTTTTAACCCCTTTGACATCAGTAGAACCAAAGCCTTTGGCTCCACGTTCAGAATTCTCTAGGGATGTGACCTCCTCCACAGGTGGAAAACCCAGCCTCTCACAGATCAATTGGGCAATTTTGTCTCCTGTCTTCACATGATACTCATTCTGTCCAAAGTTAAACAACAGAACTTTAATATTGCCCCTGTAATCGAGATCAATTACTCCCGCACCCACATCGATGAAATATTTAAGGGCTAATCCGGACCTTGGGGCTACTCTCCCATAACATCCAATTGGTATTTCCACTTGGAGACCGGTGTCAACCAGGGCTCTCCCTTGGCTAGGTACAGTCACATTTTCTATGCTGCACAGGTCAAACCCAGCAGATTGAGGGGTTGCCCGCTTAGGAGCTTGGGCCTTCTCAGAGACCTTATGGTACTTTAGGACGAATATCTGCTTTGGGGTAGCTTGGTCTTCTGGACGCTTAACCATCTTTTTAGCTGGGGTCTGAGGACTTCCATATAAAGGCCCGGGAGCTACTACCATTAAACCTTCTCCCTCCTTCTTTCCTAGTCCTTCCACTAGACCCTGCTTAAATCTTGGCCAGTCTCTTCCTAGAACCAAATCAAAGGGTAGCCTAGGCACCACTGCTAAGAGGACTTCCTCTTGTTTCCCTAGGCACTTAACCTTTAGCCTATAGGTGAGATATGATGATGCAGCACCATGAATGCATCTGATGTGAACTTGGCTTTCAGGGGTTTTAGGCACAAATCTTTCTTGGGCCTCTATCCTCTTCCAAAGCCTTTTTGACATCATACTCTGGTCTGCCCCAGAGTCTAATAATGCATTTGTGGTAATTCCCTGCACATCAACCATCAAAAGAAATACTTCCTTGGGCTGTTTTAAATCCAGACCCATTAAACTAGTGTGTGTCTGGCATCTCTTCTCTAAATGTCCCAATTTTCCACACTTGAAACATTTCTTTCTATTCCACTGTGTCATCTGGTTTGATACAGTACATTCATTTTCAGAAACATTCTTAATTATTCTCTTTTCTGATACAGCACATTTAGCCTCAGCATCCATCTTTAGAGGGCCACCCATTCTATGGCAAGCCTGCGTGGCTTCCAAGAATCTCTCTGCTAGCATGGTTGCCTCTCCAAGATTTTGGCAATTTTGCTGTATAAGAAAACATTCAAATCTTTAGGTACCCCAAGCATAAATTGTTCCAGCATTATAATATCTAATAACATTTCTACTGTCTTTTGCTCAGGCTCCAACCATTTTACAGCTAAACTTCTGATTCTCTGACTCAGAGCCCTGGGTGTCTCACCCACTTTCAATGTAACAGCTCTAAACATTCGCCTATACTCTGAAATAGACAACCCTAGGCGATCTCTAATAGCTGCCTTTACATCCTTATAATTCAAACCTGGGCTGCTGGCATTGCTCTGTAAGCTGCAAGTGCCTCTCCAGTTAATGAGGCTGCCAGCCTTACTGCCCACTGGGTCTCTGGCCATGCTAAAGCCTGTGCCACTCTTTCAAAAGACTCTAGAAAATCATCAATATTATCATCTGGAGTTAATTTCCCAAAAGTAAATGCCCCAATCCCTTGATTGAGTCCCACACTGTCCACATGTGGTGTACCAGTACTAACTGCTGGTCTTGCATCTGTTCCACTTTGGCTCTGCAGCTGAACTAGAGCTTGCACCAGATCAAGCACTGGTTTCTGCTGTTCCATTAAGGCCTTCATAGCAGTGTCCTGGGCCTGCTGTGATAGCTCCTGCTGCTTACTAAATTGGGCTGCCATCCACTGAGCCATCTCCTTCGGATCCATCTTGACCCCTGCAAGAAATAAAGAAAAAAAACCAAAGTGCACCACCTTCCAACCAGGTGTGTTTTTTTTCAACTTTTTTTTTTTTTCAATTACCCCCTGTGCTTACACACATCCACCACTAGACATGCCCAGGTACATATTACCTTGTCTCAGTGATGAATCCAGCTCTGCACAGGGTCTTTTCCTCTGGGACAGCTTCCTGGAACAACCACTGCTCCTCCAAGGTGTAGATGAGGGAAAAAAAAATCTTCTTTCAGCTTCAAACTTGAATTTTATTTGTAATCCACAGCAAATAAATCCTCTTGGTGCAAAAGCAATCCGAAAAACTACGCCATTTGTCAGACGGCTGCCTAGGGTGAGAACTTACACAATCTTGACGATGCATATATTCATATGATTCTTGCAAGGTATTGTGGGTAATGTAGTTCTTTCACTCCAAACACAGCTGAAGACAATAATTGAGTTGTGTAACCAGTGGTAAAGCCAATAAAATACTTCTTTTATTGATGGGGTTTAATTCACCCAGCACAAGTATGCTTGGTAGCAATATAAATGAGGTTACTTGCTTGCAGTGTTTAAATGGATAACATAAAGTCACAAAACAAATCAGAAAACAACCTTCAGCTTGTCAGGCAATTAGCTAATGTTCTCTTAGCAAATAATTACCAAATAAAAAAAGGCACAAAGAAATAAATGAACTTTGCTTGTTAGGTTAACTTCTGCTTATTTTCCACACAGTTCCAGCAGTGATTCTCCCTTGCTCACACACACAATCAGGTGCAGCTTTAATTACTATCAATTGTCCAGCTGAAAC
Source organism: Ichthyophis bannanicus (assembly GCA_033557465.1). Lineage (NCBI taxonomy): Eukaryota > Metazoa > Chordata > Amphibia > Gymnophiona > Ichthyophiidae > Ichthyophis > Ichthyophis bannanicus. Next base: position 861,159,884 of record CM066032.1, read on the forward strand.
CCTTTAGCTGGCTGGCTGCTACTGTGTGAACCCAAATCCTGCTTCAAGAGCTGTTTGCAGTGGAATAAGGAACAAAGTTAGGTTTCTTTGTGATGGCTGACGTGTTTGCTTACAGAAAGCTAGCAATAGCACTTGGATAAAGAACAGTCCATGTAATCAATAGTTTCATCTGCTGTATCTCCCCCTTCATCAATCAGCATAGGGTCACTTTCATACATTGGCACAGAGGAGTCTTTCCATAAGGCACTATCATGAGAATGCTTATTCCCTTGCTGCCATTCACTATTATAGATAGGGTCTGGATCAGTGTTCATACCTGAGCCTCTCCTGCTATCATAATTCCTCTCTGTATAGCCTGGCCAGTATGTAATCCAGTTCTGATGTCCAGCCTTCCAATCTTGATCCCTGGACACTGGATCCTCTCTCACATACCTTCTGGCATAGGTCTGAAAGTCCTTTCCACGTGCAGTCTTCTCTCTTCCAGGTAGCCACTGGTGATTCCTATCTCTGCCCTTCCATTCCTCTGGCTGACTCCAGTCCAATGGACTCTGCTGGCATTTGGAATACCTCCCAGTATGGGTACTGCCTTGGACTCTCCCAGACCTTCCAATGGCCTTTCTTCTCTTCCTTCCAGAGAATTTCCTTCTTTCTCTATCCGCTTGGCTTGGCTTCTGTTTCTCCAGGTGATGTTGGTGCTTGAGCTTGAAGCTGTTGCTGTATCTTTTCCTGAAGCTATTATCTGTAGAATAAGCTCTATTCTTATTCTGTCCTAATGTGTGCTCCTCCCTAACACAGCGCAGCTGTGTTGAATCAGGCCCTGCCCTTTGAGATGAGTGCTTAGGGATTACCTCATAGCTCTCTTGATTGCACACACGTTTTCTCACTTCAGCCCCTCTCATGGCTGCTGGAAACCTGGTGCATTCTGGGACTGGTAGTCTTTTATGTGAAAACTCTGTTTTCTTACTTCTACCAGAACTGACAGGTTGCTTGTTCAGAGTCACATCATCTTTTCTATAGTTCCTACCTGAGCTATGATAAGCTTCCTTATCACACATCTCACTGGAGACCTGTGACAGTGATACAGCAGCTGAGGGTGGGGCCATGGGAGGGTGATGTGACAATGGTGCACATGGGTGAGGGTGGGTGGGCATGAGGCAGCAGGCGCAGAGGGGGACAGGCAGGGGCAGGGATTGTTGACCACCTATGCTTAGTGGAGCCACACTGGAGTGGGCGGGTGGGCAGCGTAGTGCTTGGTGATGTAGGGGTGTTGGTGATGGTGTCCCCCTGCACCCATGTGCGCAGTGGGTGGTGGTGATGGGATGGCTGCAATGTGCGGCAGCAATCAATGGGGTGGGTGTCCTGAGGTGGGTAGGGCAGGGGGCAAGGGGGATGCAAAGGCAGCCCCAGATGATGAACACAGGGCAAGCCACTGTTCAGGGGGTGGCGTGGGTATGGTGGCCGGCAGGGCCAGCACAGACCCATGTGGCATCCATGCATCCATGCACTCACATTGCACAGCCACCCAATGTTGAATGCCGGTTGTGCTGTCACGGCCCCAGGCCACCACAGGGCATGCACCCCTGTGCATGGATCCCTGCCACCTTAGGGCACACCTGTCCCAGGCAACGGTGGCCTGCCAACCCCAGCAGTACCCCAGCAGTCCCAGCAGTGTATGTGGCCCGTATCCAGTTGCATGCATACACATCCACCAGTGAGGCGCCACTGACACCAGGGACACATACAACTGATGGTGCACCACACGTCCCTGCCCCAGAACAGTCCCTGGACACATATACACAGCTGGGGATGGCCCCGATTGTCCTCTGTATCCCACGGCCCATCCCACCTGGCAGGCCATGATGGGACAGGTACATGTAAGTAGCTGGCCAGGCATGACAAACCTGAGCTGTCTACCTTCACCCCCACAAGTGACATACATGCCATGGAGGCAGCTGCAGAGGTGGAGCCCCCAGGGCCTGGACCGTGTCCCCCATCAGAGGCAGCCATGGATGTGGAGGTGCCCGAGGAGGATGAGGCAGCACTAGAGGCAGAGGGGGATGCAGCATTACACCACCTCTCAGAAGACAGTGTGGCAGAAGATGAGGCAGGCGACAGCAATGTCACGGCGGGGGCTGCAGCTGGTGGCGCAGCTGGACCACCATCCCCGGGTACAGAACCATGGCCCTGCACAGGCAGCCATCCACCAGGTCATCGGGGAGATGCATTTCCACTCCGAGGAAGCACATGAGGATGCAGAGGGTGAGTGCCTGATCCGTCTGGCCAGCCATTTCATTTATACAGATGAAATGTGCAACCCATGTCTCACTGCTTGCACCATGTCTCACCCACAGGCATACAGATGGCATTGCATGAGATGGCGGCGCAACAGGATTGCCTGCGGTGTGAGGTGTGACGCCAACGACTGGTGCTGGGTGGCCTCCTCGACGAGGTGCAGACATTGAATGACATGGCAGGGTCAATGGCAGCCAGCATGGCACGGATGGTGATGGTAAACGAGGCCATGTTGGCACACATGGGCCAGCCGGTCACAGCAGCACCAATGGCAGAAGCAGCACCTGCCCCATGAGGTGCTTGGGGATGTGTCCAACGTGGTAGAGGATACAGGGGTAGGGTATAGGTGTGGGGGGGGGTTGGTGTGCACATTAAATAATTTTATCACAGGTGTAACTTGTGGTCACGTGTCCATGCTTTCAGCTGAATGGCCCATGTCCCCCTGTCACATATGTGGCCACCCTGGGCACATGCCCCTCGCCCTTCCCTGCTCAGGGTGCCTCCTCCCCTAACAATCCCTGCTGGTCATGACCCAGGTATCTCCAGCCTCCCCGCCACCCCAACACCCATATCCGTCACCCAGAATTGCCATGTCTGCCAGCACACCCTCCCCTGTGAGTGCCCCCAAGGCCCCCCAGAACACTGTCCTGTTGTGCACATCCCACAATCCCTGACATATCTGTGCCACAACCCGCACACAGGTCCCCGCCCTGGATGTCCTGTGACCCGCTCACGTGTGTTTGCATCACCTGCCACTGGCAATGTATCTGAGCCATGGCACAGCCACCATCCCCTGGCACCCCAGCACCACCTACCCTCGCTTCCGGCACCAACCCCCGCCGTACCCATCACTCCTGGGTTCACGCTGGCCCATTCTGTCCCCATGGATAGCTAAGCCAGGTGGGGCATCTGTGGTGGTACCACCCCTGTATGTATGATCCGCCCCATGCCCATCTGCTCCACCGTCGCTACCGTATCTGCATGCACTGTACTGAGCAGGATCCATGTCCATCCTGTGAAACTCCGCTGCTGGCACCCCATGCACATTGTGCCCCGCTTACCGGTCTGTCCCTGCCCCACAGTTGTCCCACCCACCCCTGTCCTCCCCCTCCACCCCTGCCCCTGAACTGCTTGCATACCATACTGTATATGGGTCCCCTGCCATTGCCCCCTCCCCCTCATGGACCCCCACTGCCCTCCCTACCAACCCCCCACCCCTCTCCCCTCTCCCATGTCCCACACCCAACAGTGGTCCACACCAGGTCGTGGCCAGATCTATGCCCTCTGGGGTCAGTGCCCCCAAATGCAGGTCCACCTGCACAGCTGTCCCTACACCCACCCACTGATGTTTGGGCCGTCCCCTGGGCCTATCCCCAGTGGAAGTTCCTCCCTCACCACCGTGATGCCCCCTGGTATCGGTACCCCCTGGGGGACACACAGGGACATGCACACACCTGTCAATCACACCCCACTGCTATGTGGCGAAATAAGACACTGGAATCGTTGCTTGTGGCAACAACAGAGGTTTGTTTACATTAGGGGGGTTACATGGGCATGCTGTGTGCTTCCGAGGGCCCAGGCCCTGCTGCCCCACCCCACTGGTGTTGTCAGCCCTGGGGCACAGGACGCCAGAGGGCAGGGGTGATGTGGGTCTGGCTGGCACTCACACCCCTGGGGGCCGGGTGGCTGGTCAGCTGCACCTGCTGTGAGTATGTCGCACAGCATGTGCAGCTGGTCACCTACCACCCCCATTGTCACTGCCATCTTCCCCACAGCTTGGCTCTGCTCCCACAGGGCGTATGTCTGGGCCCACATCACTGTAGCCATGCAGAGGCCGCACATGCACCCACACAGACACACATCGCCTCTTGTCTGTGTGGCTGCATGTGCGGCCTGCCATCCTGCACTGATGTGTGTAGGCTCTGTGCCCGGATGGGGTACATCATCGGCACTATGGGGCAGATGGCAGGGGCCCCCAGCGCCCTGTGACAGTCTGTGCTGCTCTGGGCTGTCCACACCTCCAAGCCTGCCCCACCTGCCTCCTCCCCATCCCCCTCCCTGCCCTTCCACCCCTGCATCACCCCCTCCCCTTCAACCCACATCCCTTCTTCCCCCTCCCCACTCCCCACCTCCCCCTCCCCGCTCCCCCTTCCTCCCCCCACTCCCACCTCCCCTCCTTGCTCCCCCCTCCCCATCCATGCTCCTCTCCCCCTCCATGATGCTGCTCCCTCCCTCCTCTCTGGACACTCCACCATATGCCGCCTCAGGGCTCATCTGCCATCGGTCCTCCAGCGCTGGCTGGTCATCTCCAGCTTCAAGCCCTGCTGGTGAATGGTCTCCAGCTTCATCCACTGTGGGGGTAAGACATACATTAGCACCACGGTAACGCATCTGGCACACAATGCACACATGTCCTGTGGCCACAATGGCTGCCATCGCACCGGAGCCTGTCATGGTGCATGGCACGGCCTGTGCCTCTCACAGTCCTGTTGCCGTTGGTCGTGTAGCACCTGCGCCAGGAATCATGGATACCGTATCCCTTTTTCTGAAGGTCCTCCACCTGTGGGTACAGAAATGGGCAGGACCGTTAGGGGGCATGCATACCTAGCCATCTGCTTTTGCTCGTCACACATATCTGGGTGCAGCAGGTGGCTGAGTCTGCTGTGTGCTATCTGTCCCCCACTTACTGTTGCCTCTGCCACCCACAGGTGTGCGGGTGCAGCTGCATATATATGTCCTTCAACCTATGTGCCGTGGGTGTACACATCCTTGCCTTCTTTCCCTAGCAGCAGCCTCTCCATGCATGGCTATGCACCGCCATGCCATACGTGCCATTGTCACGCTGAGTGCCATGGGCGGTATGCCATGGGGCTGCATGATTGTGTGCCTTGTGCACAGAGCACCTGGGGGTTTGGGGCATGTGCCCCAGCCCGTACATATGCACTGTGTCGATATGCCACCTGCACCCAGGGGCCTGTCTGCGACATGTGTCCTATACATGCTGAGGCTGAATAGGCAGGTGCCATTGTGCACAGTGGCAGTGGTGTGGTTCCTGTGTCCCACCATGGTGTCCTGGGCACAACGGCAGACACCTCAGGGTGTTGCATGGGGATGTGCTGCAACATGCCATCTGGGGTACGGGGTCCACGTGCGGACAGTGCAGGCCTGCACACATCGGCAGCTGCAGCCACCATAGCACCAGGATGGGTGACACTCCTCTGTGTTGAGGCCTGGAGCATCCTGAGGGTAGGGCATGGCTATGTAGCTGCAACAGGAGCCACCACCATAACACCAGGATGGGTGACACTCCTCTATAAGGAGGCCTGGAACATCCTGGGGGTAGGGCAGGGCTATGTAATTGCACCTAGGGCCACCACCATAACACCAGGATGGATAACACACCTCTGTGTTGAGGCCTGGAGCATCCTGGGGGTGGGGTATGGCTATGTAACAGCACCAGGAGCCACCACCATAACACCAGGATGGGTGACACTCCTCTATAAGGAGGCCTGGTGCATCCTCGGGGTAGGGCAGGGCTATGTAGCTGCAACAGGAGCCACCACCACCATAACACCAGGATGGGTGACACTCCTCTATAATGAGGCCTGAAGCATTCTGGGGGTAGGGCAGGGCTATGTAGCTGCAAAAGGAGCTACCACCATAACACCAGGATGGGTGACACTCCTCTATAAGGAGGCCTGGAGCATCCTGGTGGTAGGGCAGGGCTATGTAGCTGCAACAGGAGCCACCACCACCATAACACCAGGATGGGGGACACTCCTCTATAAGGAGGCCTGGAACATCCTGGGGTTAGGGCAGGGCTATTTAACTGCACCAGGGGCCACCATCATAACACCAGGATGGATAACACACCTCTATGTTGAGGCCTGGAGCATCCTGGGGGTGGGCAGGGCTATGTAACTGCACCAGGAGCTAACACCATAACACCAGGATGGGTGACACTCCTCTATAAGGAGGCCTGGTGCATCCTTGGGTTAGGGCATGGCTATGTAGCTGCAACAGGAGCCAACACCATAACACCAGGATGGATGACACTCCTCTATAAGGAGGCCTGGAGTATCCTGGGGGTAGGGCAGGGCTATGTAACTGCACCAGTGGCCACCACCATAACACCAGGATGGATAACACACCTCTGTATTGAGGCCTGGAGCATCCTGGGGGTGGGGTAGGGCTATGTAATTGCACCAGGAGCCACCACCATAACACCAGGATGGGTAACACTCCTCTGTGTTGAGGCCTGGAGCATCCTGGGGGTGGGGCAGGGCTATGTAACTGCACCAGGAGCCACCATCATAACACCAGGATGGGTGACACTCCTCCATATGGAGAACTAGAACATCCTGGGGGTAGGGCAGGTCTATGTAGCTGCACCAGGGGCCACCACCATAACACCAGGATGGATAACACACCTCTGTATTGAGGCCTGGAGCATCCTGGGTGTGGGGCAGACCTGCAAGCATCAGCTGTGCGGACTACATTGCTCCTGGTTTTACCCAAAAGAAATGTCCTTTCAAATTGTTGTGCGTGCTTGATATTTGATGTGGTTGCTGGCTACTGTGTTGCCCTCCTTGCTTGGTATGCCTGTCCCCATGCACTGGGTAGTCTGCGGCCATATTGTAGTACCTTGTGAGGCACACCCAGGCCCTCCTCACCCTGCTGAGGTCCTGCCGACGGGAGGAGCCTGGGAACAGGCACCCCTGGCGGCTGCAGAATTTCTCTGCAAGAAGATATAAATCCACATGGGAGAATGCAGGCTTCCTATATATGGCGCCCATCTTTTATGCCTCATGTGCTCAGTTCACCCATGATGCAGTGGAAGCGCACATGAGCAGTGTGGGTGTGCTACGCGCCTTCTCACGCGCCTTCCTTGCTCGGTATTTTTGTTAATTCCAAATGTGCTGTGCCATATTCCTATCCATTTGGAAATGTGAACCACTCTACTGGGATTTGAACCCACATTACATTGTTATGAGAGATATTTCCTCCCACTGCGCTATACACACACCATTAGGCTGCTCCATCTGACCATGATCTTGTGGGCATTGCGGCTTAATGTCACAGCGTGTCAGGCTTGTCATGCACGTTTTAGGCATACTTTGGTTAGAGTGCCTTGCAGCGCGCCTTGCCCTCGATATGCTACCAAGCGCATCATGGGTCTCCGCAGGGCACAGGCATTTCATACGGCACCCTGACCCACGCTCCTGGACATGGCGAGTTCTAGGGCTCTTGTGGTTTCTGCACCTTACATGGCACCTTAGTATGCGCCTTGGTGGCCGCCATATTGTATGGCACCATATCGCTCCCCAGTTGCTTTGTGAGGTGCCGTACAAGGCACCTTCTCAGGGTCTCTAGGCATGGCGCGGGACTAGGCACCCCTGGACAGGTCACCTTTGGGGGCTCTCAGGGCTAAGGCACAAATGGTTACAGTGCCCTAACAATGTTAGGGTGCCCTCGGTTAGTGTGCCCTATGGGCTGCAAGGTGCCTCAGATTGACATGCATCACCTAGGGGCATTGGGACAGATGTCACCCTGGCACTGGGTGACTAATGGGGGGTAGGCAGGAAGTGCCATATCTGCGGGCAGCCCATGTGGCTGTCAGTACTGTAGACCAACATGTTGTGGGCAACTGTACCACGGCACAGGGCTCTGTCAATGTGACATGCTTATGAGACAGTGGGTGGCAGTTGATGGGTGTATGTTTCTTCCGGTGGGGGTGGTGGTGGCAAGATAGTTGGAATAGTGGGTTGACAGCAGGATGGTGGTGTCATGCAGATCAGGTACAGATGGGGACGCACACAGTGGCACAATGCAGGACAGGGTACCAGCGCATGCTATGGGGTGGCAGCCTGCACAGGCAGACAGGACTATATACAGCTGACACACACAGATGGATGGACAGTGGGACTGTTTTTCAACTGTGGCATAGCTGTTAGGGGCTGGCAGTACTGATCTGCAAGGGTACAACTATTAGCAGCATGCAACTTATCCTGGTTGCTACAACGGTGAATCTGACACATGACCACTGTTTGTAACCTCATTGTACTGGCCAGAGTTCTTTATCTCTCTGCCCTTTTGGACTGGACTGGCTGGGTGCAGGGGACTGCAGTTCAGCCCACAGCCATCAGCTGTGTGTGCAAGGATAGGGTAGTTGCCCCAATACCCATGATGCATTGCACATGCAGAACAGCGCTATACATCTGATCTCCACATGGGGTCTGCACCTCTCTGTTTCCCCAGCTTGGTGTAACAGCCTGCCAGGGTGTGATACTGCCACAGAGTAGCTACAGACCCTGCCATTCGGCAGGTTCTGTGTTCGCCCTGATGGTACTGGTGGGCGCACAGCACTGGGTACACAGTACATGTGGTGCTAGAGATAGGTCCTGCTACACATCCTCATCCCTACCAATGTGTGACAGGTGTTCATAACAGTGTATCTGAGAGTGGTTCTGTATCCATCTGTGTTCTGCAGTCATATATGGTCTGCTAGGACCAGACCTCACCCATGTCACTGCATGCCCAGTGTTGGGATCTGGCTGCCATGGACACCTGTTAGTTGGGGCGTAGGGGTGCTAAGGATCACATGGGGAATATGTAGCACTTTCTTTACCAGTCAGAGTGGTCTACACTATGTGCCCCCCGAGATCCCACTCTCACTCTTATTGTCAGAGCGGCCATGGAGTGACAGGTGCCTGGGGATTGGATGTGGCACCAGTGACCTTCTGTCCTGATGATGATAGACAGCTCTCAATGGCTAGTGCACAGGACCCATACATGTGACTGCAGTAGTGGCAGACCAGCCATGATGTGGTGGTGGGCCTGTGCATTCTCCCTGGCCACAAACCACCATCTGGCATTCATCATCAGACATTCCTTTTGGACTGCACCTGCAGCAGTGTACAGGGTGTTCCTACCATGCACAAACTAACTGCAGAAAGGCCACTTGCCAGTTCCTGGTGCAGGCTCACAGAGAACACATCTGTGCACCCAGACGTGGTATGTGGAACACACACACACCAGGCAGGCATGTCAGTGCTTGGACCCCAGAACTAGGATCACAGATGTAACACTGGTGACAGATGGTATAGAACACTGTTGGGGGGGGGGGGGAGACCTAGACATTCTATGGTCACTGAACAATCAGGGTGGACTGGCCTCACAGCATTACATGCTTTGGCCCCCCTGTCCATGCAGGTGTTTTGCCACTACAGTGACTGAGCCATTGCCCTACTCCCTGTGCTGCTGTTGCCTGCCCAATATGCCCTGTCCTGGCCATACCCAAAAAAACCTTGTTCCTCATTATGCAAATTTGCATTTTAACGCTGTTAACATCTGCACATTGGGGGACCAGGGCAGGGTGGGCAGCCACAATACAATGGATAGACATACACACACACACACACACACTCCTAATGCGTCACTGTGCACTAATAGGGGTGTTTGGCAAACCTGCCCGCCACCCTGCCCTGCTCACAGTGCCAACGTTTCCGGACTGTGCAGGAGGTGGTGGTGGTGCTGGGATGCTACCTGCAGATCCGTGCTGGGGCCAACAGCCTGATTCTACATGTGGATTTGGATAGTGGAGCCTGGATGAGTGGGTGTTTGTACACCTGTTGGCTGCTGCCGTGGGGATTACATGTTTTGATGGTGTATCTACAAGGTGGGGTAGAATATTTGGTTGTGCTGTGTTGTGCCTGCAGTTGGGGCTTGAACCTGTGACTCTCAACTCCAGGACACACTGGCTGTGTGTGCTGCACCACTGTGTTGCCACAGGGTTACAATGGGCCCTGGGGCTACCTGTATATCTCCTCAGCTAGACCCTTTCTGGTGTTGTATTTTATCTACATAGTGGGGTAAATTATCGTGGTGTACCTTTACATCTCCTCAGCCGGACCGTTTCTGGTTTACTGTTGTATGTGGTGGGGTATATTATTGGGATGGACATTTCCTTCTCCTCAGCCTGACCTTTCCTGTTATTCTGGTCTCTGTACATGGTGGGGAAAATTATTGGGATGTACCTTTCCTTCTCCTTAGCAGGACCTTTTCTGGTTTCTGTTTCATCTACCTAGTGGGGTAAAATATCGGGATGTGCTGTGCTGGGCCCGCAGCTGGGACCTGAACCTGTGATCCTCTGCTTAGGGACATACTGGCTGTGTGTATTGCACCACAGTGTTGCCACAGGTTCATATTGGTCCCTTGGGCTAGCTGTATGTGTCATCAGCCAGAACTTTTATAATGCACTGCACACCATGTACTGGTGCAGGGCATAGCCTGGGGCCACTGCAGGCAGGTGCCACTGCCCCCTCCAGCACGGACACCCCCCCTCTGTTGTGCTGACATGGGCATATGTTGCTGGTGTGCCATCACAGGTCATTCACTGAATGGGTAGGCGGGTGCCTGGTTTGGAGTGTCAGGAGTGAGGGGCATACATGGCCTTCTGCATGCCCCCCACCCCCATCACAGCCTACCAACATTTTGCATCTTCCACATGGAGGACGGGTGGCTGGGAGAATGTCCAGTGTGTGCCCTGGCAACTATTGTCTAGGGTGGTCAGGGTATTTGTGGTTTGTGTTTTGCTTTGGTCAGTGGCTGTCTTGCTGATTTCTCATGTCTATGTTTCTATGTGTCACCTAGGCTTCCGTCTGGTCAGCCCTGTGCCCCAGCTGCCCTCCACTACATGTCCCGCCTGCAGCACTCAGCTGCCACCACTACATGTCCTGCCAGCATTGTCACCATAGTGGCCTTTCCTACTTGTCCACTATGCTGTTGGTGCAAATGTAGCACTACTATCACTTTTCTGGGGCTCCCTGGCTATGCTGTACATTGCTGACACAGAACTGGTTTCTCTCTCTTGTAAATGTGTGCTAACGCCAGGTTTTCAGTTGCGTTAGGATTCAGCCTTTAATTTCTCCGCGTTAGGGGCCTCTCCCCACCCACTCCCTGTCCATTGACCCCTTCTCTCCGCCCTCTCTCCACCCTTTTCTGGACTTACCGCGGCCGGGAACATTAAGGCACATTTTGTAACATTAAGGCACCTTAACGTTACATAACGCGCCTTAGCATAGCTGCTGCTACGTTACTGCAGTTTAGTAAACATGTCCCAAAATGTTTGTGAGCTTGTCTGTGATGAGCTGAAAAAACACTTGTGAATTCTGTGCCAATATCGAGTACTGATGACAGCCCAAAGTATGGCTGTATACAACAATGAAATGTCAGACTGCCTGTGATAAAATTGTAGTTTGAGAACAACAAAACGTCTGTCAATTTGACTGCAATTATTTATTTATTTATTTATTTATTTATCACAAAACATTTTTAGACTGCCATATATACACAGGCATTCATGACGATTTACAACAAATTTAAAATTGTGTTAGTCTTGTGCCTGCAAAGGGAAGATCACATCTGGTACTGATGACAGTCAGAGTGCCATCAGGTATAACAATGAAATGTCAGTCAGATCACCAGTGATAAAATACGCAGCAGTAGAACATAAGCTGTAATTGAAATGTGAGTTTATAGGAAAGTCTGTTTGGGATGCTGTGAATATTAAATTGCACAAAAGAGTAATTGAAAGTGAGTGTGAATGATTTGACGATGTAAACGCTATCATGGGAGTTTGATGGGAAACCAGAAAAGTCAGAGTTGGCATCAAATTTAAATAGAAGTGCCATACTGAAGGACCCAGTGTTGTCAAAGGATGCATAGGATTGCTATTAGCATTATTAAACTGGATCAAAGGAGTGCTGTGAGAATTTCCAAAGATCAATAATATGTCTGGAAGCTCAATAATGTTATTTGAGGTCAAGCATGGAATGTATGTTGAAAAATGTTGATTAATGTTGCCATCAAGTTAAACTATCCTATTCACTTATTTATTTAAAAGGATTTATATCCCGTACAATCGCCGAGGCAGGTTACAAAATACATAGAAAATAAGTCATCACGTACAAGGACAAATGCAAATACAAACATTAAAATTAAAAATAGTCATTAAAAACACTGCTATATTATATCATAATTGCCATCAGAGGCTTAACACAGGTTATAAATGCCCACACACCACACTTGCCCATCAGACAAATTTAGGAAAAGCCTGTTTAAATAAATGACATTTCAGGTTTTTTTTCAAAAAGTCATCAGTTCAACTTCAGCATGCAAATCAATCGGCAAAGAATTCCAAATAGATGGACCAGTCATAAAGAAAATTCTCTTGCGTATGGACTGAAGATGAATTGATTTAAAAGAAGGAGCATCTAGAAAATGTGTTTCCTGAGAGAGCAAAGTGCAATAGGAACAATATGGTTCAAGCAGAGATGACAAACTAATAGGAGCCATTTTGTGCAAACATTTAAAGATAATCATAATCAACTTGTATAACACTTGAAATTCAACTGGCAACCAATGTAGAGCAATTAATTGAGATTGAGTATCCTCAATTGTTTTGCAGCCAGTTAGAAGATGCACAGAAGCATTTTAAATTGACTGTAAAGGAGACATAGTAGCTTTTGAGAGACCTAAAAAAAGACTATTACAATAGTCCAGGTGTGAAAGTACTAAAAACTTGTAAAACAGAAATAAAGTTTCTGTATTACCCATCCTTTGAATGTAATCAGGTAGATTCAGTAGAATATCCAACCAAACACCGAAATCTCTCAAATCACTAATCACAAGAGATGAAGACCTGGGTTGCACATTTAAACCCACAGAAGCTGAAAGATTTGAGGACAAATACAAAATTTCTGTCTTCTTAGCATTTGGCTTTAATGTTTTTTTTGAAACAACCTTGATCCAACAGACTTAAGACAATTCTCCACATATTTCAGGAAATTCTCTAATGACGAGGAGATAGGTACAATAAACTGTACATCATCAGCATACACCTTACATTTGACATTCAGATGCTCATACACAGATTGAATTGGGGCAATGTAGAGATTAAACAATATGGCTGAAAGTTCAAAGCCTTGCAGCACCCCTCCATCAATACATTTCCATGATGGCATTTGTCCTAATGACCAAACTTGGATAAATCTATCCTGTAAAATAGATATAAACCAAGAAAACACTTTACCACATATCCCTAGTTATCAAAGCCTAGTTAACAATAAGGAATGGTCCACAGACACATCAAGTAGCACTAGCAAATACAAATTACTCTGATCAAACCCAGCAAGAAAGTTTTCATTAAGGGTCAATAATAATGTTTCAGTCCTATGATTGGGCAGAAACCCAAATTGAGATTCAGACATCAAATTATGCTTATCTATATAATTCTGTAATTGTAAAAACACCAACTTCTCCAAGACCTTGGCTAGGCATGGCAAAATTTCAATTTAAAAGGTAAAGCATGCTCGGGCACTGCCTTTTCAGCTCTCATCCACCTCTCCAGTAGCTCCGATCGGCTTTGAACCACAGGGGGAACAGGACGCGAGATTTCCTACCCCCTGCAGAAGAGAGACCAATCGGAGCCGTCCCGGACAATTTAAAAGGTAAAGCATGCTCAGGCATGCCTGCGCCTGGTGGGCCCATGCCCGAGGACCTCACCAAAGGGCCCTTTGGCGTGGCCCTTAGGTGGGATCCCAGGGCAGGAGCTCTAAAAACCATTAGCATAACCCCTGAACATCAGATTTAGAACATTTGCTTCTTCCACCAGAGGCACTACCATCAAGAATTAAGTTGCCTTTATAACAATCCAAGCTGAAATAATCAAGCTGCTCACAATCAGTGAATCCTACACTGACGTCATGATACATTTAAACTCTGTTATTGTAAGGTAATTTTGTTCAACGGCATTATTCTTTCATTTCTCTACTCTGTATCCATAGTGAGCCTCAGCTCTTGCTGCTTACCTCAGGGGTTTTTCCCTTCACCCTGCCTTAACCCACCATTACTATGGACTGCCTCCTACCCTTGTCCTAGTGTGCTCAAACTAAGCATTCTGTAACCTGATACATTGTTTCTATGCCAGGCCTTATGCTATAATTTTGAAACATTGATTTTCTTATACATTGTCAAAGCTATACGATAACTATAATTCTGATACATTGTCTTGTATGTGCCAATCTCAAGCAAACTTCTTTTGTTGTATATAGTTGTTATATGCAGTGTGTGAATAACTACTCTGATTTGTAAAATCCAGCCCCCTCTAATCTCAACCATGAAACTCACTTTTCTACTTAACCTCCTTATATTCTTTGCTCTAATATCCAGCTCACTTCAATTTCAATCGCAGTGTCACCGCATTCCAATAATTCCATTTCGACCTAGAAATATTTATCCATTTACACACCATAAGTTCTCATATGCACTCCATGCACATCGCACCAATAGATTAATCTATCACTGACATACACTCACACTAACCAATCCCCCAGTCATATTAAACACTCTATAAAAATTGCCCTTCTCAATTCTAGATCTATCAGAAATAAAATTCCAACAATTATAGACCTCCTCCAGGGCAGTAAACCACATGTATTGTGCTTAACTGAACTCCTGCTGACTGTCTTAATCAACCAACTAGCTGAATCTAACTACAATATTTTCCATTGCCATAGATCTGGCAAGCATGGCGGAAACATCTTAATTATAACCGAAAAAGACCTCAAATTCTCCTTCCATCATAGTGAAAATACAGAAAATATTGATCTCATAATCCCTGAAAATAAGAATATTAAAATAAGCCTGTTTTATAGGCCACCATCGCCCAGCCTTGATAACCTCGCAACAATACTTGAAACTGCCTGCACCTCAATGCCTAATAAGCTCCATATAATCCTCGGTGATTTTAACCTTCAATCCCTGAATCAATCACATGTGTCCCATTCTACAAATGCTATGCTTGGTCTTGGATTTCACCAAATAGTTCAAAAATTGGTACACTTCTGATCTACGGAAGATAAAGCAAAACCTGAGAAAACTGGAGCATAAATGGAGAGCGACTAGATCTCACATTGACAACCAAACATATATGTCCATGCTTAAATCCTACAAAGAAGAAGTAAATAATAGGGAAAAAGAATATCACTTTAAACTCCTAACATGGTCCTTTAACAGACCTAGAGAGCTTTTCTCCATTCTCAAGTCTCTCACTAAAACCCATAACCCCGACTCAAATCTCACTCACATAGAACCTCAAAGCTTGGCCAACTATTATATGAATAAACTTATACCAAAATCCATCTGTAAGTCTTCACCAAATCCCTATCATCCAGATTAAAATAATACCAATCACCTTAACCAAACCACACGGTCCACATTCTACTACATCAACATCAAGCAATTTAAAAATATATTAGCAAACTTAAACACTACCATCTCCCCAGCTGATCCATGCCCAGTTAGCTGGATTAAGTGCACGAAAGATGAATTCTCCCCAATCATACTTGATATAGTAAACAGATCCCTTGAGACAGGTCAAATACCCTCAACACTGAAACAAGCAATCATACATCCTATTCTGAAATCTAATGTAGGTGATAAATCTCTCCCTAATTCTTACTGCCCCATCTCCAGCCTCCCACTGCTAACAAAAGTAATTGAAAAAAACAGTTCAGATTCAGCTACAAGACTTTATTGACTTAAATGTTCCCCTGGATGTCCAACAGCACAGTTTCAGACAGCACCACAGTGTCAAAACCCTTATGCTTTCACTTATGAACACACTCCAAACAAGTATTTATGCTTGTTTTTCTTGATATAGCTGCTGCATTTGACAGTGTTTGCCACAAATCCCTTATATCAAGACTCCAACAAATTGGCCTATATGATACTGTTTTACAATGGTTTATATCTTATCTCACAGATCACACACAACAGGTTTGGATAGGTACCGCAACCTCCTCAATCTTCAACCAGACCCAGGGCGTCCCTCAAGGTTCCTCCCTCTTTGCCCTCCTCTTTAACCTCTATATGCAATTCATCTGCAATATCTTTGGGAAACATAAAGTACATTTTCAGCTCTATGCAGATGATATAATGTTTACCTCCAAATCGATATCTCAAACCCCCACTGCTCTCAGATCCAAGAATGTCTCATCGACATAACAGACTGGATCACCAAACACAATCTACGTATCAATTTCAACAAGACAGAAATACTTTATGTAACACACAATCAGAGCTTCTCACCACCCTCTGAGATCCACATAAATGATATTGCCATTGAAGTTAAGCAGGAAGTCAAATACTTAGGTATCACTCTTGACCACTCCCTATCTATGTCCTCATATATAAAGTCTGTAGCCAAGACAATCTACTTCAAACTGAAAACAATTCAGCAACTCAGACCCCTACTGGATAACAGTGATTTCCTCTCTGTTCTACAGGCCCTTATTACACCACACTTTGATTATTGTAACAGCATCCTTTATGGCTCAAAAAAACACACACCAACTCCAAATGGCACAGAATATAGCCGCCAGTATAATTCACAATGCTCAACACTATGACCACATTATGCCACTACTGCAAAACCTCCATTGGTTACCCACTGAAGCACATACCAAATACAAATGTATAATGATAACTTCCAATCTATTCAATAAAATAGCCCCCTCATATATTTCCTCCCTCATCACCCCTATTGACACCATCAGATCCAGAAGAACATATTCCCAGAATACCCTCTCTATCCTTGCTCCCTTCCGTAACACAAACAAAGCCAGCAGTTCAAGAGCTTTCATGTTTATTGCCCCCACACTCTGGAAAACACCCCCAGTCTATTTAAGACTAATAAAAGATCTTCAGACCTTCCGAAAGGAACTTAAACATTACTTTTCAATCAATACTTTAACCTCAATACTCCTATTCAGCCTTCCCCATCACCATGATCCCCTCTTTTGCACCCCAACTATATGTAACAGTCTTCTGTTTATAGCCATTAACCATACACCACTAGATACCCTTATTCAATTGTAAATAGTAAGTACTTCCCCTATATGTAAAACCACACTACTTTATCATTTCCTTCTGCCAATCTATAATGTAAATAGTTCAGCCTCAGCTTCCACTATACCTTTGTGTTGTGATTAGCTGAGTTGTAAATAGTTCTTTGTATTATAGTTTGATATGTTCCCTGTAAACAAGTTTTGTTCAATGTAAATTGCTCCTAATCGCTGGAAGGGCCAGTATATAAAAAATGTTAATTAAATATCTAAATAAACAAGAAAATGGGCTGATAGTTCAAAGGGTCAAGTTTATCCAATGACACCCCTTTAATAATGGGAAAACTGAAGCCTTTTTCAATACCATAGGAATTGTCCCTGCACAAAAGAGGCATTGACTATAGCGGTAATAGATTCTCCAATCGATTCCTTCAATTTCTTAAACAGTTGAATCACACAGCCATCCAATAGGCTAAAAGTATTTTTTAGGGATGAAATATCCTCCAGAACCTTAAAAAGTGAAATTGGTTCAAAAGAGGTCGATGAGTGTGAAATCACATCAGAACGAGTATCCATAGAGCTACAACTGTTAGAAGAACAAGATGCTGCTCTATTTGAATTAACAGAAAAGGACACTTGGATAGTCAAGATTCTAGCACAAAAAGAATCAAGATTGAAGGTTTGATTGAAGCTGCAGAACAAGAAGCCACCACAGACATAGATACATGTTTCACCACTGTGAATAAATGATTCAAAGCACCTAAGCGCATCATAATCCGAGTCAAAGTATTTTTCTTACTTTCCAAGATAGCCTGCTGATATTGATCCAGTGCTCCTAAATGTTAATTTTTGGCTTCAACAAGCTGGTAAGCCCTCCATCACCTCTCCAGATGTCCTAATTGATACCTAAAAACAAGAAACATCCATATTAGCCAATGACACAACCTTATTCAAAGAGAGAGAACAGGTTTCAAGTAAAGCTTTGGAAGAATAAGAGGAACGGCTTAAAGTATCTTCGGAGACAGCTGTTAAAGGAACACATAGTACAACAGCAAGTTGTAACATGATCTGACCAAGGTATGGACTGAAGTTGTAGAGAAAAATCTGTTGTAATATAAGCAGAGGAAATAACTATAAAATCTAAAGTCTCACCATGAATGTGTGTGGGTGTTTTCACAATTTGCACAAAACCCAATGACAACATAGCAGTTACAAAAGACGGTGTCATAGTATGTGTAAAACATTTTTGTATATGTATGTTAAAAACACCTACAATTATATGTGGTAAAGATAGCAAAGAGTCTGTTATAAAGAATCTTCCAATAAAGAGGAATTAGGCTCAAGACTTCCAGGAGAGCAATAGAATAGACATAATGAAAGTTTGCAAGACTCTGCAAACAAATATTCACAATTAAGTAGCAACGAATCATCAATTGTCACTTCATGAAAGTCAAGATATTGTTTATAAAATAAAAGTAATCCATTGCCTTTTTCCATCATATGGTTTATATAGCCACATACAATTGACAGGATAAATCTGATTAAGAATAACAGTACCAGTTTCCAACAACCAAGACTGTAATGTACAATATATCAGGTTTTCCCAACTAGAGTATATCATGCAACACAGAAATCTTGTTTCTCACAGATCTCACGTTAACTAAATACAACATATAAAAAGAAGATTTAGTTGAGTCTGTCATTAACTTTGAATCTAAATAGCAATAACATAAAATTATTTCTGATTTAGGAAGACGCCGCCGATAAGATAAAGGGCCATAAAGGGCCGTAATACTGGGATAATGTGAGACATACACACGATTAGCAAAGAAGAACCACAGTCTACAAACAATGATTTCTCTCAATAGTTTTACCATAGACCACACTCTGGTTCCTGCAAAGGAGTTCATCAAGGAGCTCCTTGGCCGCAGTCCTTCGTCAGCGCGATGGAGGCGGCATTCCATCCTTGGCGCACTGTGTCTCCGGCATGCAGCACAAGCATTTAAGCACCGGCACCCCTGATGTTGTCACTGGGGGAGCGGAACTGGCTCTGTCCATTTTTGTGCTGTAGTTGTCAAGGTGAAATTCAAATTCTATTACTCTATGTAATTTTAGGAATATCCCTGATGAAGAATATATCCCTGATGAAGAATACATTTTCTCAAATGCTGGCCATTATGGGCACTGGAAGTCATTTTACTCAAATTTAAAATTTTCGAAAGATAAGTTGATTTTTGTTATTGAAAATTGTTGCAGAATTTTTTTACTATTGAATTTTGGATAATAGAACATTTAAAAAAAATATTAAAATAGTAGATAGGGGAGGTTTTTTTCTGATCTTGAAGATTAGTCCGTACATTCAATTGCGAAATGAAAACTTAATAGGGGAGGAAAAGATCTCAGATTGTTTCTATTAAAAAACTGTTGAAGTGGTTTAGATGAACCAAATACATACTGAACACATACAATTGCTTTCTGTGGGCTGAAAGTTAATGTATGAAACAAACTGAAAAAAGCACTAAGGACCCCTCTTACTAACGGGGACCAGGATGTTGCACCTAATGCACTAAAAGCACTGAAACTATGGTGTGTTAGATGCAACACCACCACGTTAACTGTTGGGAGTGTGGAAAGCATTTTCCCAGTATTTATTTTATTTATTTATTTATTTTATTTAACAGTATTTCTATACCGCCTTATCCTACAATCAAGTAGTTAATGTGGAACACTTCCCCCTAACACAGGTGGCATTAGCATGGGTGCACTTAACTCTTCCTATTGAGGTGGCGTTAGGTGAACCCATGCTATTGCAGCTAGTGTATGGTGTGAATCCAACGCAAACTGCTCAGTGCTCACCACGCATACTCTCCACCCCAACCCTAACGCAGGTTGCAAAGTTAGTGCAGGGAATCATCCTGTGCTGTCATGGCCCCATGCTAGCTGGCAATGCATGTCCCAGCATTCATGCAGAGCATGCCAGAACACACACTATCAGCTAGCATCTGTCAGTAGAATACCCCTTAAAGGGAATGCTTACTAAAGGTTAATTCACATTAACACTAGAAACCCCAAAAGGAATTTTACTTAGAAACCCCAAAGTGTGTCAATTGACGCATTATCATGACGACTGCATTTAGCATGAAATGCAGATGTGAATTAATGTGAAGTTACTTATTTGCTAAATACGTGCAGTATGTGACATCATTACATGATGTCATTGTGTGTTTATTGTTTGTAATGTCGGAGTAAAACTGTAAACAGTGATTGAGACGCGCCACCTAGTGGGAACATGAATTTATACCTAGCCCCAAAGTACGTCAATTGACGCAACCAAGACAACTGAGTGTGTCAATTGATGTACTTTGGGGCTTCTAGGTGGTGCATCTGTCATTAATTTTTGATGCACATATTTGAACATCTGGACCTTGCTAACAAAGTCATGGAACATGACTGACATGGTTCTAGCAGTGGCGCTGGTATACAACTTCGAAGATGCATTTGGGTCAATTGACGCACTTCTAGTGTTAATGAAGTTAACGTGCATTAATTGCAATTGCACTTATAGAAATAAAAGGGTTCTAACTTTCATTAATGCACATTAAGCACTGCAGTAAGCATGCCCCTAAAAATCAGGAGAAATTTGGAAAATCTTAAAATTAACCAATTTTTTTGGCCATGCACACACCTTATATTTATTTAGTGTGATAAGGAAGCTTATCATAGTTCAGGAAGAAATAATACAAGACGTGAATTGGCTCTGAATAAGCAACCTGTGCTGGCTGGTAAAAGCACTAAAACAGAGTGTTTTCTTAAAAGACTACCAGACCCAGATTGCACTGGTTTACAGAAAGCCTCCAGGAGAGCTGAAGTAGGGAAACGTGTGCCTAATCAGAGAAGCAATGATGTAATCCCTAATCACACATATCCTAGGGCAGGGCTTAATTCAGAACACCTGCAGTGTGCTAGGGTGGAGCAGCCATCTAGGCACTTTAAAGCTAGAAGAAATTCATCATACAGACAGGAGGGAGGAGAGCAAGGTGAGCAAGAGCAAGGACAGCAAAGACAGCAAGAGCTGGAGAAGGAGAGACTGATTGTGAACAGAAGGAAGAACAGCAAGACGTCCAGAAGGTCTAAAAAAGGAGCCCAAGGCAGTACGTATGCTGGGAGAGATTCCTGGGGCAAACATTCTTCATTGGACTGTAAGAAGCCAGAGGCTTGGAGATATACAGCCAGGAAACCTCGGACAGCACCTGTAAAGGAGACGGCTGCATCTACAGAAAGAAGGAGCTCTAATACCTATTCAAGGAGGTATGAGAAAAGAGACCTAAAGTCCAGAGATTCTGACTGGAGAGCTGGGCACAGAAGCTTTGCTACCTACTGGCCAAAATACCCAGAGAAGAAACCTAATGGCAACGTGATCTCAGGTATGAACTCTGATCTGTTCCCTAGCTTTGCACAAGGAAGACAGCAGGGAAACAGTTTCTATCCTGGTAGAGATCAGTTAGAGAAATCCTCTGAGCCAGTGTATGGAAGTGATCCTATGATATTTCAAGAGCAAGGGGAAATATCAGATGAGGAAGTTGAATGCATGGATTGTTCTCTTTCTAAGCTGCTGTTCTAAAGTAATCCTCAGTTAAGGATCAAACACTAAAAGGAATTGTACTGATTTTTAGCTTCCCAGAAAAGTTTCTTTGAGAGAAAGCTTTGGGAAAAGTTGGAGCCACGTGGAGAGTGAGCCAGCAATGGTTTGCAGCTGGTTAAGCACCTGTGATTAGAGCAAGGCATAAGTGCACGTGGGACTTTGGAAAAAGCTTCTTCTCTGTGTGAATGGAAGAAAGCTGGTTTTTTTTTTTGATAAAGAGAATTTTCCTTTTGGGTTTATTTTTCATTCCAGCACTGCTAAGAAAGTTTATTAGCAGGGGCTAGAAGAAAGACCTTTTCTGTTCCATCAAGGTCTTTACTAAGTTGTTGCATAAGTAATTCAGTTGCCTTATTTGTTTTGTTTCCTGAATAAAACTCCTGAAGAAATTATCCTGTTGATTTTACCAAGCATATCTGTGCGAGGGAATAACACCCCATAAATAAAATATGTTTTCTGCTTTACACTCGAGCAACTACAATTCTTTATTCTTGTTAAATGGCTAGTTTTTGTGTGAAGGAACTACAAGACCCACAATCCTTTGCAGGTCAAGGAAATTCATGTCCTTGCCAAGATTGTGGAACTTTCACAACAAGCACCCCCATTTACACTAGGACACACACATATGTTTGACATGCATTATAGAAACAATTACTATTACTACAATAAAAATAACGAGAAGAAGAAACAGAATGCTGACTCAACACCTCGAAAAATAAGCCACCGCATGGTCAATACATAAAAAATAATGATGGAAAATGTGATAAAAATCTATTAAGATAATGGCAGAAAACTGGAGCACCTAAAAAAGAAACTAAAATAATGATCTTAGCAGCCCAAGAACAAGCATTCCGAAGAAATGTTATGAAAGCTAAAATTGAAAAAAATTTCAAATGACAAGAAAAGCAAATTGTGCTAATATGAAACTGTAGACCAGTGGTTCTCAACCCAGTCCTCTGGGACCCCCAGGCCAGTCAGGTTTTCAGGATATCCACAATGGGGCTTGTTTACAAAGCCACGGTAGCGGCTTCCGCCCGATATTGGAGCCGCGTCCCCATTGAATTCGGGCGGAAGCCGCTACTGCGGCTTGTAAACAAGCCCCTATGAATATGCATGAGATAGATCTGCATGCACTGCTTCCATTGTATGCAGATCTTCTTATACATATTCACTGTGAATACCCTGAAAACCCAGTCTGGACTAGGGGTCCCAGAGCACTGAGTTGAGAACCAGTGCTGTAGATCATCTAATCACTGCCTGTACAATATCATGATTGAGGGATTAAATTAATCCATTGCAGTGTTTGCAAAAATATGGTTGTAATGTAGCGAACAACTGTTGGGATCATACCACTTAAAAGGTTATGGAAAATGAGCAGGTCAAGATCTTTTGAGGCTTAAAAATACCACCTGACACATATTTGGAACACAACTCTCCTGATATGGTCATAGAAAAGAAAAATATATGGTTTATAGATGTGGAAATACCTGGTACTAGTAAAATTAACTAAATACCAACTAGTTCAAAACATAGCTTCTAGACTATTGGTAGGTCATATCACCTCTATTCTGGCAGATCTCCATTGGCTGCCAATAGAGACCCATATTAAGTTTAAGCTCATTTGTCTGGCTTTTCACACCATGTTTTTAGATGGGCCATTTCACTTGTAAACAATGTTCACATTAAGCAGCTACGAGCTCCACGAGAATCCTCTGCTGGCCTTCCTGCAATTGGTAGGTGGTGCAATGTGGATCACACTTTAAATCATGAGGGGCAGGAAAGTCTCAAGTCCTCTTTCTTTGTTCTTCATGCGGTTTAGCCATTTCAGCCATTTATCCAAAGTGATGATCTGAATATATTTATGCATTCATTGATTAATGACTATCAATCAGCGGGATTACTGTAATTGTTTTCTGAAGCCTTACAGTATATTAGCTGAAACCATGTCCATGTCATCCTAAACAGGACTAAGCCATGATGGGAGATTACCTTAGAATATTAGGTGATGTGGACTTAATGCACAGAACAAAGGCCTGGCAATCTACTTCTGGATGTACCTTACCAAGAAAAGTCAGGGTATTGTTACATCATTGACAGCTATCTGCAGGGTCACCAGGAACTGACGAAGAAAGTTGTCCCAGATTAAATGTCTCCAACTAATTCAGAATACTACTATTAGGTTACTTTATAACTCCAGGAAACATCACCACATTATTTGCTTATTTAGGGAACAGCATTGATTACCAATTTTGTATTATATGCATTTTAAGGTTCTCATTCTTATCTATTGGCCCATTCATCAGTCAGCGAAGGAATTTATTGCCAATCCCATGCTCTGTATAGCAGTATGTACTCTTAAATCATCCGCCTCTTTCCAGATTTGAAATTACTTATCACTCTGCTTCTTTTTTTTTCTTAGCCCCGTTCACTGGAATTCTACACCTTTATACTTAGAACTTTTTTTTTGTCCTTGCTTTTGCTTTTCAAGCAGCATAGGGACAGTTTGGGAGCTCTTCAAGACCACAATACAGGAGTTTGTTTTAGCCTTGTCCTTAATCCTTATTTTATGAAAGATTTTTCATGCATTATCTGCTAGTAGGTATGAGTAAAAGGCCTCTTACAAAATTACCTCAAGCATAAAAGTACACTCTGTGCAAATAAGGGCATACTTCTGCATGAACTTAGAGTAGGTTTGTTTATATTTATTCTCAATTTGCTTGTCTTCACTTTGTACCACTATAAAGTGATTTTAAATGAAAAATAGCATAAAAGTTCAATCTTGTTAGAATAAATCTTGCTAGAAAAAAATTATAAAAATAACCAGTTAAAAAAATAAGATAGCATATTTAAATTAGAAGACAAAACCCCACACAACACTTGTAGCAAGCATTGGGGTGGGGATTGGGTTTGATGGGGGCATTCCCAGCATGACGTGGCTAGCACAGCATTACACGCCTGTGCTAATAATGCAGGTAGCCTAGGTGGAACTAACACCACCTCAGTGGATGGCATTAGTTGCAGCCACAGTCCATTTGCCACATTAAAGCATCGCTTTCAAGCACTAAATGTAGGGGAACAGATGTACACTCCCCCCCCCCCCCTTTGCATTTAGCTAGAAGGCCCACACTGGTAATGCAGACCAGACATGCATTACCAGAGCAGGGCTTAGTAAACATGCCCCTAAGTTAAACGATGTCCAGGTACTATTCAAAAGATGCGGAGTTGTATGGGTAGTTAAGTCAGCCTCTGGGGTTCTGGAAGCTGCAGACAAAAAAAAAAACAACCAGATCCTTGGCTGTAGGATTTGAAGAAGATAGAGGAGGGATGTGTTCCCCAGAAAGATTAAGTTGGACATAATACTTAATGTTGCTTAGGGTGATTTTCACTAGACTTCCATAATACGTCTTTTGGAATCTTTGATGTCATGTTCATGCTAACATTGGTGTGCCTTACATATAACAAGGTTCTCAACTGTTTGGTTTACTGTATGCCATAGTCTTTCAGCTCTGCAAGTCTTCCACTTAAGTGAAGCCCCACATGATACAAAGGGTGGCCTTGTCTAATCATTTGATGGTGGATGTATACAGAGGCAACATCATCAAGAGCTATGCCCAAAATTATATTCCAATTGACCATTTGATCACACAATGAGTAAAACTCAATATCTTGAAGAAAAATTAAACTAGCAGAAAACAAGTTTGAAGTAAGGTTGCTCAAATGTTTTACATATCTACCTGTATCTTGAAGTACAGACTGAACTAAAAGACAGTCCAGAGTAAAGGAAATAAGGCAGTGATCCAACCATGAAAGATGTAGGATGGCCATGTCTTTTAGCCATTGTGTAAGTGAAGCAGAGGAAAACAAAACAGGTCTAAGGTATGGCATGCTGAGTGCATTACAGTAGTAACATGTTGATAAAAATTTAGATCTTCCTTAATGGAAAATAGGTAACAGGTTAATTGTAATGCATATTAAAATGACCCAAAACAAGCAGATTGGAGTAGTGTGATACCAGTTCTATAGTAAGAGAACATAAATTCCCCCTTGATTCAGCTGACCTTCTTCTTTAATCCTTAGCTAGCATTTGGGGAACAGGTCATCCTCTCAACCAATACACTGCTGTAGGTGTTGCTGGATTCCATGTGTTGTTCACAATACGCTTCCAACCTTGGCAATTGGTGGCAATATTTCTGGCCTCATTGATGGTCAGTCGCTGGTTCCTTAGCTCTTCCTCAATGTGTTTCAGCCATATTTTCTTCGGTGCTGCTCATTGAAACTTCCAGTGGACAGGTCACTATCGCCAAAGGAGTTCATATGGCAGCCGACTCATGTTCATTCTGCAAATGTGGCCAAACCATCGTAGTCTGTGTTTTTGGATTTGTTCTTTGACTGAAGATTGATGGTCATACCTTGTCCGAATTGTCTCAGGCATTGCATTTGAAAGACCTTGAACTTATTCATGTCAGGTTTGAGCAGAGTCCATGTTTCCAATCTGTACAGGAGAACTGGAAGGATCAGTCTTTGGAAGAGGTAAATTTTGGTCTTGGTGGAGATACTGACCTTCTTCCAGAGGCACCATTTGAGCAAGGTGAATGCTACTGTTGCCTGGCCAATCCTGCTGTGGACTTTGGTGGTGGATACCACCTTCTTCTTCTGCACCAGCAATCTCAGGTATTTGAATTCTGGGACCTGCTCAATTTGGATTCAACTGAGGTGAACATTAGCTTGTAATCCATCTGTGATCATAAATTTGGTCTTGTGCACATTGATTCTTAGGCCATAAGATTGGGTGATGCGGGTGATGTGGTAAAGGATGTCAATAGCTTCTGCATCCATGTCAGCAAATATGGCACTGCGAACATCAAGTTGGTCAGGATGTTGTTCACATTATACTGGATCCCACATCTGTCATTGAATATTTTCCTCATAATGGCATCAATCATGATATTGAAAAGCAGAGATGAGACAACATCTCCCTGGCAGACTCCAGTTTTGATAGGAAATTCCTTGGATAGTTCATTTCGGATCTGCACACTGCTGGTTGAGCCACTGTATGATGCTTGGAGAAGTGAATGATCTTCAGCAGCATGTGCTCATTCTCTGATGCCCTCCACAGGGCAGACCAGCGAACACAGTCAAATGTGGATTTGAAGTCAATGAAGACGATGATGGTTCACTTTCCACGTTGATCCTTTCCTCCGCCAATTGAGGAATGGTGAATATTTGATTGGTGTAGCCCCAGTGTGGCCTAAATTCTGCTTGCTATTCTCGGCAAGTTTGTTTACAATGTTTCTGCAGCCTTGATTGATTGATCTTCATGAACACCTTGCCAACAATGGAAAGGAGGCTGATTCCTCAGTAGTTCTTGCATTCCCAGCTCTTGCCTTTTTTCAGGATTGGCACAATTATGGCTTTATTCCATGCTGATGGAACTCATTCCATGCACCAGATAAGTGTGATCCACTAAATGATATCCTTTTGTTAAGAAAGCTGATGCAAAGCTCATGGAATTGTTCTGAGCTTGAAACACAGTGTTGTGTTGCTTTTAGGACGGGAAATTCCTGCATATGGATTTACAGTACATTTTATCTTTCAAAAACCTTTGAGGCACAGGTTTTTGTACACACAAGCTAAGTAGGATTTTTAGTTCCATTATTTTGTGTTTTCACTTTGTGGTGTTTACACATTATGTGATGTGTTCTCTGTCTATTAAAAAAGAAAATAGGAACCTTTGTTATTCAAGTAGCTATGCTTCTCAGAACAAAGATTCCAACATTTATAAGAGTTGTTGCAATGGACTTTTGTTCCTTTTTTTCCTAACTTTGGTTGTTTGGATAACCGATATTTAGTGAGCTAGGATACACAGTAGTTTTTGATAAATGTGAGATATTATACAGTAAAACCAAGCACAGTGCTAATATCATCATTAGCACATGTCAAGGGATTTATTTTAAAAACCTTATTTGCAAATTCCATGTGGATTAATCGGGCATTTACATGTGGAAATGGCACCCACATGTAAATGTTGATTTTAGAAAGGGTTACATGTACTATGTAGAAATGGCAAGGGGATGTGTTGGGGGTGTGATTAGGATGGGTCCTGGGCAGGTCCAAAATGTGTACGAGTATTCCCTATTTTACATAGGGAATGCATGTATATGACCAAAATTGACTACGCCAGGACTTCCAGCTATGCTCTATGCTTGCTTACAGGAGGAATTAAGGGGTTATCTTCCTTAATCCCCCATTGTTTATTTCCCTTCCCAAATTCTCTGTATTTAATTGGTGGCATTTACACGCATAGGTCTGTAAAATGTCTCACATACACATGTTAACTACCAGGACATATTTTATGATCATAAGGTGGCCAAAAGCCAGATGGATACATAGGGAGAAAAATGGCCAGTAGGAAAAAAGAAGTAATAGTACCTTTGTATAAATCTCTGCTGAGACCTCATTTGGGGTGCTGTGTACAAATTGGAGGTCTGAACTTCAAAAAGATATAAACTGGATGGAACCAGCCTGGGAGGCAGCAACTGACATGGTCAATTGTCTTCATCATAACGTATATGGGATCAGACTTACAAAATCTAAAGATGCACATCTTGGAGAAAAGACAAGAGATCTGAGATATTGTAAACATGGGTAGGAGTTGCCAGTCTTGTAGTGTTTTTCCTCTGATTTCCTCATACTGCTACTTCCCCACTCCCTGCTACTGTTAGAGTAGTGGGTTAGAAAACAGCGCTATCAGCTCCTATGGTCTGTGTTCTGACTCCTTGGCTGCATATTTGTGCAAGCATAAGGAGACTGAGCAAATGAGAGGAAAGGAAGATGTGCTTTGGGGTCTTGGGATAAGAACTCTATGGGGGTAATTAGATAATACAGAGAACTAAGATGAACAGACCTGTACTGTAAGGGTACAAAGCTGTTATTTCTAAACTATCAGTTTATTGTGTCAGAGAGCATTACATCAGGGTGCTGAGCCTGATATTCAATTGCATGAATGGGGCATGTCCACTGAATATCCCCTCTATCTGATACAACACTGACCAGACAATGCCGGGGTAAGATCAGTCCTGGCACTTTTAACGTTAGCGACAATTTTCAGTCTGCTCACTGAATAAGTTACCACATAAAGTTTGGCCTTTCAATAGCTGTCGTAACTTCCTTTCAATAGCTGTCGTAACTTCATATGGTTCAATTATCTGGACAGCAGCTGAATATTGCCACTGACCAGATAGCCATATTGATCACTATTGAATCCAGATAGTCCATGTCAGTAGACATCTAAATTTCAGCACTGAATATCCGGTTTCACGTTTGCCCATGGAGGACGGGAAATTTAAAAACTCTGACTGCCCCTACTGCTTAAATTCTTTCTTTGGGAAAGAGAGTCATTGGTCTTGATCGTTAAAATCACATTCAAAAAGTATCTTTTTTAAGCCACTAAATTACAAAAGATTTTACTCTTACATTTTAAATATGACTTCTCTGGCATAAACTGTTTTTTTATTCTGCTCATGTCTCATTAATTCAGTTAGTCTATAAGAAGCCACCAGGCTATGTTGTGTTTTTTAGATTTCTTTCTATTTTTTTTAAGTTCATATGAAATCAACTAAATGTAACTTCAAACCAGAAAAGTTTTAATGTTCACAAACTTTAAATTAATGGTTTACCTATGATTTTTCTTGCAAGCGATTGAAACAATTAGAATTTCATTATACCTTCTAATAGCTTCCCACTTAAACAATTATTCTTATTTGTATAAGAGGGAGGAAAATAATGGCATTTGATTTCTATTCTGATTCTGATTGCTTAACATTTCTAATTTTAATCTTTAGATAATTGACTTGACTTCAATGTCATATTGCATCGGTAATACTTGAGCTTGCTTTCATTAAAAGGCATTAGAAACAAGAAAGTGACATTATCTGGATTCGGTATAAAAATGAAAATTTCAACACATTTAACGTGCTTTCCAGATATAATTTAGATACTACATTACTCTTAAAAGTTATGCATTTCCAAATCTTTTTTATGGGACTCAAGAAATTCTTTAAATGAAAGATTTTGAACCAAACTACACTAGAAATAATAATTGCTGAAGCAAACACAGTGCTTTGAACAAATACATTGTGTATTTTGGTGCACTGGCCTGGAAGGATCCGATGTGCCCTTTGTAAGATAACTTATCGACTGAGGTGCCTGAATATAGATCTCTTGAATATAGGTATTACCTGCCACTGAAAGGTGCAAGGTCATCGTCAGCACTGAGTTATAGGTTTGGTGCTTTTTTGTTTTTAAGTACAGTCTGCCATGAAGAATCAGATTATCTGCAACTAAAATTGGTAGAGCAGCAACAAAATGTTGTTATTCCAATGACACAGTGTGTTAAGCACGATAAATGAACAGGAATCAAACAGCTGCTTACGAACAGATGTAGCTCATGAAACTGAAAAAAAAAAGGGAAAACAAGCTTACAAACAACAATTCTTAAAAAAATACTTCAAAGGTAATTGAGAATATGAAATAATAAAATTCTAAAGCAAAAGCAGTGGAGGTGGTAGCTACAAAATTAGTGATAGAATTCAAGTCTATTTTGGATGGATACAACAATAAGTACAGGGAGACAAGATGATCAGATACAGAGCAGGCGATAGTGAAGACCAGGGAAATTAGACATGTGGACGAGAGGATTTTCAAAGCTATTGATATGGGTAAATACTAATTTAGGGAAATAGTTTTGAAGCTGTGGTAAAATGTCACATTTTACCACAGCTTTACCGTGGGAGTCACTAACCTGCGGTAACACAATACTGCAGGTTACTGAATCCCTTGGTAAATGAATAACACAATTTGCAATCAAACTTGCAGACTCACAGACTGCGTTATTCTGCTCCGTGGAGGAATGGGCCACTAACATGTGGCCTGATGCTCCTGGGGAGTCATTTTAATGCAGCTGGTAGCTTGAGATATTGGAACCCATCCCTTCCTCCAGTGAAGATGCCACCACCTCCTACAGAAGACTGCCCAACACACCCCAGTCAAGCCCCAGTTCTCAAAATCACCCTGCGAACCCTCTCCCCTCCCCCTCAAGAAGTCTATCCCATCCCAAACCTCCTGAAGAAAGCCCTTATGGGGCAGCTTTACCCCTAGTGGTTGTACTGCAAGATTACTTCTAGGGGTCAACTGGTACCATATAGAACCCAGCAGAGGCCGAGGTGACTGAGGATCGCTCTTGTCTTCTTATTTAAACCACCAGAGATTTCTTGAGGTAGGCCCAGGGGGGATGTTTGTTGGGTGAGGGTCTTCTTCAGGGGATTTGGGATAGGGAGCACCTCTTGGGGACTGAGAACAATGGTTCATGAGATGACTTCAGAGTGATCTTGGGATAGTGGAGACTACTTCACTGGGGGAGAGAAGGTTGACCTAGATTTCAAAAACTACCGCCCCCTTTGAAATGGAATCTGAATTCATCCTGGACAGGAAAAATAATGTCAGCTTTCCAGGAGTAATATAGCTTGTGATGTTCAATACACGCTTTTACATTTAATTTGCATAATAATGAGGGGCCCGATATTCAGCGGCTAGCGCGAGTACAGGGCCTAGCCGCTGGCACCGAACACTAAACCTGGATATTCAATCCAGGGCCGCCGCACAGTCTCCAGCACAGCAGGAGCTAACCAGGCAGCGGTGATATTGAGCCACTGCCCGGTTAGCTCCCACGGGTAAAGATAGGCCGGCAATAACACTGCTGCCTGGTTAATGATGGGCTCTGCCTCTGGAATGCCCATGACACGCCCCAGTGCTACACAGTTAGCACCGGGGCATGTAGCTACATGTTAGTGCCACTGAATATTCCACTCAGCGGCATTTGCACGGTTTACAAGTCTGTAAACCGTGTAAATGCCTTTGACTATCAGGCCCAAAATGTTTTGCGTACATTTGCATGCTTTGTATATTTTTATTATGCAACATGTGTTGCAGTAAACAAACATGCATTATGGTAAAATAAAGCACAAGTTTGCCATTTAGATCATGTTAAGATGCAAGAATCATGTGTTATTCTCTCAAAGCACGTTAGTAACTACCTGGGTTATTAGGTCTGCTTGATAATAACTTCTTTGGGTATACTAAATTTCGGTGAGTAAAACAGTACACGACCTTCGAAATTGCAAAAGTACACTTGCTAGTATATACATATCTCTGCCCGCTGCCTGCACAAAGATCAAGTGCAGAGTAGTAACAATAATAATAATAATACAGTTTTTGTCATTTTTGTAGTGCTACTGGATCTATGTCATGCTGCATAGTGGTGATAAGTATTAAGGTGTAGTATGTTTCTTACTCAAAGAGCATACAATCTAAGAGGGTGCCTGAGACAGCGAAAAATAAACCAAATTGCCCAAGGTTATAAGGGATATTCATGGCAAGATATGAACATTAGCGTTCAGCCAAGTGCTCTAGCAACTAGGTCTCTTGCAGGGGATAATCTTTTAACAGGGCACCTAAATTTGGAGATGGAAAAGTCTATTTTGTAAAGTCACAGGGAGCAGGGAAATATCCGGCCGGAGGTTGAGGGAGAGCATGACTCAAAGCAGAAGAACAGGAAAGATTGAAGGAAGAAGGATCAGTTTCATTGGGAAGCTATAAAGTACTCCTTTGCATCATAGAGAAAGAGGCAGGAATTGCTAGCAAGACTCCTGTAAGGGAACCAGACAAGTCTGAGGGGAATTGAGAAAAACATGGATGTTAAGCCAAGAAGACAATGCCCTGCTTCTCCTGACCTGCAAGAGATGGAGTACACTGAGCAAGGTGTGGAAGCCTGCTGACAGCTAAATAACTGAGCATTCACTCTTTGTGACAAGCGGGAGTAGGTAGCATTTTTGTGACATGTGACTTGCAAAGCTTGTCTTCTCATGTTGTGGGAATGGATTTGAATATGAAAGGAGGAAGGTTTCAGGAGAGGCTCAGAGACTTGAAAAAGGAAGGGCCAGGGTAATTTTGTCAGGTACAATTGTGCTGTCTGTTTGTAGAACAAAAGCAGTCCAAATGCATTTAAGAGACAATACTAGACTTGTACTATCTTTTTTGAGGAATAAAGAGCAGCCCAACTGCATTTCTTTTTAAACATATTGTTGTGTTTCCATAAATGCCAAAGGGCAAAAAGCGAAGGCAGACTTCCGCAGTAGGACAATTTGGCAGAACCAATGAGCGGAAGGAGACCATGAACAAGAGAGTCCTTTACTGGAAAACCCGACTTGGCCAAGTTTTGATAAAAATAGCCTTCATCAGGAGTCTAAAAAATATAAATATAACATATAAAAATACATAGGTAAAATACAACATACCATAAAATAAAAAAATACATGAAAGGAAGCATATGTAATTTAACATACCGGATTCCCGTGAGCAATGGAGACTCTCAGGGTAGAGATGCAAATGATAATTTCAAAAAGCACTAAAAAGTAAAAGCCAAAGGGTTAGGCAGACAAAAAAAAATCATAAAAACAAAAGAGGTAAAATTAAGGAAAGGCAGTATTGTAACCAACCTTCGCTCTGGTCATCCTATTTCTACTATATAGTTATTATTTTCATCAGAGTTTGAATTGACCTACTTTTATGACCAACTCCTGACATAGGCCACAGTGCCGAAACTTGGCCAAGTTGTATCCTTTTAATACAAAGTTTGGTTTTGGAAGATACTTCTGGTGCGGCCATGGTTTCTCTCTGCACTTGTGCTGGACTGTTGTAATGAATGGAGGATTTCCTCTCCTTTGATTCTTCCATTTTGTATTTATCCCATACAGCATGTACCAATTTGTAATTTTTATTTTTCTCTTTAAGTGATCAAATACCTATAAGACGTTTTGTTTCTAGTAAGGCACCAGTATCACATCTTTAATATCTTTTAAGTTTGTCTTCCTCCCATTTAATGGTTTGCCATGGAGGTATTCCCTTGTTCTAAATGACTTTGGCAATTCATCATTCTATCAACATTATATTGCCTTTGTTTCCTCTACTGTGTATTAGTATTGAGCTTTTAATTTATTTATTTTTGCACAATTGACGTATTTTTTATGTAGTTTTCCTTAACAAATTTGTTTGGTGGTTGCCAGACAACAGAACTTCTGTTTGGCATCAAAGGCTTCTTTTAAAATTATAGCACTAAGAGAGCCGATGTTTCACTATAGTGTTCAGCGAGAGTACATTTTTCTACTCCTTGGATTTATGACAAGCTCTGGGGTAGGTCTGCCTATATCCATTTGGTTACATAGTAGTTTTAATTTGATATCTATATTCGAAAACAGCAGTGTTGCATTATGCTATATTAGTCATAGGGCTTTACCCCTTGGGCTGCTTTTTACTTATATTTTGCCTATTTATTTTTCATTTTTTTTGTGTCTTCTGAACCACTGTTTTTTATCATGTGCTTTTATAATGTTGTCCTTTCTTTTACATATTTTACCTTATCATTAGCTATAGATTTTTGTTTTAAATAGTATATAGCCCTGAGTGTTTTGAGCCACTGAAAGGAATGGCTTCAGTTCTTTCTTTTCTCCCTCAAACGGTACAGTTATTAGCAGCCTGTTACATTTTCCAATATTTCTTTTTGTGCAGCAAATCTCAACATGACTATGAGTCAAACCAAAGTGTTTCCTCAGCCTTTGCACTTCTGCAGAACTAATAGCAAGTTCTATTCAGTATTTCATCCCACCTCCCCTCTCCTTTCAATGCTTCCCTTCACAAGCATGGTCACCTCATCTTGTTACATCCTCTCCTGTAGCCCCTCTCCCCAAATCAAGTTAATTTAGAATCTTCTGCTAACACCTCTATTTTTTGCTGTTTTTTACCATTTTGTGTAGTTTATTTATTTATTGACTTTTCTATACCGCACTCTTTAGAATCAGTGTGGTTTACAGTCAACAATAATTTGTACAGTGCAGGCTGAATCTGTACTGTACATACAATGAACAGGGGTTGCAGCTTGGGACTAACTAGGGTAACTATGTACAGGTTGAGCAGCTGGTCGTGGAATAATGTATTGACCAGGTCTGCTTGGCAACTCTTTTAGGTAACTACCTACAGGTTAAGCAGTTGGGTCACCGATGTACAGTTTTGACAGGAGCTCCTTGACAACTATTATTATTTAGACATGTAATTTACACTCTTGGTCCAATGAACACCATTTTATTGTACCATTTCTTCTTATTTTATTTCGCTGTATTGTACTTTTTATGCATATGACAGATTTTATTTGCTGTTTTAGTCACAATATCATGTGCTCTTATGTTTTACTTTCACTATTGTTTCTTATTTTTTTAACTTATGATTATATTTTAATATGTTTGTTATTCATTTGTTTGTGGTTAAACCCCCTTGAAGAAGACTAGTGTTGCCAAAAGACGTTTTGTTGGGGTGTTTCTGATAAAGGCTGTCTAATACCTCGCCTTGCTCCAGTTGGTTGTTGTGCTTTAGCTGCGAGTGCATGCGCTCTTTTGTGTATACTCTTCACCTTGGGGAAAGAACATTCTGGATTGGATATATAGTAGTCAATATTCAGTGTTGGCAGTCAGCCCAAGTAAAGTGACTGGCCATCACAGTTTTACATTAGACCTGGACATTCAGCGCCAGTGTCTTATATGGCCACCAGCATTGAATAACCAGTATGCCCGGATAGGATTTTAGCTAACTTGACAGCAGAGAACTTCATCTGTTGTCTGGTTAGCTAAACAAGCCATTGCTATGTTAAAAGGCATAGCCCACTGGTTAATTCAATGCCTTCACAGCCAGTGGTGATGGGTTTGATACCCCAGTGTGCCAACATCAAGATAAATGCCTAAGATGCATATTGTGGCAGGAATAGTCAGACACACCTTTGCAATGTGTGTCTGCAGCATAAAACATTTTCACTGTAGCCGTGGTGCCCCAAGGTGCCTCACAGCATGGCGTGGGAGAAAGTGCATCATAAGGCACCCTATGAAGCGGCCTGGACAAACGGCAGAAAGCCTGCTACGCCGCATATCTTGGCTGCATCACCGTTGTTCGCCGTGTACCGGGCGTGGCACTGGCACGTAGCTAGTGCACCGTAGTGATGTGCGGCAGCGCATATACGACGTGCGTGCATTTGTCAGCAAGGCATCTGAGAAAATAGCGACGCAGTCAAGACGCCTTCCTTCACTCGGCGGGAGCTGCGACACCTTGCAGCACTAATCTGCATTCGCCAGAAAAAATTATTTCCCGGCTCCTCCAAATGCCAGGACCTCTGCTGCGTTAGGAGGGCATGGGAGCGCGTCAAGAGGTGGTTCAATTGTATTGTGGACTACCCATGTGAGGTAAGTGTATGGGGACAGGTCACACAATGCAAGGTGTGCAAAACAGTATCCAGCAATGAACACACATCATACTTGTACAACATAGTATAGACGCCAGTCTGTGGTCTAACCAGTGCTGAATGTAGCTGCGTATGCTGCTGTGTGTAAGTATGCCCTATCCCCAGGTGGATGTGGACCTGATCACAGAGGTCTAGTTGTCATCCTGGTGTTATAGTACCTGCTGCTGTTGATGTGTTTAAACCCACCCTTCCCCCAGGAGGCCATAGACCTGCCTAAAGAGGTCTGTTAAACAGCATGCTGATAGGGTAGTTTATGAAGTTGCAGGTTCACACATCTGCCATACCCCCAGGAGGCCTCAGACCTGAATACACAGGTCTGTCTTAAATCCTTTTGGTATGGTAGGTGCTGCTATTGATGTGTTCAGATCCACCCTACCCCCAGGAATCCTGAGACCTAATTAAAGTGGTCTGTTAGACATCCTGGTGTTATGGTAGTGGCTGCTGCTGATGTGTTCAAATCCACCCTACCCCCAGGAGTCCTGAGACCTGATTAAAGTGGTCTGTTAGTCACCCCGGTGTTATGGTAGTCTTTGCAGTTGCAGGTTCACACATCTGCCAAAACCCCAGGAGGCCTGAGACCTCATTACACAGGTCTGTCATAAATCCTGTTGTCATGGTAGTTTATGCAGTTGCAGGTCACACATCTGCCCTATCCCCAGGAGGCCTGAAACCTGATTACACAGGTCTGTCATAAATTCTGTTGTCATGGTAGTTTATGCATTTGCAGGTTCACACATCTGCCATACCCTCAGGAGGCTCAGGCCTCATTACACAGGTCTGGTATAGATCTGTTGGTATGGTAGGTGCTTCTGTTGATGTGTTCAGATCCACCCTATCCACAGGAGTCCTGAGACCTGATTAAAGTGGTCTTATAGACATCCTGGTGTTATGGTAGTGGCTGCTGTTGATGTGTTCAAATCCACCCTAACCCCAGGAGTCCCGAGACCTGATTAAAGTGGTATGTTTGTCACCCTGGTGGTATGGTAGTAGCTGCTGTTGATGTGTTCAAATCCACCCTACCCCCAGGAGTCCTGAGACCCGATTACAGAGGTCAGTAATAAATCCTGGTGTTATGGTAGTTAATGCATTTGCAGGTTCACACATCTGCCCTACCCCCAGGAGTCCTGAGACCTGATGATACAGGTCTGTTAGTCATCCTGCTGTTATGGTAGTTGGTGCTGTTGATATGTTCAAATCCACCCTAACCCCAGGAGTCCTGAGACCTGATTAAAGTGGTCTGTTAGTCACTCTGGTGTGGTAGTTGTGGCTGTTGATGTCTTCAAATCCACCCTACCCCCAGGAGTTCTAAGACCTGATTAAAGGGGTCTGTTAAACAGCATGCTGTTATGGTAGTTCATGCAGTTGCAAATCACACATCTGCCCTATCCCCGTGAGGCCTGAAACCTGATTGCAGAGGTCTGTAATAAATCCTGTTGTTATGGTAGTTTATGCAGTTGCAGGTTAACACATCTGCCCTACCCCCAGGAGGTCTGAGACCTGATGAAAGTGGTCTGTTAGTCATCCTGGTGTTATCGTAGTTGCTGCTGTTGATGTGTTCAAATCCACTCTACCCCCAAGAGTCGTGAGACCTGATTACAGAGGTCTGTAATAATTCCTGTTGTTATGGTAGTTTATGCATTTGCAGGTTCACACATCTGCCCTATCCCCAGGAGGCCCAGACCCCCCAGGAGTTCTAAGACCTGATTAAAGGGGTCTGTTAAACAGCATGCTGTTATGGTAGTTCATGCAGTTGCAAATCACACATCTGCCCTATCCCCGTGAGGCCTGAAACCTGATTGCAGAGGTCTGTAATAAATCCTGTTGTTATGGTAGTTTATGCAGTTGCAGGTTAACACATCTGCCCTACCCCCAGGAGGTCTGAGACCTGATGAAAGTGGTCTGTTAGTCATCCTGGTGTTATCGTAGTTGCTGCTGTTGATGTGTTCAAATCCACCCTACCCCCAGGAGTCGTGAGACCTGATTACAGAGGTCTGTAATAATTCCTGTTGTTATGGTAGTTTATGCATTTGCAGGTTCACACATCTGCCCTATCCCCAGGAGGCCCAGACCTCATTACACAGCTCTGTTATAGATCCTGTTGGTATGGTAGTGGCTGCTGTTGAGGTATTCAAATCCACCCTACTCCCAGGAGGCCTTCAACCTGCTTAAAGAATATGTTAAACAGCATGCTGTTATGGTAGTTTATACAGTTGCAGGTTCACACATCTGCCCTATCCCCAGGAAGTCCATACCTGATTGCAGAGGACCATTATAAATGCTGGTGTTAGGGTACCTGCATCTGTTGGGGTTTCACAGCTGTGCCCTAACTCCAGGAGGCCCCAGACCAGATCAAAGATGTCAATAGCTCAGCTAGGTGTGGTGGTCCATACTCCTGTTGCATTTGCCCACAACTGCCCTAATCACAGGAGGCCATAATCCTGACCATAGAGATATAGTAGAAAGCCTGGTGTCATGGTAGTGGCACCTGGCGATGTGTTCAGAGCCGCCCACTTCCCGCTCTATCTCAGAACACATCACTCATGTTTTGTAAAGATATCATGGTGCCATTGGCGTGTGTGTCGGCTGATGTGTGTAGGTCAAGCAAACACACAGGTGTGTGCTGGACCACACAGGCAGTGAGGAAACACCTCCCCTGGCGACCAGCATGCCTACCCCACACATGGCATGGTGCTGCCATGTCATGCAAGGAGAGTGTAGGAACAGGGTATGGGGGGTCCGGGGGGTTGCACAGAGTACACATTGGTGGCACTACACGCATGCCCAGACCCACAGCCACACATGCAGGCGGCGCTGGCAACAGGTAGTAGAGGACACACTGGCCAGAGCAGCAGCAGGAGCACCCTGCTGCTCACAGTGATGTGTGATATGCGTTGGGCACCCTCCAGAGATATCTGACACCTAATGCTCCCACCCATTGCATTCCCCCCCCAGGTAGAGGATCTATGGAAAAAGTGACAGGAGTTGCGGCTGCACTGCCCAGATGTCCTTGCCCGCCTCCAAAGGAGGGCGCTGGAGCAAAGTGGTGGTGAGTGTTGCGGACTCTGCAGCGCAGTACAGCATGTCATAGTGGCCCAAAAGCCTGTGGGAGGTCACACTATGTTAATGTGGTGTGTGACTCGCATGATGGTGTGCTAATGACTGCTGCTGTCTTATCTGCTATACTACTGCTGCTTGCTGCTTGCTGTATTTGTCGCTCTGCAATCCTCTGCTGCCTCATTGAAAACCATCTGTTCTTCTCTCTTCCCCGAGGTACCGCCTTTCTCTCCCTCCTATTTGCTGCCAGTCCTGTCAGTCCTGCACCCGGAAGAACAGGAAGTGAGCTCGTGCTCCTTCCCTGAGGGAATTTTCTCCTATATAAACAACTCTGGTGCTGGAGTGTGACTGCTGCTGTCTTATCTGCTATACTACATCTG
Organism: Ichthyophis bannanicus; assembly: GCA_033557465.1. Lineage (NCBI taxonomy): Eukaryota > Metazoa > Chordata > Amphibia > Gymnophiona > Ichthyophiidae > Ichthyophis > Ichthyophis bannanicus. The sequence continues at coordinate 861,199,550 of CM066032.1, forward strand.
CTTGCTGCTTGCTGTATTTGTCGCTCTGCAACCCTCTGCTGCCTCATTGAACACCATCTGTTCTTCTCTCTTCCCCCAGGTACCGCCTTGCTCTCCTTCCTATTGGCCGCCAGTCCTGTCAGTCCTGCACCCGGAAGAACAGGAAGTGAGCTTGTGCTCCTTCCCTGAGGGCATTTTCTCCTATATAAACAACTCTGGTACTGGAGTGTGCCTGCTGCTGTCTTATCTGCTATACTACTGCTGCTTGCTGCTTGCTGTATTTGTCGCTCTGCAACCCTCTGCTGCCTCATTGAACACCATCTGTTCTTCTCTCTTCCCCCGGGTACCGCCTTGCTCTCCCTCCTATTGGCTGCCAGTCCTGTCAGTCCTGCACCCGAAAGAACAGGAAGTGAGCTTCTGCTCCTTCCCTGATGGCATTTTCTCCTATATAAACAACTCTGGTGCGGTCCTGCATGCCGCGGGCACGTGCCAAAGGAGCGCGCCCAAGGAGCAGGTTAAGCTCCATTGGCGCGCTCCTTGGGGTGAGTCCGGAGGCGAGTCCTTAGAGCCCATGCGACCATCACAGGCCCAGGTTCTTCCCCCCCCCCACCCCCCGTTCACATTTCCATTCCTCCGGTATTTGTTTGGTATCCTTAACACTCTGTTTTCCTGGTGCATGAGTAAAGGTGAGTCGTGTTCTTGGTTTATACCCCTGTTGCTCCCTCTTTTGTTTCTTCCCATTCTTTCATTTACCCCCCCCCCCCCTTTCTCTATTACTATGGCCTCTATTCCAGTTCATTGGGGCAATCGTCCCATCTCTTCTTCTTCCTTATCCCCTCTACCCGGATATCAGATGCAAAATCTTACTAACTTATTCTGCTGGCCCACGCGTTCTTCTGCCCCTTCTCTCTCTCCATCTCTTTTGCTACTGCAACTCGATTTATTGAATTGCCGCTCCATCTGTTCCAAAACCGTACTGGTCCATGATTTTATCTCCCAGCATTCTATTGATATCTTTTTCTTGACGGAAACATGGCTGAGGGGTGGAGAGGAGCCTCTCCTTAACCGCTGCCTGCCCCCGGGTTTTGCCGCCTTATCCACCACTCGTCGGGGTAGGAGCGGCGGGGGTGTTGCTGTCCTCTATCGCTCCTCCCTTTCTATCCAGGAACTCTCATCGCCAGTCTTGCATTATCCTGAATCATTATTCCTTCGCTTAGACCCCGTTTCCTCTTCCTCTTCCCCTTCTCTCTATTTCCTTCTTATCTATGCCCCTCCCTCCCTGTCTGTCCAATCTTGGGATTCCTTACTTTCCACCATTACAGAAATTTCCCTCCTTTATCCTCATCTCCTAATTTTAGGAGACTTTAATGTTCATTTCGACTCCCCTTCCACCCCCCGTGATTTTGCCTTTCTTACGCATCTGTCTGACCTTTCCCTTCGTCAACTAGTCTCTTTCCCCACCCATTCCTCTGGACATTCTCTAGACCTTCTTATTTCCAATGATCCTTCTCCCTTTCTATCTTCTTCCCTTTCAGCCCTACCCCTCCCTTGGTCTGACTATTCCTGTATCCTGTTCTCCTTAGCTACCCCCCCCCCCCCATCTCATTCCCCTGTTCCTGCTCCTGGTCCTGTCTCATCCTCCAGTCTCGTCGTATTAATGTTAATACTCTTCTTCATTTCCCATCCTCTGATACCCTCTTCTCCCCTGACTTTTACTCTCTCTCAGTAGATTCCCAGGTGCATACCTGGCACACAACTCTCGCCTCTGCTCTTGATACACTTGCCCCGCTTCGCCCTTCTCACACCTATTCTCACTCGTCATCCTTGGTACCACCCCGGTCTCTATCTTCACCATAGATGTCTCCATCGGGCTGAACGCTCATGGCGCTAACACCCCTGTTCGTCTACTCTCTCCCACTTCCGTTATTGTCACCAACTTTATCGTTCCCTTCTTCATTCCGCTAAACAAGACTACTACTCCAAGCTTATTTCTTCATCAGCTAACTCCTCTCGTACTCTTTATTCTGTTCTCTGCTCCCTCTCAGCCCCGCAGTTCTCCCCCACTCCTTCTCTTTCCCATCCCTGCCATTCTAGCTTCCTATTTCTCCTCTAAAGTTCTTTCTCTTCACCTCTCTTTCCCTTCTTGCCCCCCCTCTTTCCCCAGCCCTCTCGTCTCTGACCTCACCATCCCTTTCGTCCCTACCATCACCTCAACCTATCCTCCACCCCTCCTCCCCTCTCTCATTGATGGTCCACTTTTGATCCAATCACAGCTCCAATGCTCTCTAAGGTCTTTGCTTCCTCATGGTAAACTACCTGCCCTTCAGATCCTTTCCCTTGCCGCTGGCTTTTGGAACCATCTCTTGCATTATCCTCCATCATTCTTTCTATTTTCAAATTCTAGTCTAGCTTCTGGTGTTTTTCCCTCTCTTTGGAAACATGCTTTAGTTCACCCTATCCTGAAGAACAATTCCCTAGATCCCTCCTCTCCCTCTAATTGGTGCCCCATTTCAAACCTTCCCTTTCTCTCTAAATTCCTAGAGAAATTGGTTTTCCTCCATCTCTCAGCACATCTTGAGGCCTCCCTTACTCTTCACCCCCGGCAATCTGGTTTTTGTTCTGGTCATAGCACTGAATCTGTCCTTCTTTCACTCCTCAATGAGGTGCATGCTGTCCACGACCATGGCTCTCTCTCTCTTGCTGTCTCACTAGATCTTTCCGTTGCTTTTGACCTTGTTGATCATCACACCCTTCTATTTCGACTTCAGGATGCCAGCCTTTCTGGTCTGGTTGTTCAGTGGTTCTGTTCTTTCCTGTCTTACCGCTCTTTCTCTGTGTTATCTGGTACTGCTTCCTCCCCCTCCACCCCTCTCTCGTGTGGGGTTCCCCAAGGTTCTGTCCTCTCCCCTGTTCTCTTTAACGTCTTTTTGGCCCCCCTCACTCTCCTGGTTCAACAATATGGTGTTTCCGCTCACTATTATTCTGATGACATCTTTCTCCTATACCATACCGATTCCTCTGCGCCAGACATTACCCCTCTGAATGATTGTCTCTCCGCCGTTGCCTCTTGGATTTCCTCCAACTTCCTTCACCTTAACCTCAAAAAACCTACAGCGATCTGGTTCATCTTTGGGCACTCCCCTCCCCCTCTTGTACCGGTACTTCCTTCATCACCTATCCCCTTAGTCTCTTCCCTTAGGTATTTAGGTGTTACTCTTGATTCTGACCTTACTTTCAAAGGTCATATTTCATCCGTTGTTCAACTTTCTTTTTTTGCATTAAAACAACTCTGTGCTGTCCGTCCTTTTCTTTCTTCTTCCTCTATAGCTACTCTACTCTGCTCACTAGTTCTCTCGCGCCTAGATTACTGTAATGTCTGCTTAGCTGGTCTTCCTCAGTCTCAACTTTCCCGCATCCAATTCATCCAGAATACAGCTGTTTGGATCCTCTCCCATGCATCCTGCTTTGATCATGTTACCCCCCTTCTCATCCACCACCATTGGCTTCCTGTCTCATATCGCATACAATTTAAAATTCTTATCTTTGTGCACAGAACTATCCACACTGGTGTTCCACTATACCTTGCAGATCAGATACATCTTCACACTCCTCACCGTTCTCTCCACTCTATACACTCCAACCACATGTTCCTTTCTTCCCCGTCCCAGGCCCATCTAGAATCCTCACGATCCTCCGCTTTTTATTTCCTCGGGCTTCGCCTCTGGAACTCGCTCCCCCCTGCCCTCCGATTCGATCCCTCTTTCAAATCCTTCAAAACCCAATTAAAAGCACACCTTTTCTGTATGGCATTTAGTCTCCCTCTCCCCTCCTCTCCCCCTGCTTCTCTCCTTCCCCAAAGAACAACATAATTAATCTTTTTGTGTGTGTGTGTGTGTGTGTGTTTCTCGGCTGTTCTGTTTTCCTCTTTTCTGATCTCTGTCCTTTTCTCCTCCTTTGCAACTTTTAAATTGGCGTTCTTTTTCTTTTTCTGCAGCATTTTATGATTTTTATGATTGTAAACCGCTCTGACACTCTGTAATGGGTGGTATATACAATTTTAAATAAACATAAACATTCCCCCACAGAGGATGCTGCTGCTGGTGAGGGCCCATCTACATTAGGGCCCCCCACAACAGACCCCACAGCTCCAGTCCAGCCAATGGACGAGGAGGAGGGGCAGAGGCTGAAGAGGGAGAAGACAACATGGAGGGGGCGGAGGGTGGGGTGGGCGAGAGGGAGGGGAGGGGGAGGGTGTGCTTTATGCAGCAGGGGGTGAGGAGGGCAAGGGGGAGGAGGAGGAGCAGGCGGAGGAGGAGGAGGATGAGGAGAGCGGGGAGGGGCGAGGGAGAGGGTGGGTGGGAGGTGTCAGGGGGAGGAGGAGGTGTGGAGGTGGGGGAGGGTGGCCCTGTAGGTGGGAGGGGACACAGGACAGCACAGGGCACTGTGGGTCCCTGCCAGCTGCCAGATGTGCGCGGCAATGGTGGCCACTTGGGTGTAGCGTCACCACCCATTGCCACAGACAGGGCCCACGCACATGCCACCACACAAACACCGGGCACCTGGTCTGGATGTGGTGGCAGGTGCATCTGGGACCTGTCTGTGGCAGTGGTTGGCATGCTGCAATGCCAGCGGTCCCAGGACTGCACCATCCGGTGGCTGGCAGGCGCCATTCAGTGGATGGTTGCCGAGATTCACATGCAGCGTGTGGCTGGTATGGGCTGTGCATCTTGACAGCCATCCCCTGATGGGTGTCCCTGGAGCATGTGAGGGTCCCGGTGGCACCCATACACATGCCCTGTGCTGTCCTGTCTCCCGGGACCCAACATGGGGGATTTTGTATACACTACATGTTGTAAATATGTTTTTAAATACAGTTGTGTTACTACATCACAATGGTCATGTGTCTCCCTTACAGAAAGACTGATGATGTGAGCATGGGACATGTGTGTAGATCCCTATGTGTATGCATGTCAGACATAGGTAACATACATGGACCATCTCCACACTCAGGTGTGGGGGCTGCCCATGTGCATAGTCGTCTATTTCCCCTGGTGCCCCTGTGATATACCAATGTGCTGTGTGTCCCTGCAGCTATAGTCACATGCATGCTGCCTGTGATGTGTAGGCTGCATATCTGCTGCACCATGCTCAAGTAGCAGGTATGTGGCAGGTATGTGGCAGGAAGGATAGGAGGGACTGCTGTACCCAGGAGCTGCATAGGGGGATAGCTGGTGAGGCTGTGACAGGTGGATGTTGGACAGGAGGATGAGCGACGGCTCACTATAAGCGCTGGGGATGAGTAACCAACTGACTGTAGCTAGATACCTTTGTCTGCCTGTGCCCCCACAAGCATATATGAGTAAACAGCCATGTAGGCTCTGGTGTGGCCAGAGAGGATGGTCACACATGTGAGTAGACTAATGGAGAGCATATGGGGTGTGAGAGAGTGAGAAACATATATGTACTACCATAAAGATATTGCTGGTCAATGGGAGAGGTAGGGTATACCCACACACATAGGTAGAAGGGCACACACATGGCACGGTTCGTGGCACACAGGGAATGGTATAACGTATGTGCGGTGATTGGTGGCAGTGCAGACACCACACCCCTATGGGAAATGGGGAGGCACATGTGGCCAGGGTGACAACATGTGTTGCAGGGTACGCAGGGGAGCACAGTGGCACACACTGGAGATGTACACATAGGTATAAATAGGTTTTGATGTCTTTATTGTAACAGATGTGGAGACCTACATACATAGTAACATAGTAAGTGACAGCAGATAAAGACCAGCATGGTCCATCTAGTCTGCCCAGCAAGATGGCAAGAATAGGTGCACCTGTCACTCTGTGCAGGCCACCCCTCCCCATGTCTTTGTTTAGAGGTGAACCCACCACTCCATGTAGGACACCCATATTTGTTGAGACGTTAGATGGTTTAGAAGTTTGATGGTACCATTTATTTCATTTTTATGCTGTTGCTGTAAAGGGATCCACTGTGTTTGTCCAATGCCATTTTGAATTCTGTCACAGTGTTTGCCCCCACCACTTCCATCGGGAGGGCATTCCAAGCATCAACCACCCTTTCAGTGAAGAAATATTTCCTGACATTGTCTTTCAATTTACCACCATGCAACTTCATGTTATGCCCTCTAGTTTTACAGCTTCCCCGTCTTTGGAAGAGGTTTGTTTGTTCATCATTTCTCTTTAAGTATTTAAAGGTCTGGATCATCCTCCAGGTGATGTAAAACCCTCTCGCACCGAGGACGTTTCTCCAGGGCCATGTGCCCATGAGGAAAGGGTTAGGACAGCCGTTATAGTTGGTGATTCAATCATTAGGCATGTAGATAGCTGGGTGGTTGGTGGACGTGAGGATCGCCTGGTAACATGCCTGCCTGGTGCGAAGGTAGCGGACCTCCCGCGCCACCTAGATAAGGTCTTAGATAGTGCTGGGGAGGATTCTGCTGTCTTGGTACATGTCAGTACCAATGACATAGGAAAATGTGGTAGGGAGGTTCTGGAGGCTAAATTTAGGCTTTTAAGTAGGAAGTTGAAATCCAGAACTTCCAGGGTAGCATTCTCCGAAATGCTTCCCGTTCCACGTGCAGGACCCAAAAGGCAGGCAGATCGCTGGAGTCTCAATGCGTGGATGAGACAATGGCGCAGAGATGAGGGTTTTGGATTTGTTAGGAACTGGGGAACATTCTGGGGAAAGGAGGGGCTCTTCCGAAGGGATGGGCTTCACCTTAACCGGGATAGAACCAGGCTGCTGGCATTAACCATTAACCTCTAGTCTTGAAGGACTAGAAAGGGGGACTGTTACCTCTGGAGAGAAATCTGCAACTGTGAATATATACTTCTGGTAATTTTCTAAAAAGAATTCTTTGTATTAAAGCTACTTAATCTGTGAACCCACTGTTTTTTGTTGGATCAGTTAGGGCCTAGTAGCAGCAATTAAAGTTTGAATTTAAAACACAGAGGAGAACTTTCTGGTTACATTTCATACCCAGCAGAGAGTTTGTAGTTTAAATTTAATAGTCACTCAGGGCCAAGTAACAGCAAAGTACTTTTAGTTTAAATTTAACACACAGAAGAGAGCTTTCTGGTTACATTTGGAACCCAGCAGAGAGCTTGTAGTGTACATTTAATAGTCACTCAGGGCCTAGCATCACAAAAGTACTTTTAGTTTTAAAACACAGAAGAGAGCTTTCTGGTTAAATTTAGACACCAGCAGAGAGCTTGTAGTTCAAATTTCATAAGAAGTCAGAGCCTAGCAGCAGCTAAGAGCTATAATTTAAATCAAATCAGAATTTAGCTTACCTCAGCAGCACAAGACAGGGTACTGTGTAGCAGCCCTCTTTTAATAAGTGTTATTTCCCTCCCCTCACCCACCCACCCCTGGGATAATCATAGCTTTATAGGTACTTACACATCTTAAAAGACAGGAGGTGCTTTCAGGTGAAGCTCATTACCAAAATCAGTCATACACTAAGGACCTCATATTAATTAAGCTTCAGGTGAACAAGGTATATTAAACGTATTAGGTACAGTTTTATTGGTATAAATACCCATAGCAACCCCTAGTAAGTAAGAACTTAAAGATCAAGACACAAATTTAAAACTAAGATGCAGACAGCAGTCCAGCAGCGGGATGGGGGCTTTCCAGTCTTTTGCATTGAGTGTCACATGTATGATTTTCTCCCAGTTGGTGAGAGGTCTTACATGTGCACTAGGTGCAAGGAGCTCTTTGCTCTCAGGGAACAAGTCTGTTCTCTTGAGGCTAAAGTAGCAGACTTGGAAAACATAAGACAGACAGAGAGGTACATAGACGAGACCTACAGGGATATAGTCCTGAAGTCCCACCTCCAGTCTGGCAGCACCCCTGTTGCCATGGAGGAGAGAGGTCACGTGACAGGACAGCATCACCCTGGTGTGGCAGGAAGTGATCCTGTAACTAGGACCTGTCCTCCAGGTGATGTAAAACCCTCTCGCACCGAGGAAGTTTCTCCAGGGCCATGTGACCATGAGGGAAGGGTTAGGACAGCCGTTATAGTTGGTGATTCGATCATTAGGCATGTAGATAGCTGAGTGGCTGGTGGACGTGAGGATTGCCTGATAACATGCCTGCCTGGTGCGAAGGTAGCGGACCTCACGCGCCACCTAGATAAGGTCTTAGATAGTGCTGGGGAGGAGTCTGCTGTCTTGGTACATGTTGGTACCAATGACATAGGAAAATGTGGTAGGGAGGTTCTGGAGGCAAAATTTAGGCTTTTAGGTAGGAAGTTGAAATCCAGAACTTCCATGGTAGCATTCTCCGAAATGCTTCCTGTTCCACGCGCAGGATCCAAAAGGCAGGCAGAGCTCCGGAGTCTCAATACGTGGATGAGACAATGGTGCAGAGATGAGGGTTTTGGATTTGTTAGGAACTGGGGAACGTTCTGGGGAAAGGAGGGGCTCTTCCGAAGGGATGGGCTTCACCTTAACCGGGATGGAACCAGGCTGCTGACATTAACCTTTAAAAAGGAGATAGAGCAGCTTTTAAACTAGATAATAGGGGAAAGCCGACAGTCGCCCAAGAGCGGATGGTTCGGAAGAATGTATCTTTGAAGGATACTACCAAAAGCAGAGAGGTTCCAAAAAAGAGTAAAGTAGCCCAAATGCCCTTGAGTATGGAGCAGACAGAGCGTAAAGATCCCAAATTACCCATGTCTACCAATAGCCAAATTAAAATGAATAAACTACAGTCTCTAAAATGCTTGTATGCAAATGCTAGAAGTCTAAAAAATAAGATGGAAGAGTTAGAATATATAGCACTAAATGAGAGGATAGATATGATTGGAATATCAGAGACATGGTGGAAGGAGGACAACCAGTGGGACACTGTGATACCTGGGTACAAACTATATTGTAATGATAGAGCTGATCAAATTGATGGAGGGGTTGTGCTCTATGTTAGAGAGGGCATTGAGTCAGAAAGGATTAAAGTTTTGCAGGAAACAAAATTTGCTGTAGAATCTCTATGGATTGAAATTCCATGTAAAAAGGGGAAGGCGATGGCAGTGGGGGTGTACTATGGACCACCGGGCCAGAATAAACAAATGGATGATGAAATGCTCAAAGAAATCAAGGAAGCTAACAAACGTTACAGCGCAGTAATAATAATGGGTGATTTCAATTAACACGGTATCGACTGGGTCAGTGTCACGGCAGGACATGCTAGGGAGATAAAGTTCCTTGATGACATAAATGACTGCTACTTGGAACAGCTGGTTCATGAACCGACCAGAGGGGAAGCCATATTAGACCTAGTCCTTAGTGGAACACCAGATCTAGTGCAAGAGATAAGGGTGTTGGGGCCACTTGGCAATAGTGATCATAGCATGATCGTCTTTGATTTAATTAGTGGAGGAGGGATAGTACGGAAAGCCACAGTACTACCTTTTAACTTTCGAAAGGGAGACTATGATAAAATGAGGAAAATAGTTAAGAAAAAACTAAAAGGAGCAGTTGCAAAGGTTAAAGACTTACATCAAGCTTGGGTGTTGTTGAAAAATACTATCTTGGCAGCCCAGACCAGCTGTATTCCACACTTTAAGAAAAGTGGAAGGAAGTCCAAAAAACTGCCAGCATGGTTTAAAGGTGAGGTCAGAGAGGCTGTTGTTGCCAAAAAAGCATCTTTCAGGAAATGGAAAAAAGAGACAAACAACGAAACCTGGAAACAGCACAAGCACTGGCAAGTCAAATGCAAGGCACTGATAAGGAGAATTTGAGAAGAAGCTTGCTGTGGAAGCAAAAACGCGAAATAAAGGTTTTTTTCAAGTACATTTGTAGCAAAAAACCTGTGGGAGAGTCAGTTGGTCCATTAGATGATCGAGGAATTAAAGGGGCACTAAGAGGCGACAAGGCAATAGCGGAGATACTGAATAAATTCTTTGCTTCGGTCTTTACTGAGAAAGATGTAGGGATGTTACCCATGACTGAAGTGGTATTTAAAGGTGCGGAAGAATTGAAGGAAATATCGATGCATCAGGAAGATGTATTACAACTATTAGATAAACTGAAGAGTAGAAAATCACCTGGGCCGGATGGTATCCAAGGGTGTTGAAAGAACTGAAATATGAGTTTGCAGACCTGCTATTATTAATCTGTGAACTATCATTAAAATCATCTCTAATACCTGAAGATTGGAGGATCGCCAATGTAACACCAATTTTTAAAAAGGGTTCCAGGGGTGATCCGGGAAACTACAGACCAGTGAGCCTGACATCAGTACTGGGAAAAATGGTAGAAACCATCATAAAGAATAAAATTACTCAGCATGTAGATAGTCACGACCTAATGGGAGACAGCCAACATGGCTTTAGACAAGGAAGATCTTGTCTTACTAATCTGTTATGTTTTTTGGAAGGAGTGAATAAACAGGTGGACAAAGGTGAGTCGGTTGATATTGTGTATCTGGACTTTCAGAAAGCCTTTGACAAGGTCCCTCATGAGAGACTTTTGGCAAAACTAAAGAGTCATGGGATAGGAGGCAGTGTACTATTGTGGATCAGGAACTGGTTAAAAGATAGAAAGCAGAGGGTATGGCTAAATGGCCAATTTTCCCAATGGAGAAAGGTGAATAGTGGTGTACCCCAGGGATCTGTGCTGGGTCCGCTGCTTTTTGACATATTCATAAATGACCTGGAAAGTGGAATAACGAGTGAGGTTATCAAATTTGCAGATGACACAAAACTATTTAAAGTTGTTAAAACCCAGGAGGATTGTGGAAAATTGCAAGAGAATCTTGATAAATTGGAAGACTGGGCATCAAAATGGCAGATGAAATTTAATGTGGAGAAGTGCAAGGTTATGCACCTAGGGAAGAACAACCCAAACTATGGTTACACGATGCAAGGTTCCACATTAGGAACCACCACCCAGGAAAAAGATTTAGGCGTCATTGTGGATACCATGTTAAAACCCTCGGCCCAGTGTGCAGCGGCGGCCAAGAGAGCAAATAGAATGCTAGGTATGATAAGGAAAGGAATGGAAAATAAAACAAAAGATATTATAATGCCTCTATATCGTTCCATGGTGAGACCGCACCTTGAATATTGTGTGCAATTCTGGTCGCTGTATCTTAAAAAGGATATAGCAATTTTAGAAAAGGTTCAGAGAAGAGCCACCAAAATGGTAAAGGGGATGGAAGGCTACTCCTATGAAGAAAGGCTAAAAAGGTTGGGGCTCTTTAACCTGGAAAAGAGACGGCTGAGGGAAGATATGATAGAAGTCTATAAATTAATGAACGGAGTGGAACGGGTAAACGTAGATCGATTGTTTACCTTATCAGAATATAGAAAGACTAGGGGACATGCAATGAAGCTACAGGGTAAACTAAGACTAATAAAAGAAAATATTTTTTCACTCAACGTGTAATCAAACTCTGGAATTTGTTACCGGAGGATGTAGTAAAGGCTGTTAGTGTAGCTGGGTTTAAAAAAGGTTTGGGCAAATTCCGGGAGGAAAGGTCCATAAACCATTATTATAGAGGGACCCAGGATATCTATGCTTTACCAAATACTAGCATTGTGGAACCTGTGTCATTTGGGGAATCTGCTAGGTACGTATGACCTAGATTGGCCACTGTTGGAAACAGGATACTGGGCTTGATGGACCTTTGTTTAACCCAGTATGGCATATCTTATGTTCTTATGTTCTTAGAAGCTAAGAGCATAAGTTCAGTGTGGATTGTGAAGTGTAAAGCACAAAGGAAGAGGGGTACTATATTAGAAGAAAATAAACAAAAAAGCCGGATAGTGAGTCATTGATGTGAACACGCGCCATAAGAGACAGCACATTGTGGACTTTGATAACTCCCTCTTTATCGGTCTCCCAAAATGTCAACTTACCCGACTCCAACGGATTCAGAACACTGCTGCACGCTTGGTCACATGCTCTTCTCCCTGGGATCACATAACTCCTCTGCTCTTCCATCTTCACTGGTTGCCTATCCCTTTCAGGGCCACTTTCAAGTTTCTGATACTGACTCATAAAGCCTTCCATACTAGCACTCCCCAATATTTAACGGATCTCCTCTTCTTCCACTCTCCCATACACACTCCCCGCTCTTTTCATCTCAACCGCCTCACCCTCCCATCACCTTCTCGCGCTCACCTGCAGTCTACCCGCTCTTCTGCCTTCTTCTTTGCCGCTCCCGCCCTCTGGAATACCCTTCCCCCCTCCCTCCGCCTTGATCCGCAGTTTACTAACTTCAAACAACAGCTAAAAACCCACCTGTTCTCCTTAGCTTTCAATGTTCCCTCTCCTCTTGTCTGATTACCTTTCTTCCCTCCCCTTGTTCTTTCCTTGGTCTACTCCCTATCTATGTTTTGTCCTGTTTTCTTGTTTTTTCAGCTGTCCTGTCAAACATTGTACATTTCTTTTCCTTTTCATTGGCCTTGGCCTTCTTTTATTGAATTTTAATTGTACATCGCTTTGGTTCCAGTGAAAGGCGTTTTTTATCAAATACAATAAACATAATAAACATAATTCTTGTCAGGGCCTTGGCCTCTGTGGGCTAATGTTGCCTGCTCTCCTTTCTACCATGCTGCTGCTGTGTATCTGCCAAGCCAGAGGGGGCTCTGCATGTACAGTACACAATCACACATGCAATATCATAACCAGTTATTGGCTCTATGGTGTGGGCTGCTGGTACATCTGGCTATCCATTGGTGGCACATTTTCTATAGTACGCGGTTACCGCACCACTACCCTGGTATGATAGGATATTGCCTTTGCCTACCTTTCCATAACTGTGCATTTATGGACTTCCCTCTGCACCCTGCACGGCTTATCTGTGCTTTTTCCATTTACCTCTTTATTGCACGGGTATGTCAAATATTGGCGCTCAAATCCTATCCGTTTACCCAGATTTGGCCACCAGCAGAGGATCTCCATATCCACCCATTTTCCATCTTTTCCCGCATGTCCGGCAGTTTTCTCATGATTTGTGCCCTTTTCTGTGCGGGTTTTGTTAGCTGGTTATCAGCTCCTTCTGTGTCTTTTTGCAATATCAGGCCCGTGCTTCTTATACTGCAGTAAAGAAGGAGGTTCAACTTGGGAATAGATAGCTATGACTGATTTTGAGACTATTCTTCAAACATAGGGAGTAGCTGTTTTATAATTTGAATTATTTTATTTTCTTGATGTTGCTAGGACAACTCATGAATGAGTTTTTGTTAATGCATCCAAGAGTTTTACAGACAGGTACTCTTTTTTTTCTTAAAGTTTCCATGTAAGTGTATTTTTAAATATAGGAATGTGAAATATGGTTTTTTTAAATCCTTCTCAATTGGTTTTATTTCTTAGTGATAAAATGGCTCCATCAAAATCTACCCCCCCCCCTTTATTTTCAGTTTATCTTCACTACAACCAGAAAGCTTCTTGCCTGATTTTTACATCTTGATAGGGATATATCTCTATGTGCCTGGGATTTTGGATCTCTCAACTCTTCCATTATCAAGGAATTCACAGAGATAATAAGTTATCATTATTTGATTTTATATTTTTCTTTTCTGTTATCCACTGATGTGTTTGTATTATCTCTGATTCTACACAAATGTAATGCTTGATTAATTATTGTAAAATGTATAAATAACATGTTTTTAAAAAAAGCAGTCTAATCCCAATGAACAAGTCAGGGAGACTAAATTCTCTATTCTAGAATCTAGCATCATAGGGAAAATTATGCAATCAGAATTCAATAAGGATATGGGTCTATAATTACTGCAAGGGTGATATCTTTTGCCTCCTTTGGCATTAATGTAATCAGAGCCTCATAAAGAATTTCAAGCAGCCAACCTCTCTACAGACTTTTTAATTATATTTAGCAACTTTGGAACTAGTTAGCTTTACAAATATTTATACCGTTTTGTTTGCAGGTCATCTACCCCAACTGCCTTATTGATCCTAAGGTTCCAAATGGCCTTACACACTCCACCATGGCAAAGGATAAATTAATACATTCCTGGGCTGAGGCATCTAAAGCAGGAAGCTACTGAGATAGCTGTAGAATGAGAGCAATAAATCTTGCTATAGGTTTCTATAAAGGAATCGGCAATTTGTTTGGGATTGTAAATAATTCCCTCCCAACTCATTTTTCAAGTTGAAAACTTATAGTATCTCTTAACTTTGATTCTTTTCAGTTGCCGTAGCAAAGGTTTAGATGCCTTGTTGACATATTCATAGAAATGCTACTTGGTACATCTTAGTCAATAAGCTTAAGAGAAGTATCTAAAAAATTAAGGGGGTATATTCAGAGGCAGTGGTTAATGCTCTTAAAGTGGCTGTCTGCCGTCACTTTAAAATGAACCCAGATATTCAATGCTGGGGTCGGATCGTAATTTTGCAATTTGGTCAGTAGCAATATTCAGTCCCTGGCTGGCTTGCAAAAGCAGCTAAAGTTAGGAGAGTCATTTAGCTTTACTAACTCTAGCTGGTTAGGGTTAACTGGACAACAACTGAATATCTGTCTCCATCAGCTGCATTTGTATTGTGTATACTTTATGCTGTCTCTCTGAGCTGTTCCTCTGAACTGTGTGGCTTCTAGTTTAGCTCTCCCTGTTTTGTGCATTACAGGCTCTACCAGGTTTCACTCCCGAGTGTGCTGTGAAGTTTCAGCCTGGCATTGCGACCCCACAGGCATCACCAGCTGTTAAACTGTCTCCATCAGCGGCATTCACGCCACAGAGGTGCATGCCCAACAAGCTGGTCCTGCTCCTTGGGCAAGCTCCTTGTGGCAACTCTGATGACACCAAGGTCTGACTCTAACTTTTATGGTGGGATTGTGCAATTGATTTGGCTTTTGATTGTCTTGTTGTTTTCTCTTCCCTGGTTCTGGTGCGGAGTGGGAGCTATGGCAGCTATCTCGGTGCTTCCTGGGTCTAGGGCGCTTAGTTGGAGAACGTCTTCCTTTATGTTTCCCCCTAGATCTCAGAATAACATAATTTGATTTGCTGTCAAGCACTCTCTGCTGTCTCTATTCGTTTGAATGTGGGCTCTTCTTCTGGATCCCACTGTGCTGCATTTTTGAATGGTTGGGCACTTAAATCTAAAATTGTGCTTATTGAAGATTTATTTTCTTTATATTCTCTAGATATCTTCTGCCTTCTGAACTGTGACTCCGAGATGGTGAGGAGGCATATGTTTATTGATGCCTTCCTCCAGGCTACTTGGCTATCTCTTCTCCTAGAATTCCTAGGAGAGGTGGTGGGGTTGCACATGTATAAGTCCTCATTGGAAGTTGTGGTAATTCCTTCTCCCCCCCTCCCCTCTCTCCTGGTTAGGTTTGGTCCCTCCCCTTTTAGCTACTTGCTACTTCTTTACTGTCCTCCTGCACGTTCCCAACAGTCATGGGACGATATTCAATAATTTTTATTAAAGATTTTTATCATCTATCTGGACATTTTAATACTTGGACATTTTAATATTCATTTTGATGCACCTTCAAGAAGTTATGATAAGTCTTTTTATAACATTTTATTAGATTATGCTATTTTTCAGCATATCCTTCTGCCTACATATATTCGGGGGTCACACTCTGGATCTTTGGTTACATCCTAGGATTCTAAAACACTGCCTTCCAATTTGCAGACAGTTCACCCCTGGACTGGTCACGTTTTGTTATGTTTTAATCTTATGTTTCCTTTTAACTCTCAGGTACCCTTTATTTCACATTGTTGTAATTATTCATATTGTAATCTCTCTCTAAATACCATGGCACTATTTCCAACAGAGGATTCTCTTTTCTCTGATAACTTTCCTTTGTTATCTACCACAGGGCTCTTCCCTATCCGCCCTGCTATTTAACATATATATACAACCAATATGTACAGTCATACAATCCTTCGGCATTCCTTATCACATCTGTGCAAATGATGTGCTTCTCTACACTCCTTTTTCAATAGAAAACCCAAACTTCACTGGACTCATCGACTGCTTCAATGCTGTCCCTGAATGGCTAGTTGTTCACAACCTGAAAGTGAACTATAAAGAGACAGAAGTCATTTTTGTCACAAAAGTCTCAACATTCATAGCCCCAACAACCCTACAGGTTAAGAATGTTGATCTGAAGTCTAATCATGAGCTAAGATATCTGGGCGTCACTTTGGACCAGTCCCTAAACATGGAGTCCCATATAAGCAATATCACAAAGGCTGTCTATCATAAAATACGTTCCCTCCATCATTTCTGACCCTTACTGAAGCCTACTGACTTCTGCACTGTCTTCCAAGCCCATATCACTCTGTTCTTCGACTATGCCAATATCATACCACATGGTCTTCCTGGATATTCTCTCCATCCTTTGCAATTAGTATTGAATACTGCTGCACGATCCATTTATGGAATTTCCAGATATGAACATGTAACTCCTCTCCTAATTCATCTACACTGGCTCCCAATAAGCAGTCGACTTAAGTACAAAACTTTCCTGATAACATTTAAAATTCTCCATCACCTATCTGCATCCTCACTGGAAGATCTCTTACATTGGACTCCTGACAACAGAGCATGAACAAATATGGCAAACACTCTTACCATCCCAACCATAGCTCGAAAAAGCTCCCAATTCGCCATGAACAGAGCCTTCTCCCTCTTCGCCCCTCTACTATGGAACTCCCTACCTGCTCCTATTCATCTCATATCAGATTTGGCCACCTTTCACAAAGCAATCAAAACACACCTATTCCATCTTGCTTTCGACCACATAACTTAAAGCCTTGTCCATCAATATCTTACTCAAGATTCTGTCAGACTGTAAATAGTTCCCCATTCTTACATGTTACTGTTGTATGATCTATTAATGTAAATTTGTTAATTGTATTATACCTTGTTCACATGTTCAATGTAAACTGTTCCATCTAATAAGTTGTTATATTGTAAACCATGCTGATCATGAATAGTGTGGTATAAAACCAAATAAATAAATAAATAAATATTCCTGGAAGGATTCTTTGTCCAAGGCACTAGACGCTGTTGCTCCTAGAACAACTGGCACTCGTTTCAGATGCCCATTGCACCCATGGTTTCATGATGATCTATTTCTTCTTCAACGTCAGGTTAGAGCGACGGAGAGGATTTGGCATAAGAACAAGTCTCTGTTTAACTTAAAGTGATTTTGGGCTAGTCATGCTTACTATTGCTCTCAGTTACTGCTAGCAAAAAGGATTTTTTTCAGACTCTATTGATGATTCCTCTTCGTCATCTCAAGCTATTTTGAAGGTAATATCACAACTTGTTTCTCAAACACAGAGCCTTTATGAAGTTCCTCAGGTTGGTCCATCTCCTGAAGACTTTGCAGATCTTTTCATGATAAGGTGATTACATTGCAGGCTTCCTTTTTTGCAATTGTTGCCTTTTTACTGATTCCATGTGCCCATCTCATACCTGGGTGAACTTTACTCCTCTCTCAATGCCTAGACTTATGCAGATGCTGAAATCACTACAGAAGACCATTATGGTTCTTGATCCCATTCCCTCTATCTGGCTTCAGGAACATTCGCTTGCTCTGACTCCTTTTATTTTGGACATGCTTAATAACAGTCTTTCTTTGGGTGTTATGCCAGATCTATGGAAAAAAGCCATACTTCAGCCTTTTCTTAAGAACCAACAAGCTAATCCCATGGATCTTCAGTATTACCATTTGATCTCAAATTTATCTTCTTTTGCAAAATTCATAAACACATTCCATTTCACCAGCTTTCAGATCATGTGGAACACACTCATTCGTTCCACCCATGACAGTCGAGTTTTTGCCCACTTCATAGCACTGAGACAACAGCAGCTGCTGTTTTGAAAGAGGTCTATAGAACCCTAGACCAGGGTAAGGTTATTATTGCAGTCTCATTAGACCTGACTGCAGCATATTGATCTTAATGATAATTTACTCATTGCTTGACTTTATGACATTGAGGTTTGAGGGACAGCTTTTTTGTGGTTGCCTTCTTTTCTTTAAAATAGAACCTTTCCGGTTCAGATACATAGTGATATTTCATCATCACATAAACTGCCCTGTGGAGTTCCCCAGGGTCCTTCTCTCTTATTTAATGTTTTTCTTATGCCTTTATTTACTTTGATTCAGTCTAAGGGTATATCGTCTTATGCCTATGCTGATGATTTGTTTTTTATGCAAGTAACTGATGGTAATTTATCGGATCTTATACCCAGTACCGTACCTAGCTCTATGCGAGCGGTGCAGCTGCACAGGGCGCAAAGTCTTGGGGGGCGCTTTTTGGCTGCCTGCAGTTGCCCTGCCGCTGCCACTTTTGTTCTCTCAGGAGCAGCAGGACAACAGCAGGCAGCCAAAATGTGCCCCCTAAGCTTTTTCGGGTCCTTCTGCAGGTCTGGTCCCTCCCTCCTCTGATGCGACGTCATAGCAGGGAGAGATCAGATCTGCTGCTGACAACTTGCACATCGGGCGCCCCCATACCTCTGTCCAGTCTCTGCATGCTCTTGCCCTGCTACCACCATCATGGAAAAAACAGAGGGTGGCAGCAGCAGGGCAAGAGCAGACAGCGGCTGACGGAGATATGGGAAGATGGGGAGGGCACGCGCCCGATGTGCAAGTCGCACAGGGCGTGAATCTGGCTCGGTACAGACCTGCTTATACCTATCAACTCATTTGGTTTTGGTTTCCACCGAGCTGAGGTCGAACTCCCTAAGGTTTAGCTTTTCCAAATCCTTTGCAATTTGGCTATCAGGTTCTTCCTCCCCTCCTTCCATAGTTCCTATTTTGGAAGGCTTCACTTTACCTCTTTGTTCGTCTATACATCACTTGAATATTTATTTGGATTCAGAATTGTCATTTTCTCCTCAACTTTCTCAGATCATTAAATCTATTTTCTTGTCTCTTTGTCGCTTTTGTGCAATTCAACCTTTTCTGAATACTCCGGCACACATGATGGTCTTGGTACACACAGTATTAGCCAGGTTAGATTATTGTAATTTGGAGCCCAATTCCGAGAGGGGGCCGTCCAGACATCTCCAAGGAAGATGGGCCTGTTAGGACATGATTCTGGACCGTGGAAACTAAATGTTCCTGTGGTACACACAATCAGCCCGTGGACAGCCCTGTGTGCCCCTGCTGCCTGTGGGAACATCCTTCCCACAGGTGCCTCTGACTCCTGCGGCTTAGGCCCCTCACTTCCCTGCTGCCTGACCCATGGCTTGTCAGCGGGTCTGGATCGGGTGGTGGAGACCCATCTGCACCTGATCCCATCCCGGGGAAGATTCCAGACATTGATCGCCAGGTCGATGCTGCTTATTCCACTTCCAAGATGGAATAAGCAGTACATTCCTATGGACCCTGCAGGATGTACAGGGCCGTGAACTGAATCGACCCTGTACATCCTGCCAGGCTGGCCCGCCCTCGCTCCACCCCAGTACGGCCCCCCTCCTGCCCCCCGCCGGCTCTCCCCAACCTACTGCTCAGGACATGCGGGGAGAGCAAGGGGGGAATAGGGTCCAGAAAGCTTGCAGGGCTGCACGTCTCACCAGGACATGCAGCCCTGCAAACCACATCTTGGAATCGTGCCCATAGTCTATCTAGATATACCCCAATATCAGTTGAAGTGGCTACAGACTGCAAAATACAGCGGTGTGCATCATTTTGAATACCCATCAATTTAATGCTGCTTCACCCTTGCTCATGGGACATCATTGGTTGCCCATCTCTTTTCGTGCTCAATTTAAGGTTAAGAACTTAAGAACATATGATAAGCTGTACTGGGTCAGACCAAAGTCCATCAAGCCAGCATCCTGTTTCCAACAGTGGCCAATCCAGGTCACAAATATCTAGAAGTTTCCCCCAAAGACACAGATTCCACAATAGTTGTATTGGGGTAAGCAGTGGATATTCTGTATCCACTTTAATAATGGCTTATGGACCTTTCCTCCATGAACTTGTCCAAACCTTTTTTAAACCCAGCTACACTAACGGCTTTTACTACATCCTCTAGTAACAAATTCAATAGTTTGATTACACGTTGAGTGAAAAAATATTTTCTCTTATTAGTCTTAAATAGGTTACCCAGTAGCTTCATTGCATGCCCCCTAGTCTTTCTATATTTTGATGGCATAAACAATCAATCTACGTTTACCCGTTCCACTCCATTCATTAATTTACAGATTTCTATCATATCTCCCCTTAGCCATCTCAAGGATGAAGAGCCCTAACCTTTTTAGCCTCTCTTCATAGAGGTATCCTTCATTCCCCTTAATCATTTTGGTGGCTCTTCTCTGTATCTTTTCTAATAACACTATATCTTTTTTAGGATATGGTGACCAGAATTGCACATAATATTCAAGGTACGGTCACACCATGGAACGATGCAGAGGCATTATAATATCCTTTATTTTATTCTCCATTCCTTTTCTTTTGATATCTAGCATTCTATTTCCTCTTGTGGCCACCGCTGCACACTGGGTGGAGGGTTTTAACATGTTATCCACAAGGATGCTTACATCTTTTTCCTGGGTGGTGGTTCCTAATGTGGAACCTTGCATTGTGTAACCATAGTTTGGGCTGTTCTTTCCTAAGTGTATAACTTTGCACTTGTCCACATTAAATTTCATATGCCATTTGGATGCACAGTCTTCCAATTTATCAAGATCCTCTTGCAATTTTTCACAATCCTCATGGATTTTAACAACTTTAAATAGTTTTGTGTCATCTGTGAATTTGATAACCTCACTCATTATTCCCTTTTTCAGGTCATTTATGAATATATCAAAAAGCAGCAGACCCAGTAAGCTCTAACGAACAGGGATTGTCTCTTACATGTCTGTCCTCTATAGCACTGCGTACGACTGGTAGTGCTATATAAATGCTGAGTAGTAGTAGTAGTAGTAGTAGTGGTATAGATCCCTGGGATACACCACTATTCACCTTTCTCCATTGGGAAAATTGGCCATTTAGTCTACCCTCTGCTTTCTATTTTTTAACCAGTTCCTGATCCACAATAGAACACTGTCTCCTATCCCATCACTTTTTAATTTTGCCAAAAGTCTCTCATGAGGGATCTTGTCAAAGGCTTTCTGAAAGCCCAGATATACTATATCAACTGATTCACCTTTGACTACCTGTTTATTCACACCTTCAAAAAACATAACAGATTAGTAAGACAAGACCTTCCTTGGCTAAAGCCATGTTGGTTGTCTCCCTTTAAGCCATGACTATCTACATGTTCAGTAATTTTGTTTCTTTATTTTGTTCCACCATTTTCCTGGCACTGACGTCAGGCTCACTGGTCTGTAGTTTCCCGTATCACCCTTAGAACCCTTTTGAAAAACTGGCGTTATATTGGCTATCCTCCAATCTTCGGGTATTACAGGTGATTTTAATGATATTTCACAGATTACTAATAGTAAGTCTTCAATCTCATATTTCAGTTCTTTTAACACCATTGTATGTATACCATCCAGTCCAGGTGATTTGCTACTCTTCAGTTTATCAAAGAGTTGTAATACATCTGCCCAGTGTATCGATATTTCTTTCAATTCTTCTGCAGCATCTCCGCTAAATACCATTTCAGTCATGGGTAACATTCCTACATCTTTCTCAATAAAGACCGAAGTTAAGAATTTATTCTATCTTCTCTATAGCTTATGGATGTTTTTAGCCAAAATAAGAATTCTTCAGGTGCCTGAAGAAGGTCTAAACTTAGACACAATGCTGGACATTCATGACATTTCTGAGATCAGGCAAGGATGTCTAGGTTTCTGGGAATGCCTCAGTCATGCCTTCACCATGCCTTCATTTAGACTACGAAGTCCTCATGCCAGCGTCTAAAATGGCTCTGGAGACATCTCTGTGTTTTGGACATCTCTATTCCTGTTTTTGGACATCCGAAGCATGAATAGGACTTCAAAAATGACCCTCATAGATAATCATGCTTTAATGGTACAAAGCAATATAGATTTAGACAAGAGAAGTCATGCCTCTTCAATCTGATTCATTTCTTTGAAGGCGTGGATAAATATGTTGATAAAGGAAGGACAGTTAATATATTGCATCTAGATTTTCAGAAATTATTTGAAAGTCTCCTATGAGAGACTCCTGAGGAAATTGAAAAATCACAAAAAAGGCAATGGTAGATTGGTTGATAAATAGAAAACAGAAAGTAAGGATAGGTGGCCAATTTTTTTTAATTTAGAAAGATGAATAGTGGAGTGCCCCAGGGATTTATTCAGGGCTCACTGCTTTTTAACATATTTATAAATGATCTGGACATGAGAGGTGATAAAATTTGCAGATAATACTAAATTATTCAATGTTGTTAAAAGCGTGAGAGGATTGTGAAAAATTGCAAGAGGACCTTGAAACCTGGGAAATGGCAGATGTAATTTAATGTGAACAAGTGTAAATTTATGCATTTAGGGGAGAAGAATTCAAACTATAGCTACATGCATCTCGGTGCTATCATCAGGCAAACTAGGTGGATGCCTAGAACTCCGGCCCCCCAGGGCCCCCATTGCCTGTGCTGTCACCCCTCGCCGGGACCTACAGCAATGGCAATGGATTGAAACAGGTCTGCAAAGCCTACCTGCAACTTCAGTACCACAGGGCTGTCTAATTCCAACCCCACCGATGGCCAACTTCCTGTTTGCATGGAGACATTTTCATTTTCATTTTCAAAACGTACCCAGATATTCCCATTCTAAAATGGGAACTACACCCATACCTTTTTGGCCAACCCAAACCATGCCCAAAACATGCTCACTTGAAATCTCTGAAATATGGCCGTTTACTTGAGGGAACATCTACACATGTAAAAGTCGTATGTTGATGCTTCTAAAATGACCTCCTTACCCTGAAACATTCTCTGTTTGGCCAGGTCAGGTATTCAAGAGCAGGCAGAAATATCTTCTTTCTTTTACTTTTGTTCTTCATTCTTAAGTCTTTCTTCCCTTAGTTTCTCTCTTTTTCTGATGACACAAATTTAAGAATGTTTTTACTGTATATTCTTCTCTGAAATACCCTGAACATTCCATTCAAAGTACTTACCATTCACTAATTGGAATTTCTACTTTTAAACCCAGCACAAGAGGGTTTCTTATACAATATACCACAGGAAAAATCAAAATATACATTACTTGATCTTATGTAATCCTGTCTGCAGATATTGTACCAGTAGATGGCTAGTTTTATCTATTTGAGAGCAGCTTATTGCTTGCTATCTTATTATTCTTAAGCTACTTTTCTGCTTTTGTCTTTTCATTGTCAAATATTTTATGTCCCTAATCCATGACCCTGCGTAATATACACAAACCCTCCATTACATCCTAACCCCTCTCATATAATACTAATACATTTTTTTCTCATTCAACACCCACTCGTATTCAGCTTATCCATATCTCAATAAGCATTATCTGTAACTAAGTTATAATGTTTCAATCATTTAAATTACTTTGATTTTGTTTTGCACCTGTTAAACTTTTAAGATGTTTCAATGTAACTGTTGTTTTAAATGTAAACCACTTTGATTACCTGAAATAGTGGCATATAAAACTCACAAATAAATAAATAAATAAATGTTTATCCAGAGTTTGGGAATGTGCATTCTTCTTCTTCTTTGTCCTTTTTATGATTTGGTGTCAAATGTAGTAAGTAACAAATAAGAACCCCAATAATGTCAAATAAGTATACAGCAATACATGTGTACTCTAAAAAATATATGGATGTTAGCATTCACCCTTGCTCTGAATCAAATTTAAGTGTCAGCCAACTTCTCGTTTGGACCTGGGTTTGTGCCTGTGATTTAAGGGCCAATTATACCTAGCTCATTGGTATTTAAAGCTCTCTCAAAAACTCTCGAAAATGAGTTGTCATTGAACTCCTTAAGAGGCTGATACCGAACATCCAGTTTTGCAAAGCCAGCACTTAAAATACCAACATTTACATATGTAGGCTGCAAAATTGTCAATTATACAGGTAAATGTCAGCACCTAAAAGGACAAAACACCTTATTTTGAATGTATTTATTATTGAAAAGGCTGTTCCTCAGGGCTGGGAAGGGGCCCCAAAGACTACCAGTAGGCTATGACTTCTTAAGCTTCAAGCCCTTTATATTATGGGGCCAAGGGCCATTGCTCTGGTTGAATCCCTTTATTTATTTAACAGTTGTTTTTATACTGCTTTATCATTTTAGTCAATGTGGTTTACATTGTAACTTAAACTTGGTAATGTACATTTAACAGGGGCATTCATAACTTGGATTTTTCTGAGGCAATGGAGAGTTAAGCGACTTGGCCAAAGCTGCAAGGATGCTAGTGTGAATTGAACCCTGGTCTCTTGTGTCTGAAGCCAGCACTTTAATCATTAGACTACTCTTCCACACAGTTAACCCCAACCCTGCTTTTCCCACTGGATGTGCCAACATTTGCACCTCTATAGTTACAGTTAGAGTTAGCTTTATTTGATATACCCATTGTTATAAATAATATCTAGGAGGTTAAAAATTAAAATGTAAATTAGACAAAATTAAAAAGACAAGATAACAAATAAGGAAAGATGAGCAAGGGAGGCCTAGGTTACAAAATTAGTAGCATATTCATAAACACAGATCACAAAAGAAAGGAAGGAAAGATAAAAAAAATACAGTACAAAAGTGAGTTGCTGAGTTGTAGCCACGAGTGTACCGGGTAAAGGAAGTGATGTCCAGAATTATGAGAGACTTTCAGATGCAAAAGCTTGAGTGAAAAAGTAGCTTTTAAAAAAAGATTTGTAACGAGTGAAAGAAAGTTGACACTGAAGGTCAAGAGGGAGAGAATTTCACATGGTGGGAGCAGCAACCCTATAAGAAGAGGAGTAGGCAAGAGAAGAATGAATCTTGGTGAAGATCAGGAATAACTAGGAAATGCTGAATGAAGGACACATGAAGGCATATAGCAGATCAATAACTTATGGAGAAAAGGGGGATTACCAAAATGAAGAGCACAAACAGTAAGAATAAGGGGCCCGATATTCAATTGGAACGGCTAGGTGCCACTATGGAGCATAGCCGGTGCTACTGACCTCTAACCTGGGATATTCATTGCCCCGGCATTGAATATCTAGATTCACTGCACAGCATCCGATGCCACAGAACCTAATTGGGTAGCAGCTGTATGACACTGCGACCCGGTTAGCTCCCATGGGTAAAACTAGGCCAGCTTTTGCTTCACCTAGTTTTACTCGCATACTACTAACTAGGTAGAAGTGCAATAGCGCTGCTATCTGATTAGCGACTGTGGCTGCCCACAACATGCTCTGGAATGCCGCAACATGCTCCAGTGCTAAGCGACTAGCATTGGGCGTATAGCGACATTAGTTGACTATCCCATTCAGTGGCATTTGCATGGCTTACAGGTCAGGAAACTGTGTAAAGACCTTTAGAATATTGGATCCAAGAAGTTTAAATTCCTGTATATTCTTATACATATTCTGCAAGAGGATTCACATTCAGCAGAGCCTTTTATAAAACACACAGTAAAGTGAATGTCCCAACTTGAATAACCCATTACCCACCCAGACAACAAATGGAAAATCAGGATTTGCACATACTTCCTAATGTCCTGCTTTCTACGTCCTCTTTCTACGCCCTTTTTCTTCTTCCTCTTGACATGCTAATCTTCTGTCCTAAGATGAGCTAGAGAAATAATAGTAGATCCTGGAAGTCTTCATTCCAAAGAAATGTAAGTAGCCAGTAGGAAAGAAACATTGGCTTTCAAATAAATAGTAAAACATGATGAATGGAGTTATAACTAGACAAGCTTCTACGTTTCTACTTCAGATCCAAGTTGAAAGAAAGAGAACAAGAAAGAGGAAGAGAGAGAGAGAGAGAGAGAGAGAGAGAGAGAGAGATGGATGGAAGAGCCAAGCTCCTGAAAAAAAAAAAAAGAGAAAAAGATAAAACTGGGATTGAACAAGTTCTTTCTGAGTCAAATTTATCTTGAACAGGTCTTAAATTGTATTTATAATGCAGAATGACAGCTATCACATTTTGGGGCAATAAAGGGTAGAAATTGCAATAATATTGAACCCTTACAGGAGTTAAACAAATACTGTAACATCAGCATTTAATCTGATATTATTAGAAGCCATTATCCAGTATGCAGACAAAAATGATTTGGTATTTTTCATCTGGAAAACAGAAACTTGAATTTATATTTAGGTTGTGAAGGGGAGAGGTGGTGTACGTTAAGTCTCGTTTTCTTAGTTTTTATATTACATTAAATTATAACAATCAAGTACAATTTGACATGGCAATAGAATAGCAATTGCACCCATTATTAACATATCAAGCAAATGAGCCATCCTTAGTGTGCCCCTTTAAGTCCATGACTGAAGAAAATCCTAGAAGGATATTTATAAAAATAAATAAATAAATAAGGAAAATCAACTCCTGGAGTACATAACTTCATCTTTAAATACAAGCCCAAGGATGCCAATCAGCCTCTGTCTATACAATCTATAGATATAAAGGCACATTTTAGAAAGGCCGTTTCCGTGGTTGCAGCAGCACCACGTGAAAATATCTGCAAATCTATGTCAGTTTTGGCCACAGATGGGCACATGTAAGCCCAATGTAAAATCAACATATCTCTGTCCTTCATCATGGATGTACTTTTTCTATCAAAGAAGGAAGCACAGGAACACAGGGAGACGGGCATCCACACACAGGAGGAGACATTTCACAAAGATACACATAGGCAAAATTGAGATTAGAATCCTGGCAACTTACAGGTAGCAGGTGCGAATGTCAGCACTTCCGCATGTATCTTCCCCATTTTGCAAATCTAGACATGTTAGTGCCGCTAATTCACTTCAGAGGCCTTTATCTTTTTCTCACTGTGATTAAAAGAGGAAAGTAACATTAAGGATGATGAGGGATATCCCCTTAATCTCCCCCTCTAAAGGGAAGAGGAAAAAGAATACTTTTTTCTCTGTTCGTTTCAGAGAGCAGGCGCAAATCCGGGCATGGACAATTTTAATCTTACATATGCATCCCGCATACAAAATCAGAGATACACATGCAGATTTTGCTGCTGCCAGAACCATGCCCTGCATGCTCGTAACATGCCTCCATGTGATATAGGCATTCACGTGTAAATGGCCTTTCTAACATGGCCTTTTATACATGGATGCGATTTGCATGTGCTAAGTGGTTGTATTTACACATGTAAATTGTAAATAAGGCTTCTAAAATAGCTCCATATTCAGTTTTTTAGAAAAAGCCCTTAACTGGGTTGGTTTATAAAAAACATATTCAAAATATTGTAATCTAAGAATACATTTACAGGGAAATGTAATCACTGGTGAGATACCACCAAAGTAATCATTTCCTCATTTATAACAAAAAGCTTTATTCTTTTCTCCTGTAAATGTCTGCAGACCTCTGGAAAACATATCTTATGCCCTTTAAAAAATCATTGCAATGCTGATAAAAAAGATGACATCCCTATTTTGAAGAAATACAAAACTAACAAGTAAACTAGTCATTCCACCCTCTCCTTCTCCCATCTCTGATTTCTCTAATAAGCCCATTAAGTCAAGACTGTCCACAGTAAGATTGCCCTCTTCATTTTAATCTTTCCTGGATGAAATAAAAAAAGGATTCACTAATAGGAGGAAGACATTCCTCAGAAACCTTTAAGATTTCATGGAAATAGCTTTTGAACAAGATCAAGGAGATAGAGAGAAACATAGGGATGTCCAAATTCAGCAGGTATTCAAACTATTCTCCACATCCCCTTTCTACAATACAGCACATTTTGGTCTTTGCTAGTGGAATCTGAATAGCTATTACCCAAATGGATGCCTTATCTAATTCCTTGAACCCCTCTTCTTGATGACTCAAAAAACCCCAATAAATAAATAAAACAAAACCAGCCTGTACCCATATAAGAGAATAGCTAAATACAGTATTCATTGTAATCATGCTTCTACTATGTGTGTGATTGCTTTTCTGTGCAAGCAAATTATTGAACACACATTAATTTGGAGGCATATGCATGCACAAGTAATTTGCATTTTATCTGTAGGTGCCAAGCGAGCCCGAAGTTCACATGTCTAGTAATTTTATAAGAGGCCATCTAGGTTAATTGAGGAAAAAGGTGCCTAGTTTTCTCCGATTTTATAAAGACACATAGATGCCTATGGGCCCGATTCTGGGTCTGATTCCCCCTCCGGCTCTCCTCATACGTCCTGAGCCACAGGGCAGGAAGTGCTGATGGGGGGCAGGATCAGAGCGGAGCGGGGTTGGGCCAGACCAGCAGGATGTACAGGACCGATTCAGGTCACAGTCCTGTATGTCCTGCCAGATCAAAGGGGACGTGTTGCTTATTCCACCTCAAAGGTGGAATTGTGGTAGGCTATGGCCTGTAAACTAGGTCTAGATCCTAACCCCCACCTGAGAGTAGTATTGAAAATAACCAAAGTTTAGAAATCTGCTTTAAACTGCTTTTTGAAAGTCCCTTTCCTTCCCCCATGAAGTTTGTATAAGTTCTTTATGCTTGGTTTGTTCTGTCCTTGCATTCTCTGAGCTAGCAATGTCCTTGCAGTAGAATTGTATCCATGTTTAAGACTATGTCTTTGTTAAAACAGTTTGAACAGAAAGGATGGGGGACCGAGCCCAGACCGGGTCACCGATTGGACAGGTGTAAGGGTTGTCAAACCAATAGAAAGTTATGCTTCTATCAAACTGCAAAAACTGTATATAAGGAATTGGCTATTATACATCATTGCTCATTCTTTTCAGACACTAAAGTTGTCCGTTTGAGCCTGTGCACAAAATAAATTGGCTTGGATCCTTGAAGTGACTTCTGTTATTATTTATTTCATGCTTATCAGCTGCTACATATTCTTGGTGCATTGGCTGGAAATCGAACCCAGGCCTCCTGCATGGCAGGTGAGAATTCTACCACTGAACCACCAGTGCAGACCCCTCAACCTACCTGGTCTGATTGCTGCCAGCTCCTGTCCACCCTTTTCAGCACTGAAGAGCGAGCACGAATTGTGCAGGCCTCCATTAGATGGTTAGAAGAAAATCCTGTAGGAGATACAGGCCTGGACTCTCGGCAAGCAGCCGCCACGGATTTCCCAAATGATGGCCCCAAGTGGGATCCAAATAGTGCAGACAGCCCTCAATCGGTTCCGCCAAGCCCTCATGCAAAGCCTGAAGAAGGGAGGCCAGAAAGCCATGAATATTGGAAAAATATATGATGTTCTCCAACGATCAGATGAGAGCCCAGCAGCCTTCTATGAATGATTATCTGAAGCCTACAGACTATATACCCCATATGATCCAGCGGCCCAGGAAAATTTGCACATGGTAAATGCTGCATTCGTAAGTCAGTCCCGGGGGAGACATAAAGCGAAAACTGCAAAAGTTGGAAGGATTTGCGGGCATGAATACAGCCCAGTTAATGGAAGTTGCTCAGTAAGTGTTTGTGAATCGTGATCAGGAATGTCAGGGGAAAGTGACGTAGAATGAAAAAGAAAGCTGATTTTCTTGCTGCAGCTTTAGTTGAAAGACGCAGAGGAAGTTTCTCTAACAGAAGGACTCGAGGACGTGGAAGGGGCCGAGGAGATGGTCAGCCCCCATTGGGTGCAAATCAGTGTGCCCACTGTAAGGAAGAAGGACATTGGAAGAATGAATGCCCGAATTTTGACTCCGCCTCCCGGAGGGGAGGAGGGAGCACTTGGAGAGCAGGTGGTGATTCCGGCATCGGGGAGGAATGCATCTCATACAGTTCCAGCAGGGAGAAGCCTCTCTAGAGGGAGTGGCAACCGCTGAGGTTTACTACACGGTTGAAGACTAGGCCAGACCGGGCTCCAAGTTCTCTCTGGGTCCCCAGGAGCCTATGGTCAATTTGAAGATCGGGGACCAATATATGGACTTTATGGTGGATACGGGGGATCGAACACTCAGTGGTGGCCAGACCTGTGGCTCCGTTGTCATCCTGATCTATCACTATTGTTGGGGCCACTGGTACTCGAGCCATCAAATCCCTCTTGCAGAACCGCACTTGTGAATTAGGGGGACGGAAGATAACACACCAGTTCCTGTACATACCTGAATGCCCAATCCCCCTCTTGGGCCGAGACATGCTCGCTAAGCTCCAGGCACAGATATCCTTTGTTGAAGGGGGAAAAATGGAAATGACTGTGAACTCAAAATCTGCTGGCCTGATGGTGCTGACTGTCCCCCAAGAAGAAGAATGGCAGTTCTACAGCCCGCTTTTATCCAAAGCAGCCAACCCCTTATACCTACCAGCATTTCAGCTCCGCCCAGAGTGTGGGCAGAGGATAATTCTCCTGGCCCAGCGAAGAATATAGCCCCTGTGCTTGTCACCCTCAAATCAGGAGCGGAACCAGTGCATGTGAAACAATATTCTCTCCCACGACCAGTAATCGAAGGCATTCATCGTCATCTAAAGAAATTATTGCAGTACAGACTCCTTAGAGAATACCAGTCGCCATGGAATGCCCCCCTCCTGCCAGTCAAGAAGCCTGGGACAGGTGACTACCGCCCAGTGCAGGATTTGAGATGAGTGAACAATGCAGTTGAAACCATACA
This sequence comes from Ichthyophis bannanicus, assembly GCA_033557465.1. Lineage (NCBI taxonomy): Eukaryota > Metazoa > Chordata > Amphibia > Gymnophiona > Ichthyophiidae > Ichthyophis > Ichthyophis bannanicus. The sequence goes on from CM066032.1 coordinate 861,230,130, forward strand.
TCCAGTAGCACCAAATCCCTACACCCTTTTGGGACTGATTCCTGCTGAAGCTACTCACTTCACTGTTTTGGATTTAAAGGATGCCTTCTTTTGCATAGGCCTGACATCCACCACTTAACTCCTGTTTGCGTTTGATTGGGAGAACCCGACCACCGGAAGGCGAGGCCAACTCACCTGGAATCGATTACCTCAAGGATTCAAGAACTCACCCACCATCTTCAGTGCTGCTCTTAATCAAGATCTATCAAGTTACTCTGTGACTCCAGGAAAAAGAGTCCTGCTCCAGTACGTGGATGACCTGTTTGTAGCCACCAACTCCAAAACTAAATGTGTGCAAGCCACCAGTGATCTCTTGCACCTCCTAAATGAAGCTGGATAGAAGGTATCCAGAGCCAAGGCGCAGTTGTGCCAAATAGAAGTAAAATACCTGGGATTCCATCTGTCCAGAGGGGTCTGGAGATTGGGACCTGAGCGAAAGGAAGCAGTATGCTGCATCCCTACCCCCAACACCAGAAAGCAGGCGAGGGCCTTCTTGGGAGCTGCTGGCTACTGCCGAATATGGAAACCCAACTTTGCGCTCTTGGCAAAGCCATTGTACCAAGCCACCAAAGGAGTGGAATGATCTCCCATGGAATGGGGCCCAGAACAGGATAAAGCGTTCAAATCGTTGAAAGCAGTTTTGATGTCATCACCAGCCTTGGGCCTACCAGATGTACAGAAGCCATTTCGCCTGTATGTTCATGAGTCAAGTGGAAATGCTCTGGGTGTATTGACCCAAACCCTTGGATCTTGGCAGCAACCTGTAGCCTATCTATCAAAACAATTGGATCCTGTTGCAAAAGGATGGCCGCCATGCCTGAAAGCCGTTGCAGCCACAGCCCTCTTGGTGAGCGAAGCTGACAAGCTCACCTTAGGTCAGAGTCTCCAGGTTACAGTGCCACACTCTGTCCTAACCCTCATGGAACATAAAGGAAATTACTGGTTCACGAATTCCTGCATGCTAAAGTACCAAAGCATTCTGTGCAAAAACCCTTGATTACAGTTGATCGTCAGTCAAGCTCTGAACCCTGCTACACTATTACCAGTTGGTCCACCCGACCATGGTTGCTTGGAAGTAATGGATACTGTGTTCTCCAGTTGCCCTGATTTAACTGATCTTCCACTGAACAACCCTGAACAGACTTTCTTTGTGGATGGAAGCAGTCTCGTCGTCAACGGAAGACGTTGTGCTGGCTATGCAGTAGTGACACTGGACATGGTCGTTGAATCTTCAGCTTTGCCCCCAGGAACCTCAGCACAGGAGGCTGAACTGATAGCCCTCAACTAGGGCACTGATAATAGGGACAGGGCTCCGCTTGAATGTGTACACAGACTCCAGCCCCCAGGTCCAACTGTAATTACTGAATCACTTGGCCAAGCCTTTGTCCATGCTTTTCACCAAGCCACACATTATAGGAAAAACAGCTATGGAAAAAGCTTTTAGGCCCCATTTCTATATCCCGCTGCTAGGGGATATGAGTCAGATTGGATCCGAAATCACTAGACAAGAGCTGTTGGCTTTAGGTTCTGTCTTACAGAGTCTCCACGTTTGGGTACTAATGTAGAATCTACAGCCCTACTCCTGCCACCACCGGAAGCTGACAGGTCTACGTACGGCGGAAGCTGTGGAAGAAAAGAACTTAAGTGATAGCTATGTGTTTGCTTCTCCCATGTTTCTTACCCCTTTGCTTGCGAATGTTTACCTCAATCATAGACAGTACAGTCGAACGTAAGGCAGCAACCAGGGTACTAGCCATGTGGAAGTATCAAGCTATATCCGGGGAAGAAGCCTCAGTTTAAGGTGACTTTGATAGGTGATTAATTTCTCACCCTCTCTTATTCGGGTTGAGAATAATCAAAGGGGGGAATGTGGTAGGCTATGGCCTGTAAACTAGGCCTAGATCCTAACCCCCACCTGGGAGTAGTATTGAAAAGAACCAAAGTTTAGAAATCTGCTTTAAACTGCTTTTTGAAAGTCCCTTTCCTTCCCCCATGAAGTTTGTATAAGTTCTTTATGCTTGGTTTGTTCTGTCCTTGCATTCTCTGAGATAGCAATGTCCTTGCAGTAGAATTGTATCCATGTTTAAGACTATGGGGTATGTTTACTAAACTGCATTAGTGCAATTCGCGTTAGGAGCCGCGTTAGTGAAAGGAAAGCCAAAAAAGGACATGGGCGGGACATCGTAACCAATAACGCGCAGTTACGCGCGTTATTGCGCGCTGCGCAGCAACGATCGTTACAGCGTGCTACTGCGCGCATGCTTAAAACAGCGCGCAGACACCCAAAGACAGAAACAGAGCTGTAGCACAATGGTTACTACACAGACTGATGGTACAAGAGTCATGGGTTCGATTCCCCAGTGTGCCCAATGAGTAAGGCTGGCTGAGGCATCCTGTGTAACCCTTTGAAAGCCAACTATAATATTTTAGTCTGCAGGCGGGTTACAGTTTGCATATGTCAGGAGAAGTATACCCTTCCTATGAAATATGTTCCAATAGTGACGTTCTCTCTGACATGGTCATGTATTATATACCAGTTGATAGGAATATTTAGGCGCTCCCTATAAGGCGAAGTGTAAGGTGCGCCCTATAGGGCGCCGCGTAATGTGCGCCCTATAGGGCGCTGCGTAATGTGCGCCCTATAGGGCGCCGCATAAGGTGCGCCCTATAGGGCGCCTTTTGAGCTACCCTAAGGTGACAGTACCCTGAGTGTGGTTCTGCTGGCAGCACTAATATACAGTAAAAATAGACAATGCCTAAGACAGACCTATCAATGAACCCCACTGTGGGTTGTGAACCTATGACCACTGGCTCCATGGGCAGTGAAGTAACCAGTGGGCTAGAGCTGCTAATAAACACATGGCTGGCTACAGGAGGACTGCACGGCACCACACCCACATTCTGCTGTGGTTACCAGGGAGATTACATACCACCACCCAACACACCCTCTAGGGCTCAGGGTGGGGGATAGGATCTCCCCCCCACAGATCAACTTCCAACCCTCTGCAATGGTGGCAGTAGAGGGGGACCATCACCCCAGTCCCACTCAGGATCAAACACCCTACAGGGCAGGCAATGTAGAGCAGTACACACCCATACAGCAAGAGCAGACAGACGGCAGGTCTGAAAATGCTCAGCTGCCCCCCACCATTATCTGACATTCTCCAGCAGCAAGCCTCCAGCCGCTGCACCCTGCACGGTGTTCCAGCAAGACACATACTAGCTGCAGACAGTCTGCCAGCTAGTCTATAGTGCATGGTCCTGGAGGAGATGCATGTACCCAGAACGGGGATATCAGCATACACACCAAGCAGATAAGTCCGTGATTGGGCCCCAAAAGGAAACCCATATATATCACATTAAAAAAACGCTATATAGCACTATGGTGGAACCTAGCCATGCCATGGTCACTGCTCAGTCAGGGTGAGAGTGACCTCCCAGCAGGACATGCTATGGCCACCCTGTCCGTGCAGGTGGTACCGGGCACTACAATGTCCGGCCATTGCCCTATGCCCTGTGCAGATGCGGACAGGTCAGGCCACCCTGTCCAGGCTATTCCCACGGTACCTTGCTCCTCATTACGCACATTGGCAGGCCAATACTGGCAACAGTGCTAGCAGTGTGGGCTGTGGAGGGTGTTGGAAGCCACCACACACTGGATAGACAGACAAGCACTCCCCACACCTATGCAAGCACTGTGCAATACTAGAGGTGTTGGGCAGCCCAGGCCACCACACCAGTCCTGGGCACAGTGCAGGCATGGCTATGGTACGCAATACTGTAGGAGTCACTCCCCAGGTTGGTAAACACTGTTAGACACAGGACCTGTAGCACTCCACAGACATCAGAAAGGTTGCTATGATGCAGCTCACTCAGGAAATTGTACTTAACCTAGGAATTGCTATCTGCCAGTGCTCATAGCAACCTTCTGATAGCTGTGTAACATATTCCCAGGTTTAGGGTGGCATTACTACGGTATGCATGTGCTAGTATTGGGAGATGCACGCAGAGCCCAAAATCCTGCCTTTCCAGGAGGCTTTGGATAATGGGGCCTGTGGGTGCGGGTGTGTCTGCCCCTGTTGGCTGCTGCTTTACGGTAGAGGTTCCCAACTCCAGTCCTGCGGTGCCAAACACTGTTCGGGTTTTCATGCTGTCCCTCATGAATATGCATGAAATACAACTGCATACCATGGGGGTGGCGCATAGAAATGCAGCACAGGCATCTTTATCAGAGGTAGCATGGAACCGGGATGGTGTTTGGCCCTCCAGGACTGCATTTGGGAGGCTCTGCTCTAGGTAATGTGCATGTTTATGGTGTCTGTGCTCTGTAGGGTAAAATGTGGTTGTTTTGGGCATGTTAACGTCATCTGCAAAACCGGTTCTGTCTGTATTAGCCTGTTCTAGTAGTGGGTAAAATATGAGGATTGGGTTGGCGGAAACCACAGCTGGGACCTGAACCTGTGACCCTCTGCTTCTGAATACACTGGTTCTGTGCACTGCACCACCATGTTCTCACAGAGATGGTGCATTCCCTGGTGATAACATGACTGTTGGTCAGACAGGGCCTGTCTGTTGGAGTGCACTGCACCCACGTGAAGGGGGCTAGGCCACGGTCTCCTCTGGGCAGCTACCACTGCCCCCTCCACCACCAGTATTCCTCAGCCACCATGCTGACATGCCCTTCTGCTGGAGGTGCTGGTGGTGTGCGGTCTCTAGCCATCCAGTGTGCAGGTAGGCGGCTGCCTATGGTGCGTGTTCTGGGGTGGGGGTGCCCGCATATCTGCCCACGCTTTCCTCCAGCACTGCCTGCCAATGTTCCGTGCCATTGGGGGTACCTGCTGGGTACTATTCCCTGTGACACTGTGGGAAGCACACTCTTGCCCATGTGGGGCCCTCAGCAGTTGCTGTCTGGCTGATCTACTGTTTCAGCATTCCTATGGGCCAGCTAGGCATCACCCTAGCCCCCACTGTGGCTCAGCTGCACCACAGCATGTGCCGCCTGCAGCCCTCTGTATCCCCTTCTCCAGCATCTGACCGGTTGCCCATTCCGACATGCCCGCCCTGATGTTGCGGGACATGTGCATGCCATAGGAACCCTGTCCGATGGTGAGGAAGTCCCTGAACAGTGCTATTTCACTGTGGGCCCATGCACCTTGGATGGGGACGGGGTATGGACCCTTCCGCGGTTTATAAATACATAACTAAAATAAAGAAATACATAAATATCTGTTCAATGGAGCTTACTTTGGGGGTGGTTTGATGTTTCTCATTGATACCACTATTGGCCAGCTTGGTTGCTGTTTTTTTCCAGTTTGTTGGGGTCATTTTCAGTGTTTCTGTGCCCTTTTGTTTTGTGCACATGTATCACACTTATCACCTTTTTTTGGTTTCCCTGCCTAGGCTGTACATTGCTGACATTGAAATGGTTTCTCTCCCCTTTAATATGCCTTTAACGGCAGGTTTTCATTCGCGTTGGAATTCAGCTCTGAAATTCAGTGCGTTAGTGTAATGGGAGCCTCTCCCCGCCCACTCTCCGCCCATTGACCCCTTCTCTCCGCCCTCTCTCCGCCTTCTGCGTTGTTTTACCGCGCCGCGGAGCATCACGCACGTTAGCGCGTGATAACGCGCGCGATAGCGCGTTTACCATCGTTAATGCGCTACAGCACACGCTATAGCGTGCTAACAATCATTAACGGCATACAACGCACATTATTCACGTTTACCGCAGTTTAGTAAACATACCCCTATGTCTTTGTTGAAACAATTTGAGCAGAAAGGATGGGGGAGTGGGCCCAGACCGGGTCACCGATTGGACAGGTGTAAGGGGTGTCAAACCAATAGAAAGTTATGCTTCTATCAAACCACAAAAACTGTATATAAGGAATTGGCTATCATACGTCATTGCTCATTCTTTTCAGACACTAAAGTTGTCCGTTTCAGCCTGTGCACAAAATAAATTGGTTTGGATCCTTGAACTGACTCCTGGTATTATTTATTGCATGCTTATCAGCTGCTACAGAATAAGTAGCACCAACCCAGTGATCGGGCCCCGCTGCCCAATAAGGCCCCGGCAGGCCAGCCATGGTTAGAGCGGTGGGGATGAGGGGGGCCTAAGCCATGGGAGTTGGGGCCGCCTGCGGGGAGGACATCCTCAAAGATGGCAGGGGCATGCCGGGCCATCCACAGCCCAATTCTGTGCAGCATGGGAACATTTTGTTCCCTCTGACCAGACTCGGGTCCTAACAGGCCCATCTTGCTTGGGACCGTCCTGATGCCTCGGACATGTCCCTTTGTGAATCAGGCTTTATAAAGTACAAGCACAAATCCTGCAACACATGAGGCCCACATTGAAGGTGCAGACATTTGCATTTAATCTGCTGCAGGTATATATTTTAATGCATAAAATATGTGTGTAAATCATGACTCTGCCCATGCTCTTCCCAAACTCATCCCCCTGAGTATGCTTATGCTACAAATACATGCCTACCTGCACCAGATATACTTTTAAGGTTGACAAATTTTTAAGAGGCTTTTAACATCAGCCATCACACCACACCTTTATCAAATCCAAAAAATTTTAAAAGGCATCAAATTAGTTACAAAACAACAGCTGTTGCTCCTTTATTGAACACTTCAAAGTACAATAACATTCATCAGTACTTGATCGGACACCTTTGATCAGTCTTAAATTCAATTCACGTTTGTCATAAGTAACCTCATCTCTGCCCAAGTCATAACTAAACTCAACCATTCAGCTGGTCGGTGACAATCCAACCAGAATAGGATTCAATCAACCCAGCAGTAAAGCACACAGCTTTTGGTGACACAAGAACATACCATTCTCCCCCCCCCCCCCCAATTATCTCACAGAGGTGCAACATGCCTATGGTCATGCCACATTATGATGCACCCTGATGTTATTTTTTCATTTAATTTTTAGACCAAATCCAGGTACCACCCCACAATTTCCACCTCAAGCAGGGACAGCCTCCATTTTTCCCCATTCTGCCACATAAAAAGCTGAGACCTGTATGACCTGTACACAGGATTCCAAAATATCTTGGATTGATCTTAAAACTATATCCAACCCAATATCAGAGAGATGCTTCTACTTGGCCTGTATAAAGAGCAGTCAACCGATCATGCAGCACTACTAAACCCCCTTCAATGGGGAATGTCTGCATATTCATACACATATTTCTGGTAGCAAAGTAACTTGAAAATAACCTGAAAAATAAACATAAATCAAGAACCATCAATAAATCATTTATGTTTGTAACAGGGATAGCTATTGGAATGCCACCACCCAAAATGTCGAATGAAAGAAGGGGAACAATCTTTCATTACAGCAAAATAAACTGTGCCCATTCAAAAAGTATGGATTGCATACCGATCAGGCCTATATCTTAAGGATAATAAAACCTTCTAGAGGACAGCCACAAACTGAAAATGAGTCCTCATTACGAGTCAGCGAAAACATCACTGAATCAGGCCACACTCATTGAAAATCCTCAGCACAATGCACTGGACAAAAACCTAACCCGACACACATCACAAATTAAGGCAAATTCCATGCCCTATTTGATCAGTCCTAGAATGCCAATTATGCAAATACACCATATCAGGCAGCACCACATATCTTCTTGAAGTAAGCCCACCGAACATGAAACAGCCTTGGACCAAGTCACTAACTCACATAACTGCGAGCAATCTAAAAGACAGTGCTACTTGAAATAACAGAACTTCATAAGCAGAGGTAAAAATGGCAGACAGAGCCCAAAATAAATCCTCAAGCACCCAGGCACACCACTCTCTGAATTACCCTATCCTTTTCGTTCTCAAAAACTTGCACCACCCTCTTCACCAAGAAACCTGTAGTACTGGAAATGCACTGGGATCATGATCCTAAGACAATTATGGAAAATGAAGAGATTATGATCATCTGGGACATTCCCATTCCAAATGATAATAGACTGGAAACCAGAAGACCAGACATTGTAGTGAAGGAGAAGAATAGAGAACAGTATTGATAATAGAGCTTTCAATGCCAGGTGAGAAGATCTTTATGTACCAAGCAATGTAGTTATGGACTATATTATATTCAGTGGTAGCTGGTGAGAGGAATGATTAGCTGCACTTGCTGGAGGCCTGTTAAGCACATGGCAAAGACAATGACTCTGTCAACATCTAGAAACGCTAAGTCGCCAGCTGAGCCGCTGCCACACTGTGAATAACTCAAGCTGTGAACTTGAGTCTGGCGAAGGTAGAGGCAGCCATACCCGCAGCAAACCTTATGGACTTTGATCAAATGTCACTGCTTCAAAGACTTTCTCCTGCCTTCTGCTCATCCTCTACTATCCGAGTTGGCCTACATTGGCTCCCACACCCATCTCCTGTGTTCTCGCAAATTCTCAACTGTCACCACCCTCAATAGCCACAGCACAGAGCGAAGATAACAATCATTCTTGCAGGACTTTGCTTTGAACTTTGAATGTTGACATTCTGACTTTGTTATCACTATCAGTATTACTATTAAGATACCTCTTCTACTATTCCTTCTGCTTTCCTCTCCAATCTTTCTCTCCTTATGGCTCCATATCACTTTTTCTTCCTGCTCTTGATACTCCCTAACCTTTTCCCCTCATACCAATATCCTCAAACCCCCCCCCCCCTTATTATTCTCTCCCTTTTTTTCCCATTTCTTCTCCCATCTTGTCTTCCTCCCTTTCCTCAGCTTTTGAACTTAACCTTTTTCTCCTCCTCATTCATCTCTCTCCTTTCTCTCTAAAAAACCCTCAACCTCGTTTCCACCATTCTGTCTCCTCTCTGCCTCACATTCTTCTTCTCCTTCTTTCATATGGCGTCATTAATCCTAACTCTGCCCCCCCCCCCTAGACTGTTCTCTCACTCCCACCCCTCATCCAACCATTCTAATCTCATCATTATTCCTCTCCTTTCTCCTTTCTCCCTCCTCTCTCCCTTTCTCTTGTGCCTTATGGAATGTTCATTCCATATCTAATAATCTCTCCTTTAGTCATGATCTCTTCATTTCTAATGCTTTCCATCTTTTAACTCTTACTAAAACCTGGCTCCTCCCTGATGATACCTCTTCGGTCACTGCCCTTTGTCATGGTGGTTACCAATTTTCCCACACTCCTTATGCCACTGGCCGTGGTGGTGGTGGTGGGTTTCTGCTTTCTCCTTCTTGCCAATTTCAACCCCTTCTTCTACCTCAAATTTATTTTCCTCCTTTGAAGTCCATTCCGTCCACCTATTCAATCCCTTACCTCTCCAGATAGGTGTTCTTTATAAACCCCCTAATACGTCCACTTCTGCCTTTTTTACTGACTTTGATTCCTGGCTTTCCCTATTTCTGGATTCTTCCTCTCCCTTCACTATTCTTGGCGACTTTAACATTCATATTGATAACCTTTCTGATCCCTATGCTCCTAAACTCCTCTCCCTTACTTCCTCTTTCAACCTCCAACTTTGCTTTTCTGCTCTTACCCATCAGCACAGTCATTGCCTTGATCTGATTTTCTTCTCTAATTGTCTACCCTCCAATTTCCATTCCTCAGTTCTTCCCTTATCACTCTTCATCACTTCCCACCTTGCCCTGTCTCCTCCTACTTCTTTAGGAATCTTCATGTTATCGATCCATTGTCTCTCTCCACCATTGTCTCATCATTTCTTTCTTCCACCTTGTCTTCTAAGTCTTTTGATGAGGCTTTAGTTTCCTATAATACAGCCCTTTCCTCTGCATTGGATACTCTTGCTCCTTCCAACCTTCGTCCTATGAGATGCACTATACCCCAGCCCTGGCTATTTTCAACTACCCACTATCCTGCTCTCTTGCTGACTTTCTGCACTTCAAATTCATGCTTACCTCCTTCCATTCAGCCTTAGAACTTGCCAATCAAAACTACTATGTCCATCTGACTAACTCTCTTGCCACTGACCCCTGCCGTCTCTTCTTTATTCTCTCTGCCCAAAACCTAGTTGACGATTTCCATGATAAAATCCACAAGATTACACTACAATTCCCAACAAGATTAGCTTTATCCCTTCTTCCTCCTCCTCCTCATTATTAACCTTTCCCCTCAAACTTTGTTACCCTTTCATCCTTTTCTATGATCTCCGAAGAGGAAACTTCTCTTCTTCTTTCCTCCTCTAAACCTACTACTTGCTACTCTGGTCCTATCTCCACTCATCCCCTTAACTCCATACCCTCCTCATCATACAGCAGTAAACACTTTGGCAATTCCCAAAACACTGACCCAATGCACTCAGGCTACAGCAAGCAGGGCCTTTAATATCAATGCTCCCAGACTCTGGAATGCCTTGCCCCCCAACATACGAGCAATCCCAAATCTAATCAATTTTAGAAGGGCATTGAAACACCACCTTTTCTGCGAATGCTACCCAAATGAAGATACACCATCCCGACCTTCCCAAAAATGAGCACTGCATCCAATACTATGTTCTCTCAAATAATGTATATTATGTAAATAATACTATGTTTAAATATGTGTAAATAGTTAATTTAATTTTTGACCATCCAAGTTGAATTTCCTGTTTATCTGTAGTTTTACGGTTAACCCACCGTAAAACATAATTGTTCCATGTAAACCGCACTTATATTGAAGAGCGTGGTATATTAAGAGAAATAAATAAATAAATAAATAAATAAAATACCTACCATCTCACATATTCTCAACCTCTCACTCACCACTGCTACTGTCCCTGCTGCCTTCAAGCATGCTGTGGCCATGGATCTCCTCAAGAAACCTTCACTTGACCCTAGTTGTCCTTCTAATTATCAACTCATCTTGCTTCTTCCCTTCATTTCCAAACTTATTGAATGAACAGTCCTCAGCCATTGCCTTGAATTTATTTCCTCTCAAGTCCTGCTAGATCCTCTTCAAACTGGCTTTTGTCCCTTACTCTCTACCAAGACAGCACTTGCTAAAGTCTGCAGCGCTTGCTCCTGGCTAAGTCCAAAGGCCTTTACTTGGTCCTCATCCTTCTTGATCTTTCTGCTGCTTTTGGCACTGTTGACCACCACCTTCTCCTTGCCACACTGTCCTCACTTGGTTATAGGAGTGCTGTACTGTCCAGGTTCTCTTCTTATCTCTCCCATCACTCCTTCAGTGTTTGTTCTGGTGGTTCCTCCTCTACTGCTATTCTACTCTCAGTTGGTGTATCCCAAGGTTCTGTCTTGGGCCCTTTCCTTTTTTCTCTCTATACACATTCTCTTGGTGCTCTCATCTCCTCCCATGGATTTCAGTATCGTTTTTATGCTGATGATTCTCAGATCTTTCTTTCTTCTCCTTCCATTATGGAACCTTTGTCTTTTGGGGACACTGCTAGGTACTTGTGACCTAGATTGGCCACTGTTGGAAACAGGATGCTGGGCTTGATGGACCTTGGTCTGACCTAGTCTTATGTTCTCATGTTCCTGATATTTCTCCAACACTCCAGGCCCACATCTCTGCCTGCCTGTCTGACATTGCCACCTGGATGTCTCACCACCATTTAAAATTAAACGTGGCCAAAACCAAACTTCTTATTTTTCCCCCTAAATCTTCCCCCTTCCTCCCTTCTCTGTCTCTGTAGATAGTACTCTTTTACTTCCTATTTCCTCATCCTGTAACCGTGGAGTCATCTTTGACTCCTCCCTCTCCTATTCCTCACATATCCAACAATTAGCTAAAATGTGCTGTTTCTTTCTCTGTAATATTAACAAAATGTACCCTTTCCTTTCTGAATACACCACTAAAACACTTGTCCACTCTAATCACCTCCCTTCTAGAATATTGCAACCTCCTCCTTGCTGGTCTCCCTCTAAGGCATCTCTCTCCTCATCAATCTGTTAAGAATTCTATTGCGTGGCTCATTTTTTGCCAGCCTCAATATAATCATATAACCCCTCTTCTCAAATCACTTCATTGGCTTCTCTTCCATTTCCATATCCAATTCAAACTTCTCTTTCTGACCTATAAAGACATTCATTATGTTGCTTCTCCCTCCTTCTCCTCTCTTCCTATACCCCTCCTTGTGAACTCCGCACCTGATGTCTTGTTTTTCTTGTGTTTCCTTACCCTACCCTATTGCACCCTTATTCTTATCCTTTGTCTTGTTTGTCTTGTCTGTCTTAATTAGATTGTAAGCTCTCACAAGCAGGGACCATCTTTATTTATGTATGTACAGTGCTGCATATGCCTTGTAGTGCTATATAAATTATTAATAATAATAATAATAATAATAGTAGTAGTAGTAGTAATAGTGAGAAAATGTTGCAGGGTGCAGATATTTTTCCCATTGTATTGGGTGCTGCAGGATTAATTAAAGAGAATTTTCATGCACACCTGGATAAATTGCTTATACATGTTACATCTTATGAACTCCAGAAAGAAGCTCTCTTTGGCATGATGCAAATACTATGGCAAGCATTAGTAGTCAATTTAAGAGAGTGAGATTGTAACCCACATACCATTGCTTAGGAGTGAGGGTCATGACTGTCATGATATGCACAAAATTAACCCATTTTGAGCATCTGCCTTAAAAAAGGTCCTGCTGTGGGATCTGCATGCCCATGCAGCTTGGCCACAGAAGCCACAGTAGCCAGGGAGGTGGACAGAGAACTGAAAGACATATCGTACACCAACTTGGCATATACAATAAAGCCACAAACTATTCATGGCTGCAGAGGACTGTGAGCAGACAGTCCTGAGAATATCAAGAAAATCAAACATTTTCTTCCATCCAGTTTGATAACACTTATCGTTTATTCTATTTTTAATATACCACCCTTTGTGTGGTATACAGTGGTTTATATAGTTAAAAACAAGTAAACAATCAGAAAAAGGAACTCCAATATGTGATAGGAAAGAGTACAGCGACAGCAAACAGCAGATCACACATTCCAAACAATGCATATATACAATTATTCCAACAGTTGCAAGGCTCTTATACTGCCTCTGAGCCAAAGGCTTGTTCAAAAAGGTGTGTATTCAAGAAGGACTTCAATTTTGGTAAGGATTGCTCAAGGAAGATGTAGGTGGGCAGGAAGTTCCAAAGGGAAGGAAAAATATTAATGGCTGGCTCAGGCTGGGGAAGGAAGAAACAGTCTATTATCATGGAGGGAACACAAACAGCAGGGGGGAGGGGGTTCATAAGGTATAGTGAGAGAGGAGAGAAATAGGGGGTATTTATCATTGAGGACCTTGCGGGTCAGGCTAATGAGCTTAAACTGGACCCATTGGGGAAGAGGAAGCTAATGGTGATGGATAAAAAGGGGAGTTACGTGATCAAATTTGAGGGCGTGTGTTAGGGTGTGAAGATCAGTATTTTTGATGGACTGAAGTTTTTTCACTGGTTTTTGGGGAAGTCTGGCAAAAATAGCATTGCAATAGTCAAGGCGTCTAATGATGGTACTGAGGAGATAGTGGTTTGGACTGTCTGATCAAGGAGAGGGTGCAGGGCTCTAGTAAGGCATAAGGTGGCAAAGGTGGGTTTAGTGGGGGAACTGATATGGGGGAAAATAATAGAGCTGTGCCAATGTGGATTTCCGGATATTTAAATGAAGAATGTGTTGCTACCATAACAGATTAGGTTCTTACATTATTATCTCTTATCAGTTACCAAAACTGATTTTCTTCCTTACATATATATATACAGTATATATACATAGAAACATGATGACAGAAAAAGACCACATGGCCTATCCAGTCTGTCCTTCCATATAAACAACTAGAACATTCCCCTTTTTTCCTTTAGAATAATTGATATATATCAGTTGCCAAAACTGATGCTTCTATATCAATTATTCTATATCAATTATTCTAAAGGGAAAAAGGGGACTGTTGTAGTTGTTGATATGGAAGGACAGACTAGATAGGCCATGTGGTCTTTTTCTGTCATCATTTTTCTATGTTTCTATGTTTCTAGTTACCAAAACTGATGCTTATCTATCAGTTACCAAAACTGATGCTATGAATTTGGTTTTGTCTCCCTGGATCCTGCTTCTTAGTACAAGCGCTTGGGAACAGCCAGCAGTCACACAAAAAAAGTATGATACAGGCTGTTCAACTTTATATGCTTATATAGCATAAAAGATACACATGGAAAGTTACAGATGCAGAGCTGGAAAATTACATTTGCAGAGCTCTCAGAAAAGGGGATATAGAAAAGGGGAACTAGCCTGTCTTACCACCCTTGTTCTTTATCATCTATTTCCCCATATAGTGTGTTGTACATTCTTTTTCAAAGCTAAGCTAAAGCTGTTTGCAAGAAATGGACCTGACAGCAAGCTAATTTTATTCCATCCTTATAATCACTTGTGATAAACATGATATACATGATATTCCTTATGATATTCCTTCTGATATACATGATAGTCCTTCTAACAATCCCTCCTCTTATCTCGAAAGGGATAATCTTCAAACAAGAGTAAAGGTAGTGGAGATAGATTCAGTAGAGGCCACATAATAAGAACCATCCCAAGGGGTGAAACATCATAGAATAAGCATTAAAACATTTGTAGTGGAATAAAAACACGAATGGTGGCATTTACAAAGATAAAGCAATCAGTAGCATTGAGACTAGAGACAACTTGCAATGAAAAAGGGACCTGATTATGATCAGAGGAGGGGCGAATAACACCAATGTGGTAAAAGAAGGTAGAAAAAGAAACTCATGGCTGGGTACAGTCCAGGTTATCTAGTACAGTAAAGTTCTGTAATTCGCACAGACTGGTAGGTACAGCAGTTGATAGAAAAGATCCAGCTTGGAGTGAGCAGCGCATACAAAAATCTGACACATTTAGAGCAGTTTGGGCGAGTAATATTGTTGTATTAACAGTTCTAGAAGTGGGCTGAGGGAGGCACCAGATGAATGTCAGAAGAAGAGTCAATGCAGTCTTGCGCATGATGGTCAGGAGACTGGAGGGCGGTCTGGAACCGAAGAAGGTGTCAGTGAAGGCAGTGCACACTTGATTCTTGATGCGTGGATCCACGAAAGGAGGAATGACACAGGATGGCTATCTGTGTGATGGCAATCACTGTAGTCGGTGGTCCATAGGGTGGGTTTAGGGAACCATGCTTGTGAAGTGCTCTGACCAGCACCTGGTCATCAACCTTGAAGGGATGTGTTGGTTCAGTACCTTCAGGCCGATAGCCGCTTTTCGTCAGGAGTCTTCTCCTCTCTCTCTGCAGCTGCTAGGGCCTTGGCTGCCACAGCATCAGCTACTTCTCATCCTGGTCCTGAAGCCTGATCTGGAGATGGAGAATGTTTCCAGTGAGGGCAATGAATCCAGGATCCTTTAGCAGCCACCTTCACTGCAGTCGGTGTTGTCAGAAGAACTTGGAACGGTCCCATACTGGGAAAGGGGCTTGTAGTGTGTGCTGGTCGTATGTCTTTACCAGGATCCAGTCTCCGGGTTGAAAGGAATGAGTTGAGACATCTAGTAGAAGGGTCTGGAACTGCTGAGCATACCTGTGGAGGGAAGAGAGTTGCCTCTGCTGCTAGGAAATACAAGAGGTCAAATGTGAGGCTCAGGAGTGTAAAAAGGAGGCAGTCTTCCATATAACAGTTTTAAAGGGGAAAACTTTCAGTCTACCCCCTTGGGGCAATTTTTTTTTTGTTGTTGAACAGAGTCAAAGGCAAGACAGTTTAACTTCTTTACAAAGTTTTTTTTAAGGTTTTGGAGGTTCCCCCCTCTTGGACTGTTGCTTGCATACAGCAGCCAATCCTAAGCAACTCAATTAGCTAGCATTTCTTTTTTTACAGATCAGAAAAACTGCAGACAAGATGCCCACACTTCTTCAATTTTTTACAAATTTAGGATTGTACCAACCTTGTAAAAATTTGTGTAGGTATCTTTCCTCCTTTGCCTTCATGTGTTGGGCTAGTGAAATAGGGGAGGAGCCCAGGGAAGGGGCCAAGTTGGAGCCAGTGATCCACATTGCAGTGGTTTTTGATGGGTTGAGTTTACAGGTATTAGTGACAAGGGAACCCTTTTAACAGCTTTCTGAAGACTCTAGGATAATGCACCATAATTCTGCTAACATCACCATCAGATAGATATTTGCATCAGTTTACCAGTGCTCTGAAATGTTCCCAGAAAAAGTGAGAAAACGCATTAGTAATCTTGTTAGTAACTTCCAGCATAATCTTTCACAGACCATGACATATTTAAAATCAAACAATATAGGACCAAAACCCATAGCAACTTAACAAGGAGAGGACAATGAACCATCTGCTTATTGATCACCTCAGTGATGGCCATATTATATGACCTGATGACCAACCTTCTATTTCAAGGTGGCTTACCCGAAATCATGAAAGCCATGTAGATCTGAAAGGGCTCCAAGAAGGCTAGGTTTGTAAACTAATCCCAAATGACCCAAATATGTGGTCATAGCAAAGTGCAACGAGAACCATGAAAAAAGAGACCAAACTCATGTCCCCCAAAAGCATCAGAGAAAAGCTCCAAATCCCATTTTGACACCCAAGAAGCTTGCAAAACTTGAACACCATTAAATGACTGTAGAAAAGATCACCATAAATACAAATCAGCTCTAATAATAATGAGGCCTAGTAGCTTTCATCATCAAAAGAGCGTTGCACTGAAAAAAAATTCTGTCCAGTAGAATCACTTTGCAAGCAAAATGAAAGTATCCCACCAGCGACTCTACCAGACATAAAGTCAGCTTTTTACACACACAAGCCTCCTTTACAGAAATCAACAATTTCTCCACTTTGTCTGGCAGCCAGCAAGACTGCATTATCACAGAATCTAACTGCATCCCCAAAAACGTAAGCAAAATGCAAGGACCTTCAGACTTCTCTTCCACAAGATGGATTCCAAATTCCACTGTCAATTCCCAGAAAACTGTTACCAGCCTAGCACAATCTCTATAATCAGCTGCCCCCCAAAACAGACAATCTTCCAAATAGTGCATCATGGAATGCAGCTCGGCAAATTGATGCACGACCCAATTAAAAAAGGTCATGAAGGATTCAAATTACATGCCACCAAATATCCCATATGCATTTAAGCCCAGTAATGGGAAAGATTCAGGGTGGATAGGCAGAAACTGAAAATCCGCCCCAATGTCAGCCTTTGCTGTAAGCACACCAATGCCTAAGTCGTGAAACACATCAAGCACCTGATCCAATGACACAGTTTGCACAGACCAATATGACAAAGCATAGACACCTTACCTCAGAGGGTAGGATAACTGTGGATGAAATGAAATTTCTCAGGCTCCCTTTTTGGAACTAACTCCTATGGAAATACCACTATATCATCAAAAGGCGGTATCTCAAAAGGACCTGCAATCCTTTCTAACTGCAACTCTTTCTCCAAATTATCAGCTACTATATCCCTCTGCACAAACACCAAGGGCACATTCTAGCTGATGTTACAAATGGGAGCCTTGAAAAAGAATGTGAAACTCCAAAACAAACCTCTCCCACAAAATTTGAGCCTGCTCAGAATCATGATAAAACTGCAATCAAAAAGCAAAGATATCCAACTTTATGGCAGATGGTGCTATGGTCAAAACTTCCTGAGACAATAGTCACTGTTGGCTTAACACTGAATCCTCTTCCCGTTGCTGCACTTAGAGCAAAATAGCAGAAAGCTGTGTGCAGTTCCTCAGAGATACTACACCAGTGTTAAAAATGACAGACAGGCCACTCGAAACAGTCAGCATTAAAATGAAAGTAGGCATTACTGAAAGCTGCTCCTCTGGCTCCCATGTTTATGTTTATTTAAAAACTTACTATACCACTCTATGCCATGGGATACCAGAGTGGTTTACAATCTAAATACACAATAAACTATACACAGAAAAGAACTGCAATAAAAAGATAGGAAAGCAGAGAACAGAATGGAAAGGGGGCAGTATTAGGAACAAAGACTGCCCAGCACCTACTCTAACTCATTATGACACCCCCTGGAAGCCAATGGTGAAGAAATGTGTCTTTAAAGATGCCTTGATTTTCTAAAGAGAGAATTCTAGTCTGAGGGAGGTTGGCAGCTCATTCCATAATACTGGTGCTAAAAAATAAAAACGTTGCATGGTGTGATGCTTAAAGACGTGCACATGAGACAGGGAATATGATTATAAGATTAGGGTTTTGAGAGTGGAGCACCTGAATGGGCAGTAGGGTATCAGTAAAGAAGAGAGGTAAAGGGGCAAGCTTGTATAAAAAGCCTTGTGGGCAAGCACAAGTATTTTGAAGCGGAAACAATATTGAAGAGGGGGTCAGTGTTGTCTGGAAAGGAGAGAAGTGATCAAACTGAGTAGCATCAGAAAAGAGACAGATGGCAATGGTCTGATAAATTGTAGTTTTGTAAGATTAGTAGAGTGCAGATCACAGTAGATGGGGTTACAATAATCAGTGCGCGAGATTATCATAGCATGAATAAGAGAATGCAAGGCATTTGAAGGAAGAAGCAGTTTTACTAAGCGTATATGATGCAGGGCAAAGAATGCAGAGTGAATCATAGCTGCCACATGATGTTTGAATGAAAGCTAAGTGTCAAGAATGATTCCTAAATATGTTAGAGTGTTTACCAATGATACCAGATTACTGAGTATTTCAGGCCCAAAAATTGGCATTGGCATACTTATAGGGTGACATGGAAACTGTGATATGGTAACTGGGGCAGCCCTTTGTTCGCCTGTGATGTAGTGCGTTAGATCAGTATTGCCATCATCCAAGAATGTGTATGAGTAGGATATCCTGGAGACACACCTGGATCCCGAACAGAAGGCATGTACCAACATGGAGTACCTTGCATGGCTGTGCCTGCTGGCAGGACACCCAGCCACATGTCCATGTCCTGTGAAGGCCACCCCATAAGCCCCAACACACCCGGTACATGCCTTCTGTGTTGAACACATCACCCCACCTCTCATCCAGTACTATGGGCTACCAGCAACATCCTGACCTCAACTCACATTGCTCATCCTGGTTCCTTGAACACCACACCCTGGTCTCCCCGTGACCTCTCTGACTCTGTGTTCTTGCACTCCACAAACCATGCCCTCTGTGATAGTCATGACAACCCTCAATTTCCCAAGCTCATTTGACCTCCATTTGACATATTTTACTACATTGCCTGTGCCTCTTGGAACTCCCATTCCACAGCCCTCAGACATGAATCTTTCTGTGTCATATACCAAATCCTCCTAATGACACCACTGTTCAACATCTCCTTTTACTTGCCAGTTCCTTGACCTTCTCTCTCAGTGTTCCCTCCCTCTCTACCCATTCCCCTGGTATGATAGGTCCAACTGTTTGTTATGTTATGGAGTTACAGTATTATCCCCCCTGTTATCTAATTCATACCAGTTGCTAGGTTTATACACTGCCCTGCTGCTTGTATGAAGGGCGGTCAAGCAACTCAGATGAACAGAAACATACATACAAGTGCTGTACTGATGTGTGCATTTTCTTCTGCTAACCACTCAGGACCTGGCTGCTCACACCATTTATCCACCCACAGACCCCCTAGGAGGAATGCTACAATGTGGCCCATCAAAGAACCAGGACTGTGGTGGAACGGGCCATAGAGATATTGAAGAGCCACTTCTGATGCCTGGACCAGAGTGGAGGTGAGCTACTCTATTGTCCGGAGTGGGTCTGTAGGATATTCACAGTATGCTACATCCTTCAGAACCTGGTGTTGCAGCGTGACATCCCTGATCCTGAGCCAGAGGAGGCAGATGACATTGATGCTGCAGAAACTGACGATGTGGATGGGACACAGATGGAGATACAATAACAGTTGGCCATGGCACTCCCCACTCAGACCAGATTTATCTGGGAAATATTTTAGTGATTATGAGTACACACACTGAGCATGAGTGAGTGACTTTAATGAACCTCATTCAGTGAAAGCAGATATGTTGCCCTCTTACTTCCCGCCCCTCCCAGCTCCGAATCTGGCCATGGATGCTTAGAAATGTGGGCACTCAACCGCAATGGAGCAGTGTCCGAGATTGTACTAGCTGAGTCCTTCGCCTTTCTTTTGAGGTAGCCCATCTCATGCAACTCCCTGCCATCCGGTGATGCTCCCAGATTGGCCCTGTGCCAAATGCCAGCTCCCTGGGCATGCATGAGTGCCACCAACTGGCAAAATGAGCCATATATAGCATCCTGGTAGGCCGCCATCTCACGCAGAAGCCACAGTTGAGCCTTTTGGTGGTGCTGCACCCTCACATGGTGTTCGTGCATTGCCTGGTGTGCACACGCCATCTCCTGGTGTGTGCCCTGCAGTTCTTGTCGAATGGTGCAGAGCATGGATAGGATTCCTCAGTGTGGGCCAGCATATGTGACCCCTCTTGAAGCAATTCCCAGTCCACATCATCTGGACCACTGTCAGATGCCTCTTCCATGATAGGGAAACCACGTTCTGCAGCTAGCTGCTTGTCTGGTGCCTGTTCAGCTTCCCTTGATGCCACAGTGCTCTCCCGGGCTGTGAAGCAATCTGCTCTTTCATGGTCATCATCAGTGGCAGTGGGAGAAAAATCAGCACTGGGAAACCATAGGTGGGAATGTCCGGTCACTGGATGGTCTGTGAGAGGGTATAAATGACACAGGTCAGGGCTCACCATTGGTGCATAGATACAGAGGGGGCCAGAACTGGGTCCTCAGACCCTGAATGTGGAAGGTCAGGTTGACCTTCTGAGACCTGGGGTCACCTGGGATCTCCCAATACCATCTAGGTGTCAGACGTGCAGTCCCAGCATGCAACAAACAGTGGAGGGGCCACACACACATGACAAAACACATTGTAAGAAGATGCAGGCTGGTAATATAGCCTGCTAAAAGGATGGATGTTCAAAGCCACAATTAGAGTCCCTGACTACCCTCACATACCCCCAGATTAAGCACCGAACTGATTACCCCCCCTGAGCTGGGCAGAGAGGAGAGGTGAGACTCTACACTGCCTCATTGTCTCAGTGCACATGACAGGCACCATGGCCATGGTACACACTCACCGTAGAGGGCCTGCTGTCTCTGCCAACTGTATATACATATCCATTCTATGACATCGACTGTGGGGTCAGGCCCTCTATCATAATACTCCCCATCTTCTCATTGCAGGTAGCAGTCACTTGGCCATGACCAACTGCCCTGATGTGCCCGTGTCTGGCTGGATTTGGGTCTCACCCACAGCCAGTGGACATCATCAATGGACAATGGTCAGCAGCGGTGGACAGAAGATATATAGTCGGATGACTGTCTACCTCAATGGAAGCATTCCACACAGCTCCAGGATCAGAAACAATACCTCTGTTATGTGGTTTGGTTCCTGCTGTGGTTACTCTACTAAATTTAGCATACCATGTCCCTGCTTATGAGACACAACCATGTGTATGTCCAAATGTCCCTGTATAATTGACATGAACACATTGGCAGTACACAGATCCTGATTCCACACCCTTACCATTTTGGGGTTAGAATGTACCACAATGCCGCAACATAGTTCAAACTGTACACAATGCTGTCACAGACATGACTTCATAATACTGTGCCACATCCATAACACACATTGGCATAGTAGCCCACATATGTGACAGAGTGCATGGGCATTTGAGTGAGGAAGGGGCATGGGAGAGGCCACAAGATGACAGCCTGGTGTCCTGGTTGAGGCAGGGGGAATGCAGTGATGGCAATATGACTGCACACAGACAGCAGCAATGGGGCAAACACATCACCAACCAGGGAACACATTTGCCAGGGAGAAATAACCTCTCCCTCCAGTGTGGCAGGGGTGGAGCAATCATAGTTGGCGACCACAGTGATGGTGACATCATCCACAAACTGGAGGACCTGTTCTTCAAGTGGGTTGAACTTGGGCTGGTGTTCCCATAGTAACTTGTTGTTTGCCACCCTCCTGTCCTTGGCTGCCTGTCGCACCACTCGCCACTTATTCTTGATGTCCTCAATGTCCCTGTTGTGGTGGTGCATCATATTTATTTATTTTTATTTTATTTATTTATTTAACATTTCTTATATACCGCGCTATTTGTCATCAGCGCGGTTTACATCAAAACAATAGAACACTTGACCAGATACATTGGCCGTCGTTTACATAAAACGGGGAGTTAACATGGAGGAGAACTTGGGGAACTATTTACATTCAAGTTTATAGCAAACTTAGGAAACTATGTACAAATCGGTTGTATTACATATTAGGTATTATTACAGTGTTTTACGTCATGTAGCGGCTGTATGATATAGTGGGGGTGTGTGGGAGGTAATGGGGTATCGGGATGGGTATAATGTAAGAGAAAAAGGTGGTGTTTGAGGGCTTTTCTAAATTGAATAAGGTCTCTAATAGCTCTAATGTGTGGGGGGAGTTTGTTCCAGCATACGGGGGCATAGTTCCTGAAAGCCCTATTGGTGGTGATCTGGTTGAGTTTTGCGGATTCAATTGGTATAAGTAGCATGTTGGCAGCCTGGGATCTCCTGGATCTGTTGTCTGGAGAACGCGTTATGAGGTCGGAAATGGATGGGGGAGCTATCATGTTGAAGGCCTTGAAGGTAATGAGGAGGGTTTTGTACAGGATTCTACTGCTTATGGGAAGCCAGTGTAGTTCCTTTAGAATGGGGGAGATGTGGTCGACCCTTGAGGTTCCGTAGAGCACACGGGCTGCCGCATTCATGGCTAGCTGTAATGGTTTGAGGGAGCTCTTTGGAAGGCCATGTAGAACTATGTTGGCATAGTCGAAGTGCGGTGTGACTAGTGCCTGGAAGATGGTGCGGAAATCCGCGGATTCCATCATGGGCCTAAGATGCCGTAGGGTTTTTATCTTGAAATAGATGGTCTTGACAGTGCGTTTGATATGTTCCTTGAAGTTGAGTTGTTGATCAAGAATTACCCTGAGATATCGTATGTTGGATTTGATTGGAAGTTCCGTGTCTCTGACTTTGAGTGTTGGTGGCGGAGAGAAGGCTTTATTCCTTGTGATCATTAGTACTTCCGATTTCTTGAAGTTTATCCGGAGGTTCTGAGTGAGTAGCCAGTCAGTTATTGTGTTGAAGCAGTCAACTAGCACTGTATAATCGGGACAATTGATGGCAATGGGTGTGAATAGCAGGACATCATCGGCATACATAAGACACGATATGCCAAATGAACGGGCGATGTCACAGATTGGTTGCATATAGATGTTAAAGAGCAACGCGGAGAGGGAGGATCCTTGGGGTACACCTTGGTGCTGTTGGAAAGGTTCGGAGGTGGTGCTTTGAATCCGGACTTGTTGACATCTGCCTTCGAGGTAGGATTTACACCACTCCCACGCTTGATCTCGGATTCCCTTCTCATGTAGCCGGGTGAGAAGCTGCAGGTGGTCTACGGAGTCAAACGCTGCTGATATATCAAGGAAGATTAGTGCAAAGCCATTCTTTATACTGTCAATTCCATTGATCAGTGAACTGGTTAATGTTGTCAGTAGGGTTTCGATACTGTGTGCTTCTCTGAATCCATGTTGAGAGGGATCCAGTGGTGAGGAGGAGTCAACATGCTGCTGGATCTGTCTAAGTGTTATTTTCTCTAGGATCTTAGCCAGAAAAGGGATACTGGAGATTGGTCTGTAAGATTCCTCTTTCTTTGGGTCAAGTTGATTGTTTTTTAGTAGTGGGCGGATGGATGTGTGCTTGAGCGCATCTGGGAAGACTCCTGTTTCGAATGACAACTTGGTGATGTTGGCTATGATAGGGCTGAATTCCGTGCGCATTGTCTTGATCCAGTGCGCTGGGCAGGGGTCGGTTGGTGCGGTCGTGGCGTTGATTGATGCAATTACTTCTTCAATGGTCTTTGTTGATGGCGGTGAGAGTTTGGTGAGTGTGGACTGGGAAAGAGTGGTTTTGGGATTTGTGGTATGGTTAAGATGAGGTGATGATGCCATTGTAGTTACCTTTATTGATTTTGATTGGATGTAATTCGCATATGCTTGTGGCTGAATACCTTCTTGTTGAGGAGGGGAAGGTTGGTTGGTAAGGGATTTCACCAGCTGGAAAAGGTCTCTTGGCTTATTTAGTGAGCGGCTGAGAATTTCTGCATGGAATTGTTTCCTTTTGGCCCACGTTGATTCGCGATGGGTCTTCAGATATTGTTGATAGATGGCTTGGTCTGAGGTATTTCTAGTAGCTCTCCATTTCCTTTCGAGTTTTCTGAGTCGGAGTAGGGACGCTCGTAGTTCCGGGGAAAACCATGGGGCGGCGTGTTTCTTGGTGTCTCTTCTGTCCGATGCGGTTTTTTTTGTTGTTGGCAGGCTGTTGAGCGTAATGGGAGAGGGTCTCGTTCCAGTTGGACATCATGTCATTCAGGTTGGTTGCTGGTTGATCAAGTTTTGGGAGAACGTCACTAACGATTGTTTCCCTGTTGAGTTGCTTGAAGCGTGTGGTTCCTGATGTTTCCGTTGCACTTGGGCGGTGGCACGTAGAGTGTTGCGTTGGTAACTGGAATGTTATTAGATTGTGATCTGACCAGGGGACTGGTGAGATAGTAAGGTCAAATTGGTTTGATGTACTCATGGCTGTATGTGGGATGAATATTAGGTCAAGGGGGTTTCCTCCTTGGTGGGTGGGATCAGTTATAGCCTGCTTGTAGTTGAGGTCAGCCATTGCTTCGAGGAAGGCTTTGGCTATGGTGGGTTGAGTGGAAGCGAGATTAAGGTCTCCTAGTAGCCAGTTAGGTTTGGAGGGGTCTTCTGGATTACATGCTAGGTCAATGATGTCTGAGAGCTCATCTGATCCAATTCCTGGGGTTCTGTAAATGAGGTTAATAGTATTGTATTTGCTGGTGATGGTTAGTGTATTCAGGAGTTGCGTGCTCTTGGTAAGGCTAGTCCGGTATTGTAACAATGTTTTTGCAAGGATCAGTACACCTCCTCCTCTTTTGTTTTCCCTATTACAGGTATAGATCGAAAAGTTAGGTGGTGTAAGGTGATTCAATATGACATTGTCTGATTCAGAGATCCATGTTTCTGTGACCATTAGCATGTCTAGATTGTGCATAGTGATTAGGTCAGTGATTACCGGCCATTTATTACGGACCGAACGTGCGTTGATAAGGGCGCACCTTAGTTCTTGTTGATGCTTTGTGTTTTTATGTTTTGTGGAGTTTGAGGTCTCTATGGCTATATATATTAAGTGTGACAGTCTTCTGTGTGAAGGGTTTGAGTGCCGGTGGTATTGGTTGTTGTATGTTTTACCGTTTGCACTCTTTAGTAGTTGGATGGGGTTGCATCTATCTGCCAATACAACTGATTCATAGAGTGTGCTGACCAGTGTATAGAGTAGGGCAAAAGTAAGTAATGGGTAAGCCATTTATGTTTCCGGAATGAGGCGTTTCTAGGTTAATGGGTGTTTTGTGATGTTGTATGTGTTTTTCTAGTGATGTGTTGTGTTAGTGGAGGTGTTTAGCACTTCAGTGTAGTGATTCAGTAGAGCAGTACAGTGTAGCAATATAGTATAGCAATATAGTGTGGCAATGAGCAGTACAGTGTAGCAATATAGTATAGCAATATAGTGTGGCAATGAGGTATATCAATTCGGTATAGCAATACAGTGCAGCAATATAATGTATCAATACAGTGTAGCAATGAGGTATAGCAGTTTAGTAGTGCAGCAATATAGTGTGGCAATGCAGTATAGCAATTCGGTATAGCAATACAGTGCAGCAATATAATGTATCAATACAGTGTAGCAATGAGGTATAGCAGTATATTGACCTTTTTTGCTATTTCCTGCCATGCCCTCTGTTGAATGCTGGCATCCCCTGCACCAAACAGGGTGGCATGATGCCTTAAGACAAGCCCCATGGCCATGGAGGTTTCAGATGGGCTGAAATGTGCCTTCTTGGCACGCTTGGGTCCCTGACGTGCTGCTTGTGACATGCTGCTGTTCATGGACAAAAGTTGAGCTGTGGTAAGATACCCACATATGATTTTGTAACTTACATGATTACAATGCCCAGCCAGACCACACCCCTGTCCATCCCTGTATGAGATATCCACATAGAATTTTCCCCACCAGATATCCAAATATGACTGCTCTAGCCGTGGAGGGAGATAAGTGGGGATATTGGAATCGCTGCACAGATATACCGCACTACCCAGCTAGTTTGAATAGACATTTCTAAATGGGAAGGTTCAATATCAAACATCCTGCATGCTTTTACCCAGGGTTGAAGGATCCCCATCTGCTACATGTTAACTTACATAAATGGGTGATTTTGCTACTGCAGTGGCCTATGATGCCTTACATGCCTACAAACACAACCATCACAGGGGCATGGTGCACAGTGCTCAGGACAGAATCCCCAAACATGCAATCTAGTTGCTGGCCTGGGTGAAACACTTTGATGGGCAGCCAAACCATCCCATTTGAAAGGTCAGAATGATATGGACAGACAGGGGGTAGGAGGCCTGGGGAGAGGCTAGGGTTCCCATATCTTGGCCCAGCCCTCTCTATGGCAGTGTTGCATTGGCAATATAGTGGCATACATAGTCATTCAAATGGTCATTTTCAATGCTTCTAGTGACCGATGAGCTAGTGTGTGATACCTGTTACTTGGACCAGGCATTTAACACACTGAGTGGTTGCCTGTAGGCTGTGTAGACAGAGATATGGATATGAGGTGATTTCCTACACTTCTCAAATGAGGGGACAACACTCCCTTGTCCACAGAGTCCTTAGAGGGTCATCACAGCTGCTGTGACTGTCCTGTTCTTGCTGCCCTCCAAACACTGCCACACTCACATGTCACACATCTGGCCCAACTGCTGATCAGGCAGAGGGTTCAGTTGTGTTGCTTTTCTCAGTGACCCTTGGGATCCATGCTCCCACACCTGAAGCCGCAGGCTGTCTTTGTGTTGTATACATTGATGCCTGCAGCCATACAGCCCTTACCCTTACTCCCATGTAAACCTTGCGCTCCTCCTTGGCATAGCTGATGATGCTGTACATCCACTTTGTACAACATGCACAGCCCTTGCAAACCCCCATGTGACCTAAGCTCAGTAGAGATGGCATAGAGGCCTGAGTCCTGTGTGAGTGGAATCACCAGCTCTGCCATACAAATGGTGAACAACATCAGTATATTCAGTCTTGCAAACTCAAGCAGCCATGGATGTTCTGCCAAGTTCGGAAGCTGAAACGTACTGCTAAAATTGGGCAACATAACCAAGAGATGATGCCAGTGAGTGGGGACATGACAGAGGTTCATGGTGTAGTGATTGTGGTAGGAGGAGGGCACATATGGATCTATTGTTGCTGCATTCAGGACATGTGAGCCACATTTGGAGATGGATACAGACACTAAGGATGGCCACTTAGGAGCACCATGGAGAAGTGCTGGTCTCACTCACTCACTGCAACACTCATCCCTGTTATCCATAAACAGTATTTGTATCACTGGCAGGTACAGTCACTGGGTATCAATAAGGTGTGGACGGTACCCGTGATGAGGGGTCCAGATTCCAGTACATGAGGTTTCTGGGGCCTGAGCTGGGACTGACTCCTTGGAACCTGTGTACCATTCTCTACTGGTGGCAGGTACCTGTGACCTGGCCTGGCCAGTCACGGACAGGGGACCCAGTCTGATGAGCCCAATTCAGACCCATCATGTCCTTTCCCATGCTTCCCTGCATGCATGCTCTCACATCGCCACAACACACATACGCTGGCAGCACTTCCACCATGTGAGTCACTACATATGTGCCACCTTGGCAAGTGCAGGCTACAGATGTACATGAGCATATCCAGGCCCACAAAACCTACATAACACTCCACTCACAACAGGACCAGCTACATGACCAGCACAATCACTGACACTTATGTGGAAGCCACCCATCTATGCTGCTGGCTACAATGATGACATACTGAGATACAAACCATGAACAGTCTTGATATCAGAAAAATGCACATTTACAACATGGGAATGCCTTGACAGTGTGAGCAGACCGTCACCATCAACCAGTGCTACACCACCTTCTGTTGCTGCAGCTCTAACAGGGTCCTCTCACACCCGCTACTGTTTATATAGACAACCAATGGTTGTGCTGAATAGCCATGTCCCACAACAGCACATTCCTTTATGCATGGGAGCAGGCCCCTGTGTCTATGGGGGAGCCTCACCTCTGCTTTACAATGCCACTACTATGGCCTGTAGGCCTTGTGTGATGTCCTGTGCAGACTGATGCACCTCCTATCTTAGGAGGCACACCTCCAACCACCAGACTGGCCAGTGCTGCCTATTTGACTGTTGGACTGTGGGGGGGGGGACTCCATTCTTAATTAAAGAAAAGAGATAGAGATAAAAATACAAATCAACATGCACAG
This sequence comes from Ichthyophis bannanicus, assembly GCA_033557465.1. Classification (NCBI taxonomy): domain Eukaryota; kingdom Metazoa; phylum Chordata; class Amphibia; order Gymnophiona; family Ichthyophiidae; genus Ichthyophis; species Ichthyophis bannanicus. The sequence continues at coordinate 861,258,543 of CM066032.1, forward strand.
AAAAAAAATGGGAGAGGGAAAATTGGGTAACAGAACCAGAGAAGGGCAACAGTGGGAGGAAAACTCAATCATTCTCTACGAAATCAATAAGACTCAGACACCCTTCAGGCACCACTCCTCCCATTACTATTATGTGTTAAAAGCCTCTTCGAAAAAAAATACATTTTTAGGGCTTTTTTAAAATTCTTATAATTATGTTCCCTATGGATTGAAGCCGGGTAGGCTATTCCAGAGGGGAGGGGTTACTGCAAAGAATGCCACTTTCCTAGTATGGTCATATTTGACCAGCGCAGGAGGTAGAAAATGTAGTCAAAAATCATTGACAGAATGTAACATTCTTGTCAGGGTATGTAAGGTAACTAATCCTGATAGATAATCGGGGGCCATTTTGTGTACTGCCTTTGAACTAATGTAACACTTTAAATATAATTGATACATAAGTGGCCTGTGATGGGGTTTATAGAGTGCTATCCATCTCTCTCCAAAGGGAGTATCAACTGCCCCCTTTAAGAGAGTCTGTAGCCCAGAGTTCAGGGCTGGGAGGATGTGGCTCACAGGGAGAGGTTAATAACCTAGCAGGCTGCAAGAGGGAGAGAAGCCCATGAAGCCAGAGGTTCTTCCAAGGCAAGCCGTGCAAAGGAGTTCTGAGGTAGGAACTTTAACTGGGGCTAGAAGAAGGGCCTGGAGAACCAGCTTGTGGATGTTTAACAAGCTGGGACAGAAGTAAAGCTGATTTTGCTTCCCCTAAACTGCTGTCTGTTCTAGGTTTTGCTTTGTGGATGTTTAACAAGCTGGGACAGAATAAAAATGGCCTCTACAGTAGCTCAGGATTTTTCTTTTGTTTGTATGGGCTAAGAGGGTTAGCCTTGCCCTAATTAGAGATCTTGAAGAAGGTATAGTCAGTGCCAGACAGGCAGGCTTTGTTTTGGCCACTAGAAGCTACTAAAAGTTTGGTGGAGCTGAAATACTGTAGGGTTAACTCAGCTGCTGAAGAGGAAGCTGTGGTGGTGCTGTAAGAGAACAATGACAAGCCAGACTTGAGCAGATTCTCCAGATTCTGACAGAAGATTGGCATCAACAGCAACAGCAACAAGGTCAACAGCAGTTTCAACACACCCTGCTGGAAGGGCAGCAACAATAGCAGCAGCAGATACAGGATCTTAATTGAGTGCAGGGGGAATTACAGAAGAGTTTCCTAGCTCAGTTGACCCAGACCCTGCAGAGATCATAACTCTACTCTGCAGCACAAGCATTTCTTAAAATGACAGCAGAAGATGAACTGGACCATATTTTGGTGAACTTTGAATGGACCATCAGCATAGTCAAGTGGCTGGAGGCAACATGGACTACCAATTTGGGGAATCTGCTGACAGGCAGCAGTCAGGCTGCATTTCAGAACATCAACCCAGATGTGTGAGCTACGTATACAACTGTCAAGGCCATCATACTGGAATGTGCCGGCTGTATCCCAGAGGCCTACCACCAGCGATTCAGAAAGGGGAGGGCTCCAGATAAAAGAGAGCTCTCGGAGGTTCCTTTATCAGTTACATTAGTTCAAGGAAAGTGGCTGCAACCAGAGGGAAAGACTGGGCCCAAGACAGCCAAGATTGTGCTATTGGAACAGGTTTTGGAAGGCTTAACCATCCTCATGAAACAGTGGGTACATCAGCAGCCCAGGTTTACACTGGAGAGTGCACTGGAAATAGCTGGGGAGTATAATGAAGCCCAGCTGGTGACTGAAGCGGACAATGATAAGGGAAAGAAGTCACCCATCAACCCAGGAGGGGAAGGGCAAGCCAGAATGGATGTTGGCTCCCATGTTTCAATCTCTAAAATCGCCTTCTAGGTGAGGTCGTAACCCCAGCTATGACCCTTTCACCTGTTTTAGGTGTGAAGCCCAGAAACACTTTGCTCATGAATGTCCCCTGGGTATGGAAGAACCCATTAATGTCAACCTAACCACCCCTTACACCTGCACTTTTGTGGACACTCCCCAACCCAGGGCACAAAACTTTGTGATTCCAGTGGAGCTCAAGGAAACCTGCCTCCAGGCCTTGATAGATTCCGGGAGTCTGCAGACCCTCATTCACCAGAAAGCCATAACCCAATTTCAAATTGACTATGTAAAGACGGTAACACTGGCCTGTGTACATGGAGAATGTATAAGGAGTGAGGTGGAAAAAGCCCACAGAAGACAATGCAAATGTGTAGGGTCTTTTATTGGAGTATAAAGTAGTCCTACCCTACACTGCCGTATTTTGGCACTAGCCTTCTTCAGGGCTGTAGAGGAAACACAGGAAATACAATAAAATAAACAACAAATATATAAAAAGATATATATAGAAAAAAATATATAAAAAGTAATAAATTATTCTTAATGAAGAAGAATGGGAATAAAGAATTAAAATAAATAAATTGTGCAATAATAACGAATAAACCACAATAAAATCATAGAAACAATACATAATGATAAAAACCAATTAAACCATAATGAGATCAGGACAACGTACCAGAACAAAACCAAAGGGACTGGATCAGAATGTAGGGGTCTGGTCACACAGGGCCATGTACATAAACAGGCAAAGGTAGATTGTAACAATAGGAGAAGAAAAGGACAGGAGGTCAAACATAACACAGTAAATAAAAACTGACTTACAATGCACCACTTCGGTCTATAGAGTGTCAATTATAAACACTCAATCACAACATGGAAGTACAAGTGACTGGGAAAAGGACGCAAACACAATGAATATTAGTATCAAGAGGCTAAGCATTTAATATGTGACAAGCTTGGAGCAGAGGAAACATCAAGGAGCTAGATGGAACATTTTATAGGTGGGGGAGAGAGCCCCAGGGTACCAGACCCCCATCAGAGTAAGGAGTGCTTTGAACATATTAATATACAAATCAAAATGGAAGAGGGTGAAATTAATTGTAGATAAACAAAATTACTACTGTAGGGTATTTAAAAAAACAAACAAACATTGGAATATCTATATTAAAAAAAACTGAGAAAGCAATGCACTTATTAACGAAGGGGGATCCCAAGGCAGAGAGCATATTTACCCATGATGTTGACTTGAATATCCAATAAACATGATCATGAATCCATTATTGCAGAGCACAAAACTGGCTGAGAATGCCAAGCCTTAACTTAAAATAAAAAAGCAGCCCAGGTTTCACTTAAGACCCCAGCAGGGCAAGCTACATTTGAGGTCCTGGTGCTGCCCTGGCACCCGTATCCAGTGATGATCGCCCAAGATTATCCAAACGTCAGAGCAATATGGGCCCAGCTGACGGTTCCACTAAGAGATTTCCCAGAATTTCCCAGAGATTTTTCCCTGGAAGACCCAGAACTATATGTTGAGAATCCCAAGCCTGCTAAGTCCCAGAGTGGTCTCACCGGGAAAAGCTACACTATCAACAGAATCTGGGGGCAGCTATAGAGGGATCGATTGAGGGAGAGACTAGGGAACAAACTGCTGGCTCAGGGCTCAGCGGTAGGGACCCAAATATAATTGTCCCCTTCCCAGAGTGGGTGCTGGGGGAAGATGCAGGGAGCTTCAGGAGGGCCCAGCAAGAGCTTGAGTCCCTTAATCATCCTCTAGAGTTGGTTTGGAGGTGGATGGGGTTCCATTAGGTAACAGAGGCTCCTCTGCAAGAACCTTTCCCTATTTTGTGCTAAAGGGAGATTTATTATACAGAGTATCCGAGGGTGCTCTATAGGGGGAAGAGGTAGAACAATTGATAGTTCCACAGCCCTATCATCTGCAGGAATTATTCCTGGCCTATAGTCATTTATTAGGGGGACACGTGGGGGTAGAGAAATCATTAGAGCCCAGGGTCCATAAAACAGTGCAGTTATATTGCCAGTCATGCCTCACCTGCCAAATTCATAATCCTGCTAGAGTCTGACCTGCCCCTCTAGTGCCTATGCCTATCATTGAAATCCCATTTGAAAGTGTGGCCATGAATCTAGTAGGACCCTTGCAGCGAACCACCCAAGGCAACAAGTATATTTTAGTCATGCTGGATTATGCTACCCGATACCTAGAGGCCATTTCTCTAAGAAATATGAAGACTACTATGATTATGAATGTTCTTTGGGAAGTATTCTCATAGGTGGGAATACCCAATGAGATCCTTACAGATCAAGGAACACCCTTTGTATTCAAGGTGATGAAGCAAGTGTGTGCCTTGGTGAAGATCAAGTTTCTGCGAACATCATTATATCACAAGATGACCTTGATGAGCAATTCAATAAAACTCAAACAGATCTTAAAACGTTTGTGCAGGAGAATAGGAAGAATTGGGACATCTTCCTACCATATTTGATATTTTCCATCAGTGAGATATCTCAGAGTTCCACTGGGTTTTTGTCTTTTGAGTTGCTCTTCGGAAGACGGCCAAGAGGCATATTAGATATGGTTAGGGAAACCTGGGAAGAAGAACCCCATGTCGGGCGTAATTTGATGGAGTACATTATACAAATGCAAGACCAGCTGAGGAAAACCAGAGAAGTATTCAAACTTAGTCTGGAAAAAGCCCAAGCCAAGCTGGCCAGGGGCTACAGTCGGGCAGCAGTGCACTGCACCTTCCAACTGTGAGACAGAGTTTTAGTCTTGCTGTCCTTATCCAAGAGCAAGTTACACTGTAAATGGCAGATGCCGTATGAGGTGAAAGAGAAAGTGGAGCCTATTAACTACAAGATTACGCAACCAGATAAATGAAAGAAAGCCAACATTTACCATCTTAATCTACTGAAAAAGTGGACTCCAGTGATAGCTATGGTGGTACAGGGAAATGATTTTGGGCCAGAAATTTCAGCCCTGTTGGATCCATCTCGTCTTGATTGAAGACCAGCTCTCTGCAGCCCAAAGAAGAGATTTAAAAGATTTGATCCACTGGAACCTAAAGGTGCTCTCCTTCTGCCCGGGATGAACCCACCTCATTTGTCATTATATCATTACTAACCCTGGGGTGGTTATCCAGCAATGATCCTACTGGATTCTGGAGGCCCACTGTCAAGCTGTTACCTTGGAGCTGGAAGAGATGCTTAACCTGGGAGTTATAGAAGAGTTTACGAGTGGCTGGTCATCACCCATCATCTTGGTTCCTAAACCCGATGGAAGCATCAGATTCTGTATTGACTTCCGGGGGCTCAATGCAGCTACTAAACTAGATGCGTATCCCATGCCCAGAATAGATGAAATAATCAAGCAACTTGGTGGAGCACGCTTTATATCATCTTTGGATCTGATCAAGGGATACTGGCAGTTGCCCTTGACTCCAGCTGCAATGGAAAAGACTGATTTTTTTGACACCACAAAGTCTGTTCCAGTTTACAGTACTACCCCTTGGATTACAAAGCGCTCTGCCATGTTTCAACACCTAGTCAACTGCCTACTAAGACTATACAAGGAGTACACAGCTGCATACTTTGACTACATCATCATCTACAGCAAAGACTGCACCACTCATCTAACCCATGTGCAAGCCATGTTGACCAGCCTGAACGGGTTGACAGTTAAATGTTTTCTGAGAGGTTAGGATGTTCAATACCTGAGATATTTAATCGGGAATGAGCAGATACAACTTTGACTATGGAAGATGGATGCAATTGCCCATGTCCCCACCCCGAAATCAAAGAGAAGTTTGTGCCTTCCTTGGATTGATTGGCTATTACCGCTGGTTCATCCCTAATGTTGCTTGTAGCCTTGAAACATCCAAAGCATAGAGAAAAAATGAAGAATTAAGTGACTAGCCTAAAATCACAAAGGCCCACACTGGAATGTGAAGCCTGGCCACCCTGTTCCTAATGTTTCTATGTTAACCATTAAGCTACTAGGCATCCTTGTTCTGAAATGCTATTCTAGGGACATCTATGTAGACATCTTAACAAATGTCTACATCGGGCATGTCTAGGTTTCTTAAATTGTGCCTGAACTTGTACATGGCTGCTTTTTTTTTTGAGACATTCTAGCTTTGATATACTGAATTGCACTTGGATGTCCTTTGTAAAATGTGCCTTAATGGTGCCTATGGTCCTCATTCTCAAATGCAGGTTGCGGTGCTGAATGTCCCGCTGGGAAATGCAGCCCCACAGTCTGCCTAGATCAGGGGTCGGCAACCCGCGGCTCCGGAGCCGCATGCGGCTCTTTCTCACCTTTGCCGCGGCTCCGGAGCACACTGCCCGCCCGGTATTAAAACGTGGCGTTATGGGCTCCCTCCATTCTTCTGCAGCCGCGGCTCCCTGCCTCTTAGGGAACCGCGGCTGTGCTTTTAAAATCATCTCGGAGCCCTTCCTGTCTTGACGGGCTCCGTGCAGCATTGTCCCGCCTCTAAAGGAAGTTTTGGAGGCGGGACAATGCTGCACGGAGCCCGTCAAGACAGGAAGGGCTCCGAGATGATTTTAAAAGCACAGCCGCGGTTCTCTAAGAGGCAGGGAGCCGCGGCTGCAGCAGACGGGAGGGAGCTGACTTGGAGGGAGGGGGGCTGACATGGAGGGAGGGAGCAGATATGGATGGATGGAGGGAGGGGGGCTGACATGGAGGGATGGAGGGGGGCTGACATGGAGGGAGGGGGGCTGACATGGATGGATGGAGGGAGGGGGGCTGACATGGAGGGAGGGAGCTGATATGGATGGAGGGAGGGAGCTGATATGGATGGAGGGAGGGGGCTGACATGGAGGGATGGAGGGGGCTGACATGGAGGGAGGGAGCTGATATGGATGGATGGAGGGAGGGGGGCTGACATGGAGGGAGGGAGCTGATATGGAGGGAGGGGGGCTGACATGGAGGGAGGGAGCTGATATGGATGGAGGGAGGGAGGGGGGCTGACATGGAGGGATGGAGGGGGCTGACATGGAGGGAGGGGGGCTGACATGGAGGGAGAGAGCTGATATGGATGGAGGGAGGGGGGCTGACATGGAGGGGGCTGACATGGAGGGATTGGGGAGGCGGGCTGACATGGAGGGAGGGAGCTGATATGGATGGAGGGAGGGAGGGAGGGAGGGGGCTGACATGGAGGGATGGAGCACTGGTAATGGGGTTGAGGGGACGAGCACTGGAAATGAGCTGATTAGGGGAGGCTAGGACTGGTAATGATTTGATGGGGGTAGGACTGGTAGTGGGCTGGGTAGGGGAGGCTAGCACTGGTCAGGGGGCTGCGGGCGGATTAGCACTGGAAGCGAGCTGATTGGGGGGCTTTGACTGGGCATGGCTGATTGTGGGGAGGGGAGGATAGAGCTGCTGGCCCTGGAAGATAACTGGGGGCTAAGGCTACAAATGGGCTGATATGAGGGGATGGGAGAATGGAACTGGATCTGAGAGGGGCTGCCATGGTATTTGTACTAGAAGGGACTGGTCAGTGGGGAAGGAGGGGGACTGGAAGGAAATGGACACCAGTGGCAATCATGGGAATGCAAGTTGACATTGGAAGGTACTGGGAGTGAGGACTGGAAAGGGGCTGATATTGGGGAGGGTTACTGGGACTGGAAATAGGTTGATGGAAAGAAGTGAAGAAAACGAAAGAAGAGATAAGAAATGGCAGATGGACCATAGACCACAGAAAGAGAGCCAAGAGAAGAAAGGAAAGCAGAAGCCTCAGATCTTGACCAGCATGATCAAAGAATAAATTGGTCAGACAACAAAGGTAGAAAAAATAATTTTATTTCATATTAGTGATTTGACTACAAAATCATCATAATTTTGAAATCAAATATTGTTACTTGTTGTTGTGATATTTTCTGGCGTATTTTTTTTGGTGTGCGAAGGAAGAGGGGTAGTCTTATACGGCGAGTATAGGCCAAACACCTATATTTTAACAGGAAAAGTAGGGGGTCGTATATAGCATTAAGGTAAGAAACAATATATGCAGTGTTAGATTTGTTTTAAATGTCGCAATGGTTTTGCGGCTCCCAGTTTTTTTTTTCCCTTCGGAAACGGGTCCAAGTGGCTCTTTATGTCTTAAAGGTTGCAGACCCCTGGCCTAGATCCTCTTACCCCACCAGTTCTTCCCATACGTCTTGTGCTTCAGGACGAGGAAAGCTGGCATGGGGCAGGAGGGGGCGGAGCAGGGGCAGACCACCGGCAGCACGAACAGGGCCAATTCAGGTCATGGCCTTGTACATGCTGCCAGGCCTGCTGGGATGTGCTGCTTATACCATCTCAGAAGTGGTATAAGCAACATTTTGTGGCCGATCTTGGCAGGTGCACCACCCTTGGGGCTGAGGCTGGGTGCGGGGGGTCCCCGCCACCCGATCTATGCCACAGGAGGCCAGCCTTGGGTCAGGCGACGTAGAAAAGAGGGGCCAAGAATGCGGATGTCTGGGGGCCCTGTGGGGAGGACATCCCCGTAGGCGGAGGGGGCATGCCAGGCCATCCTCGGGCCCGATTCTGGCTCCCGCAGGAACGTTTTGTTCCCGCGGACCAGAATCGGGTCCTATTGGCCCTTTCTTCAGCGGGAATGTACGGGTGGCTCGGATGTCCCCCTCCAGGAGTGGGGTTCCATGTGTCTTTATAAAACAGGCCCAAAATAAGCACCCATTTGACCTCTCTATTTAGGCAACCTTTTATTAAATCACCCTCCAAACATCTTAACTTTCTAGGACCAGCAGCAATCTGATATATCCCAGGAGTACCTCTGTATTAATGAAGAAGATGGGCAAGAGGAGAAGAGAATGGGGAGAGAAATCTCTCAGAGTATTTGACAGTAACAGGTTTTTATCTGTTAGCACTAAAATTATTATCTTTCACTCAGTTAATGTTTCTTTGCTCAATGACAAAACCTATCAGCAGCTAGCAGAGAACAGGAGAAGCATAATCCGTAAAACACGTGATGGACTTTGCAGTTGAAAATGCGGCAAGGAGCAATCCTACAATTTGGCCCTCATTAAAATTCTTCTGGAACATCTTTGAAATGTATTTCTTTTGAACTGCAAGCACTTGCTTGTGTTTGAAGCTCAAATGGAATATATTTCATACTAATTTGTGACAAAGTGAGACATGGATATGCTTTTCCTGTTGTAATAGATTTTTAGCATATTGGAATTTTGATCTCAATTATGGTCATTTCTCCAAAATAAAAGAAAGCAAAGACCAGATATACTACATGAAATTTAATTTGCCACATAATGGCAGTTGTTGAAATCCCTGCATTGCCGGCAGGTCTGCAGTTTGCTCCACACCTGTGGAATTACAAGTGAAGTTTTGAATGAAAATCCACATAGCTTCCCTTTGAAAATATGGCAGCCATGAGTTCTTCTATATCTGAAAACTTTGCTTCAGAGCAGGGGTGAATTCAGCACCTAAATACAATCAAGGGGATTTTACAGTTAAATCAAACATATTATCTGCTTCATCCTCCCTTCTCCACTCCTAGCTCTGCCTTTGAGATACAGGTTGCGCTTTTACTAAAGTCAGTAAGCAGTTACCTCCTGTATTAGTGCATAGTAATTGGTTAGGGCATGGCTATGGTGACCATTACCATGCTGACATGAGATTGTTCACTAATTCACATGCTAAGTGCATGCCGTGTTATAGGATGGGAAATAGGGGGGTTAGGATGGGGAATGGGCATGGATAGCTCATTACATTTAATGCTTGCAGCTTTACCCTGTTCTGTCATCAGTGCAGTTAGCTCTAAATGGGAGGTGATAAATCCATTCACATTCATTGTCAATTCACTTACAGTACCTCATGGTAAAGAACTTATAGGTATGGGAACATGTAAGGAATGCCCTTAGTAACCACATAGGCTAGGCACATACCAAGCATTAATTTTTGTGTCTAACATGCAGGAAGTTTAGAACTTTATGGCACTTTAGTAAAAGGGCCCTACAGGGTAGTTTTACCCATAGAAAGAGAAGAAATGTTTATGTTTATGTTTATTTTATTTGCTTGACCGCCCTTCAGTAATAATCAGATCGGTTTACAATAACAACTTCAATAAAGGAAGGCACAGGGCCAGAAAATGAAGAGGAAGTTACAATGTCTGATAGGACAGAAAGAGGAGAGCTAGCAGAATACTGTAATCACAGGGAAGAGGCTAATGGGAGGAGGAGGGGAGGTCAAAAGCCAGGGAGAAGAGGTGAGTTTTCAATGCCTGTTTGAAGGAGGAGTAGTGGGATTCCAGACAGAGGGTAGTAGGTAAGGAATTCCAGAGAGCAGGACCAATGAAGAAAAGGGCTGAGGAACGGGTGGATTGACGGTGGGCCTGGGAAGGAGATGGTAGTGCAAGGCGATTGAGATGGAAGGATCGAGGGGTGTGCCTAGGGGTATGGAAGTGAAGTAAGTTTGCCAGATATTGCGGGGTAGAGGTATGCAGCGCTTTATGAACAAGTGTGAGCAGTTTAAACTGGATACGAAAAGACACAGGGAGCCAGTGGAGACGGATAAGAAGGGGAGTGACGTAATCATTAGGAGAGGAGCAAGTTACAAGTCTGGCGGCAGTGTTCTGAATTCTTTGTAGGCGAGTTAATTGGAATTTGGTAATGCCAGAAAGGACTGAGTTGGCAAAGTCAAGATGGGAAATGACCCATGATAGCAGCAGAGTTGTAAGGGCAGAAGGAGAGAGAAAGGGACGAATCACACAAATTTGACGGAGGTAGAAGAAGGAGGACTTGGTGATATGGGAAACATGAGCAGAAAAGGAAAGATCGGAGTCAAAGAGCACACCAAGATAACGGAATGTGGAAACCAAAGAAATGGAAGTACCAGAGAAAGAGAGAGCCAGAGAAGGGGATTGATGGCCATGAGGAAACCAAATTGCAGTGGTTTTGGCAAGGTTGAGATGTAGACAGTTTTGGGACATCCAGTTAGTAACGGCAGTGAGACAGGAGTTAAGCGGGGTAAGATCCAGGGACACAGGAGAGGTGTGGTAAAGGAGAAGAATATCATCAGCATAATAAAAGGCCGAAATCCCAAACTGCTGAATTAGCAAGGTGAGAGGAGTCAGGAAGAGATTAAAGAGCAAAGGGGTGAGAACAGAGCCTTGGGGAACCCCACAGGAAAGGGGAAATGAGTCAGAAGGGGGGACAGATGGGGAGGAAGAGAGTACGGCACCAGAACGAGAGGAGAGAAAGGAGTGGAACCACCGATGAACCGTGCTGCAAAGACCAGCCTCACGCAACCGGGATAAGAGAAGGGAGTGATCAACCAGGTCGAAGGCGGCAGAAAGATCAAGGGCTACCGCCACCGAGATGTCACCACGGTCTTGTGCTACATGCAAGGAATTAGTGAAGGCCAGAAGAACAGTTTCGACACTGTGTACGGGGCGAAAACCAGATTGACGGGGGTGGAGGAAGTTAAACGAGTCCAAGTGATAGGATAGCTGAGCAAAAACAATTTTTTCAAGAAGTTTAGAAAGAAAAGGAAGGTTGGAAACTGGACGATAGTTGGCGGGGTCTAAAGGGTCTAGGGAAGGCTTTTTAAGAATCGGACAAATTAGTGCATGTTTCCAGGAGGAGGGAAAGGTTCCCGTGGAAAGGCTAGAGTTTAACATGGATTGGAGATGGGGAAGGAGAGACAGGGAAGGAGTAAGCAGCCAAGAGGAAGGGATGGGGTCGAGAGACGAGAAGGTCTTATTAGCGGAGGAAATGAGATGGTGAAGCTCATCTGTGGTAGTCAAAGAAAAGGAAGACCAGGTGTGTGAGAGATTGGCGATGGGGGGAGGGGAGGCGGCTGGAGGGGGGGAGAGAATGAGAGGGGGTGGGAGGGTAGGAAGGCCCTCAGGGTGGAGATTTTGGCACTGAAGGTTGTGGCTAGAAGAGAAGGGGCAGGGGTTGGGCGACTAGGTGTGGCAGGAGTGATAGGGTGAAGAGAGGTGAGATATCTAAGAGTAGAATAAAGGTGGCGAGTCTGGTTGGGAGCATTGGTGATAGCATTGGAGATGTAAGTGGACTTGGCAAGGTGAACTTGAGATCGATAGAAGGAGTGGCGAGCTTTAAAAAAAGATAAAATAGCGGTTGAAGGGAATTTGCGCCATTGACGTTCAGCTCTACGAAGTTGGGATCGAAGTAAGAGAAGACCAGCATGATACCAGGGTTGTGAAGGTCGATGAGTAACGGGGCATGGACGAAGAGGGGCAACATGATCAAGGGCAGCAGAGAGGGAGGAAAACCAGACAGATGCTTGGGAGTTAGGAGATAAAGAGAAAAAATCGGTAGGGAAGAATTCCATGGCTGAGGGGAATTGTTGGACAGTGAGTGGAGTGATAGAGCGTGAGAGATGAAGAGGAGGGGGAGGGGGAGATACAAGGGGAGGGGTTGGCGATAACCCTCCAGAATATGAGCAGGTGGCCGAAATGCAAAGATGATCTGTCCAGGGAAGAGAGAGGGAAGACAAGGAATGAAGTGAGAGCGTGGAAGACGAGAGGGTCAAGAGAAGATCCAGGGTGTGACCAGCAGAGTGAGTGGGAAAAGAAACATGCTGCAGAAGGGATAGATCCTGTAACAGAGCAAGAAAGGCATGATCCCTAGGGGATGAGGGAGAGTCAATGTGGAGATTGAAGTCACCGGCAATAAGGAGGTGAGGGAAGAGTAAAGAAAGATCGGAGAGAGAACGAAGGAGAGACTCCCAGAGGTCAAGGCGGAGGGCGGGAGGAGCATAAACAAGAAGGATATGAGTCGGAGGTGAAGTGTGGAGAAGTAGGAGGGCCTCGGGATAAGAAAGAGATGGCGAGAAAATCTAGGTAAAGGGAAGAGACGGACAAAGAATGGCGGCCACACCACCGCCTGACCGGCCAGTGCGGGAGACAGAGACTGCCGAGAAACCTGCCGGAAGACAGAGGGCAAGAAGAGCATCCTCTCCTTCCCTCAGCCACATCTCAGTAAGGAGGGTAAGGTCGAAGGATGTTTGAACGATGAGGTCCTGAATGAGAAGAGACTTGGACCTGAGGGAGCGGCAGTTGAGAAGGCCAATATTAAAGGAGGCACCAGAAGTAGCGGAAGTGACAAATAATTGAGAAAAGGTGGAAGGAGAGGGGGAACAGAGATGAAGATTAGATGGGCAGCGAGAATGCTGGCGGGCAGCCGGAATTGGGCGGCGGCCCCAATGGACAGGAATGCAATTCATAAGGTGAGGAGTAGGAAGAGGAGAGGAGACCAGATGGTAAGGCTGAAATAATACCTGAGATGAACGATGGACCGCGCAGGAGAGCAGAGGAGGAGCAGCAGTTGTAGATCCGTGTGTGGAAGAGATGCAAACAGCTAAAAGAAAACAAAGTCTTCACCCACAAATTTTATTGGAACCTTTCCTTCCCCCAGATAAAATGAATATAATTTATTTTGCTTTAAAAAGAAAGGTTTTCAAAGTCATTGGGGTATGTTTACTAAACCCCGGTAATGTGCGCGCCGCGCTAGTGTGCGGGATGCCATATAAGGAGTGGGCGTTTCTGGCTGAAAAAAGCAAACCGGCATTTCTCGTGCGCTAATGTGTGCGGCGCCGTAATGGGCGCCCCGCACATTACCGTATGAGAAATGCGCGCGGGCGGCATAAGGCAGCGCGCTGATATACAAACAAAGAAACAGAGCCACAGCACAATGGTTAAGACACTGACCAATGGTGCAGGGATCATGGGTTCAATCCCCCACTGTGCCCAATAAATGAGGCTGGCTGAGGCATTACCTATTATGTGTAATATTGCTTTAGGAGGCATTTTTATTTTCGGCGGCATAAGGCGGCGCGCTGATGTGCAAGCATGTGAACAGAACCGCAGCACAATGGTTAAGACACTGACCAGTGATGCAGGGATCAGGGATTCAATCCCCCACAGTGCCCAATGAACAAGGCTGGCTGAGACATTACCCATTACAGGGAAGATTGCTTTAGGAAGCATTTTATTTTTATTTTAATTATCTCTACTAGCAAACGCACTCTCAAAGCGTGTTAACATAAGGCGCCCCATAAGGCACATTTTAAAGTGCACTGTCTGCCAAGGCACCCTAGAATGTTGCTTATAGGGCGCTTTATAGGGTGCCGTATGAGGTACCGCAAGGTCAGAGTACTGTTTTTGATGGCAGCACTGTGCCGTTTAAGGAATGAACAGCATAAGTAGGTGCACTGACATGCAAAGAGCAGCAGCAGCAGCAGTGTAGCACAATGGTTAAGACACTGACCAATAATGCAAGAATCATGGGCTCAGTCCCCCACTGTGCCTAATGAAGAAGGCTGGCTGAGGCATTACCTGTTATAGGTAATGTTGCTGTAGGGGGCATTTTATTTTTATTTTAAATAGTGCTGCCAGCAAACACACCCTCAAAGTATTGTTACCTAAGGTGCTGCATAAGGCGCCTCATAGGCTACCCCAGAGGGCACATTTTAAAGTGCACTGTCCGCCACGGCACCCTACAGTGTTGCTGAAAGGGTGGCCTATAGGGCGCCATATAGGGACCCCTATGAGGCACAGCAAGGTCATAGCACTGTGTTTGATGGCAGCACTGTGCATTTAAATGCATGGAAATCTGAAGTAGGTGCGCTGACATGCAAGGAGGAACAGCAGTGTAGCACAATGGTTAAGGTACTGACCACTGATACAGGGGTCATGAGTTTGCTCCCCAGTGTGCCTAATAAGTAAGGCTGGCTGAGGCATCAGCTTTGCAATATATGTATTGTTTCCTGCAACACTTTATTTGTATTTTATTAATTGCTGCCAGCAAACACGCCCTCACGTGCCGTAACTGAAGGTGCCACATAAGGCACCCTATAAGGCACTCCATAGGGCACATTATAAAGTGCACTGTCCGCCATGGCACCCTAAAATGTCCCCTATAGGGCACCCTATAAGTCGCTCCACAGGATAACGTATAGTGCACCTCATATGGACAGTAATCATAAGGTGCCCTGAGGGCGCCCTATAAAGCGCCCTCAGAGGTACCTTATGGGTACAGTACGCTGAGAGTGTTTTTGCTGGCAGCAATAATGTACATTAAAAAGAGATAATGCTTTGAGCAGCCCTATCAAATAACCCCACTGTGGGTTTGAACCCATGACCTCTGGCTACACAGGCAGTGATGTAACCAGTGGGCTACAGCTCTACAGTTGCTAGTAAGCCCCTGGCTGGCTGTAGAGGGAGTGCACGTCACCACACAGACAGTCTGCTGTGGTCACCAGGATAGGGTTAGGCCACCCGTACCCATGATGCACTGCACATGCAAATCAGCTGTCCACAGATGAACACAAGATGGGGTATGCACCCCCACAGCACCTCGGCCTGGTAGGGGGAACTGACCATGTCCACCCCCACAGCACCTTGGCCTGGTAGGGGGTACTGACCGTGTGTGTTACTGTGTTACAGAGTAGCTACACACCGTCACATTGTGCGGGTACTGTGCTCACCCTGAGTGTGCGGTGGGGCACCCAGCACCAGGTCCACAGCACCTTCCATATCCCCAGCAGTGCTAATGTGTGAGATAGATCATTTCTGCAGAAACATCTTGGATATATCTGTCTGTCTCAGTCAGGTGTAGCCCCCATGGACCCCCAGGAGGATCATGTACCACCACCCTCCTCCTTCTCCAGGGCTAAGGGTGGCAAACAGGGTCTCCCATCAACAGATGCACATTCTACCTCCCTGCAATGGTGGCAGTAGAGGGGACCATCAACCCCAGTCCTGCTGGGGAACAGACAACCTACAGGGCAGTCAATGCAGCTCCATACACATCCATAACACAATGGCAGACAGACATTAGGCCTGGATATGCTAAGCTGCACCCCACCCCTTTGATATTCTCCTGCAGCAAGCCTTTAGCCACTGCACCCTGCAAGGCAATCCATCAAGACACATACCAGCTGCAAACAGTCTGCTAACTAGTCCATAGTGCATGTTCCTGGTGGAAATGCATGCACCCAGAACTGGGATGTCAGCAAACACAACAAGCAGATAAGTCAGTGACTAGGCTTCAAAAGGAAAACCATAAATATCACATGAAAAAAATACTATATACCACTATGGGGGTGCTTAGCCATGCTGTGGTCACTGCACAGTCAGGGTGAGAGTGATCTCCCAGCAGGACATGCTGAGGCCACCCTGTCTGTGTAGGTGGTGGTTGGGCACTAAAATGTCCCAGCCAGTGCCCTATGCCCTGTGCAGATGCATCCTGGCCAGGCCACCCTGTCCGGGCTATACCCATGGTACCTTGCTCCTCATTATGCACATTGGCAGGCCAATACTAGCAACAGTGCTGACAGTGTGGGCTGTGGAGGGTGTTTGCAGCCACCACACACTGGATAGACAGACAGACACCCCCACACCTATGCCAGCATTGTGCTACTATAGAGGAGTTTATCAGCCCTGGCCACCACACCAGTCCTGGGCACAGTACAGGCATGGATATGGTACGCAATACTGTTGGGGGTCACTCCCCAGGGTGGTAAACACTGTCAGAGACCAGACCTGAAGCACACACCACAGACATCAGAAAGGTTGTTATGATGGAGCTCAATCAGCAAACTGTGCTTAGCGTAGGAATTGCTATCTGCCAGTAATCATAGCAAACGTTTGATAGCTGTGTACCATATACCCAGGTGTAGGGTGGCATTGCTAAGGTATGCAAGTGCTAGTATTGGGAGATGCATGCAGGGCCCAATGTCCTGCCTCTCCAGGAGGCATTGGCCAATGGGGCCTGTGGGTGTGGGTGTGGGTGTGTCTGCCCCTGTTGGCTGCTGCTTTACGGCAGAGGTTCCCAACTCCAGTCCTGGTGTGCAAAACACTGTTCGCGTTTTCATGCTGTCCCTCATGATTATGCATGAGATACATCTGCATGCCATGGGGGTGGTGCATAGATATGCAGCACAGGCATCTTTATTAGAGGCAGCATGGAACCTGAATGGTGTTTGGCCCTCCAGGACTGCATTTTGGAGACTCTGCTCTAGGTAATGTGCCTGTTTATGGTGTCTGTGCTCTGTAGGGTAAAATATAGGCGTATTAACCATGCATATGTTCTCTGCAATAAAGGTTTGTCCTTACTATCACGGTTTAGTTGTGGGAAAAATATGTGGACTGGATTGGCAGTAGCCTCAGCTGGGCTTTGAACCTGAGACCTTTTGTTCTTGCACACACTGTCTGTGTGCACTGCACCACTGTGTTGCCACAGATATGCTGCATTCCCTGGGCAGTCCATGACTGTACATCCAACAAGGCCTGTTTGTTGCAGTGCACGGCACCCACCTGGACAGGGCTAGGCCATGGTCTGCTGTTGCCACCAGCTGCTGCCACTTCCACCACCAGTACCGCTCCAGCCTTAGATTGGAGACAGCATAAACCCTGAAGGATTTGTGGCCCTCCAGGACTGCATTTGGGGGAATCTGCTCTAGGTAATGTGCACGTTTCTGGTGTCTGTGCTCTGTAGGGTCTGAGCCATGCTTATGTTCTCTGCAATAAAGGTTCGTCTTTACTATCACGATATAGTTGTGGGTAAAATATGGGGACTGGATTGGCAGGAGCCCCAGCTGGGGCTTGATCCTGTGACCTTCTGTCTCCAAACACACTGGTTGTGTGCACTGCACCACTGTGTTGCCACAGAGACAGTGCATTCCCTAATGATACCATGACTGTTTGTCTGGCAGGGCCTGTCTGTTGCAGTGCATTGCACCCACCTACACAGGGCTAGGCCATGGTCTGCTCTGGGCAGCTGCCACTGCCCCCCTCCACCTCCAGTACCCCTGTGCCACCATGCTGACATGCCCTTCTGCTGGTGGTGCTGGTGGTACGCAGTCTCAGGCCATCCTGTGTGCGTGTAGGCGGCTGCCTATGGTGCGGGTTCTGGGGTAGGGGTGCCTGCATATCTGTCCGCACGTCCCCCAATCACCGCCTGCCACTGTTCTGTGCCCTTGGAGGTACCTGCTGGGTACTATCCCCTGTGACACTGTGATAGACACGCTCATGCCCATCTTGGGCCCTCATCAGTTGCTGTCTGGCTGCTGTACATTTTCAGCATTCCTAGGTGCCACTTAGGCATCTGCCTAGTCCGCACTGTGTCCCAGCTGCACCACAGCATGTGCCGCCTGCAGCTCTCTGTATCCCCTTTCCCAGCATCTGTCCAGTTGCCCATTCCGACATGCCCGCCCTGCTGCTGTGGAACATGGGCATGCCATAGGAAACCTGTCAAATGGAGGACGTAACCCTGATCATTGCTATTTCACTGTGGGATCATTCACCTTGTATGGGGACGGAGCTTAGACCCTTATAAAATTCATATTTATTTTTTGGGGCTTTCTTGGGAGTGTTTTTTGATGTTTCCCATTACTCTCAGTATTGCCCAGCTTGCTTATGATTTTTTTATATTTTGTTGGGGTCATTTTTAATGTTTATTTGCCCTTTTGTTCCGTGCACATGTATCACACTGCTCACTTTTTGTAGGTTTCCCTGGTTTTGCTGTACATTGCTGACAGAAATGGTTTCTGTTCCCTTTAAATCGGCTCTACCGCGAGGTTTTCACTCGCGGTATTTTTTTGCTTGAATTTCAGCCCCGCTCGTGTGCGGTGAGCCTCTCCCCTCCCACTCTCCACCCATTGACCCCGTCTCTCCGCCCCTGGGGAGTCTTCCTCCACCCTCCGGGAGCCTTTCCACGCCTCTATCGCACATCAGCACGCCGCGCACATGAGCGGGCCCGTTAGTGCGGCACGCATGTGTGCGGGGCACAAAAATGCATCATTAGCATGCGCTAAGGTACCTTAGCGCACGCTATTGTGCGCCGCGCACTTGAGCACAGTTTAGTAAACATACCCCATTGTGTTAACAAATTTAACTCTAGAAATGAATGTTAAAACAGTGACATGTGTATGCATTCTTCGTCCTACCACAGGATTTCCTACACCGAAACAGACTTTCCATAGGATTAAAAAATTTATTATCCATCCTATTTGACATATAAAAGCATAAATAAATATTAATGAACAATTAATAAGAATAACAAATGTTATATCAGTATCAAAGATAAGGAAAAATAGCACACTCAATCAGTTTTCAAAATGAAACTCTACCTGCATATTGAGAAAATAAAATTTAAACAGTTTATTCTTCTTTTGCTACAGGAAAGACGATAGAGTACAGTAAGTTCAAAATGTTACCCATGTGTTTTCTTATTTATAGGTCACTTTGAACTTATAAGGGTAATTTTATAAAGCTTTTCCCACATATAAATCATGTATTACAAGCAGAAAAAACACTGGTTCTCAACTGTTAACTGATGCTTTGTTTAGACAGCAGGATTGATCAGGCACACAAGTAGATTATGTCAATCGATGGCTCCAGAATTGAATAGCTCTCCCTGAATTGAACAGCTTATCATGTTTATATATCATTTCAGGCATGTCGATAAACCGGGAAGATGTATTACATCTATTTGATAAACTGAAGAGTAGCAAATCACCTGGACCTGATGGAATACATCCAAGAGTGTTGAAAGAACTGAAATATGAGATTTCTGACCTACTATTAGTAATCTGAGAGCTATCATTAAAATCATCTTTAGCACCGGAAGATTGGAGAATGGTCAATATCTTTGGCAAGGTCCCTCATGAGAGACTTGTTGAAATTAAAAAGTCATGAGATTAGCGGCAGTGTATTATTGTGGATCAGGAACTGATTAAAAGATAAAAAGCAGAGAGTAGGGCTAAATGGACAATTTTCTCAATGGAGAAAGGCGAATAGTGGATTACCCTAGGGATCTGTGCTGGGCCTGCTACTTTTTAAGATATTCATAAATGACCTGGAAATAGGAATAATGAGTGAGATGATGAAGTTTACAGATGACACAAAACTATTCAAAGTTGTTAAAATGCAAGAGGATTATGAATATTGCAAGAGGACCTTGATAAATTGGAAGACTGGATATCTAAATGGCAGTTGAAATTTAATGTGAACAAGTGCAAATGTATGCACCTAGGAAAGAACAACCCAAACTATGGTTACACGATGCAAGGTTCCACAATAGGAACCACCACCCAGGAAAAAGATGTAGGCATCATCATGGATAATATGTTGAAACACTCCACCCAGTGTGTAGCGGCAGCCAAGAAAGCAAATAGAATGTTAGGAATCATAAGGAAAGGAATGGAGAATAAAACCAAGGATATTATAATGCCTCTGTATTGTTCCATAGTGTGACTGCACCTTGAATATTCTGTGCAATTCTGTTCACCAAATCTTAAAAAGGATATAGTAGAATTAGAAAAGGTGCAGAGAAGAGTGACAAAAATGGTAAAGGAGATGGAAGGATGCCTCTATGAGGAGAGGCTTAAAAGATTGGGGCTCTTCAACGTGGAAAAGAGACAGTTGAGGTGGGATATGATAGAAATCTATAAATTAATGAATGGAGTAGAACGGGTAAACATAGATCAGTTGTTTACACCATCAAAGACTAGATGACACAAAATGAAGCTGCAATGTTACCCATTTAAGACTAATAAGAGAAATTCTTTTTTTTATTCAACATGTAAACAAACTCTGGAATTCGTTACCACAGGATGAGGTAAAAGCTGTTAGTGTAGCTGGGTCTAAAAAATGGTTTGGACAAGTTCCCAGAGGAAAGGTCCATAAACCATTATTAAACTGGACAGGCTAATCCACTGCTTACCCCTGTGATAAGCAGCATAGAATTTGTGTACCTTTTGGGAACCCGGTAGATACTCGTGAACTGAATTCACTGTTGGAAATAGGATGCTGGGCTTGATGGACCTTGGTCTGACACAGTATGACATTTCTTATATTCTTAGGACACTGAGAAGCTGGCTTATTTTTTCCCCTTTCCTATCTTTGCTTTTCTGACTACTTTTCTTGCTTCTCTTAGCTCTTCCAAATATTGATGCTTGTCTTCTTTCTGTGATCTCTCCTTTCACTTACTTCTTTTGAGAACCATAGTGGCCTCATTTTCCTTTTACATTTATTTATTTTCCTAACAAAAAGGTTTGTTGTATTTAAAGTATCCTCTTTCAGTTTTGCCCAGTGCTTTTCTACATCCCCTAGCCATTCCCATCCAGCTAATAATTCCTTGAGGTATTATTCCATCTTCACAAAGTTCATTTACCTAAAAAATAAGACCTTCCCTTTAACATGAACTTTCTCATCCCTTGGTCAAACACTGAACCATAATATCTGGTGATTACTTCATATGAGATGACCACCCACCATAACATCAGAAACACTGTCTGTATTTGCAAACACCAGGGCCAGTATATCCCTTTCCTATGTGGGTTCTATTATAAGTTGCTGGAATAGTTCTCCCTGTAGAGAATCCAGAATATCTTTCCAACAGTAGCACCTC
Source organism: Ichthyophis bannanicus (assembly GCA_033557465.1). Classification (NCBI taxonomy): domain Eukaryota; kingdom Metazoa; phylum Chordata; class Amphibia; order Gymnophiona; family Ichthyophiidae; genus Ichthyophis; species Ichthyophis bannanicus. The sequence goes on from CM066032.1 coordinate 861,279,805, forward strand.
CCCTTTTATAGCAATACTGTGAATGTTTTCAATTAAATCTCTATCCACTTCCTCTGCCTATGAAGGAGATGTTCCATTCCCTCTTTCCATTTTAACCTGCAGTGCATCCTCCTTACATGTAAGCCCTGCAATTCTGTTGTTTAACATTATTTTCACTTATATTGCCACTCCTCTTCCCTTTCTTCCTACCCTGTCCTTCCTGAATAAATTATAGCTTAGTATATCCCAGTAACGGTTCTCTCTGATTCATCTCTGTGACTTCCGCGAAATACAAAGAGGGGATATTCCAAAGCATTCAAGCAATTTGTAGACCTGCAAACCCCGTAAATGCTACTCAGTAGGATATTCAGTGGCATATATTCCGTTTGTGCCACTGGATAACCCCACATACCCCAGTAAAATGCCCTGACACTAACCACTTAGCATTTTACTGGGGTATGTGGGGTTATCCAGTGGCACAAATGGGATATATGGTGTTCCGGAGTGGGAGCAGCACCAAATGTTACCCGGTCACTGGTGATATTGAGCCACTAACCGGCTAACCTAAAATGGCTAAAGTTAGATAGAAAAAAGATTGTCCTACTTTTAGCCTGCTTAGTTATCTGGCAGGCAGCTGAATAGTTAAATCGCTATCCAGGGAAAACAGATAATCTGTGCTGCATGCCGGATATGGCTCTAGCCAGGAATATCGGGGGTAATTTAAAGTGGCAATGGCCAGCTGCATTAATTGCACTAGCCACTACTGCTAAATATGCCCCTCAAATCAGCCTCTTCCATTAAAGCCGTAAGATCCAGGGACCCGATATTCAAAACAATTGACGTGGTGAGCAGAGCTGCTCACCACGTTAATTGCAGTGAATGGGATATTCAGTGGTGGGTGCCATCGCTTGGTGCTCTGATGCTGTGTGGTTAGCATCGGGGTGTTCCGGGGTGCTGTGTGGGCAGCACTCAAGGATAACTGGTTAGCATCAAATATCCCTCTGCTCTTCTAACTTTTGCCGCTGAAGCTAACTGGGCAGCGGATGAATATCGCCACTGCCTGGTTAGTTTCCTGTTTCCTCCGGTCAATCTGGATATTCAATGCAGGTGACTGGATATGGCCCCAGCACTGAATATCCACATTTAGAGGTCAGTGGCGGCGGCTAGCTGCTGTAATAGCGCTAGTCACCACCTCTGGATATCAGGCCCCCGGAAGCATATTTCCCATACTATGGGCATTAATATAGACTACTCTCTGGATGCTGCCTTGTTTTCCCATTTCTGCAGAGGTATTTAATGTGTTTCTTACCTAAGGGTTTTTATTTACATGGGGGCTTTCTTCATCCATACCCAGTTTGCTGATGAAGACATTTGGATCCTTCTTGAATAAGTAGACATCATCTCTGCTCAACAGTCATTGGAAAATCATCCCATGGTCCAGGGAACCAAAATCCTCCTATGATCCTGCGGTGACTGTTAACACATGGGCATGACAGTTACTGGCTAAAACACACATTGTACGAAGAGGCAGGAAATGGGCAGGGTACGAGTAGAGTATGGGCATGGAGAGCACATTGCAATTAGCACAGGAGTACATAGCGCATGCTGTCAATGTGTCAATTAGCGTGGGTTCACTTAAGGATACCTCTATAAGTGCACTTGCGTTAACTGCATGGCACTTTAGGGTACGTCTCTGTGTGGTAACTACTGGGAACATGCTGGTGACTCCCCAGAAAGTTACCACAGAGGCTTTTCACTTAATGAGTTTCAATTTTCACATTAAATGAACATTAAGTGCAAGACCCTAATAGGCTTTAGTAAAAGGGCCCCTAAAATAAAGAAGTAAATGAAAAACAACATCAGAGAACTGTTATTTTTAAGACAAATTTTTGTTGCAAAAGCTTTGTTTCACATCGTTAGGCTGACTGGTAAAAATAAAATAGAATTGCCAAGGAGACCACTGCCCATGGGAAGGGTCTCACATTCTCGGAATTTTTCACTAAGTTCTGAGCTCCGAGAGGACTGTTGCAACCTGTTCCTGACTCAGTATGGCTTGGTGACATAAAATGGCTCATAAAATGGTGACCTGAAAATGTGCAGACCTCATTAGTTGAGCTTGCTTATTGAAAGCCAGTTAGGTTGAATTATCATTTACTGTAATATGTGCTAGCGCATCTTCATTGAATAATTTAGGAAATCTGGAAAGTTTTTAAAAGAAAGAAACATCAGTTGGCAGCTGACTTTCAATGAGTTGCACACACTGGTTTGCTGTTTAACAGTTCATTCTCAGCAAAGTATTAAATATGAGATCAGAGAACCATTTTTCCAATTATTTTATGTCCATTTTCATTTTTCTCTACTCCTCCAGGTGTATTTATCCTGTTACACATTATTGTTGCATCATTGTAACCGTCTGTAGGCTCGGAACCCTGAAGCCTGCCTTTCAGGATTACCTTTTTAACCTTCACTATAGGCACGATAGGCCAAAACTCAATTTCTACTTCACACAAATTCCAGAACAGCACAGGGGTTTACAAAAAACTAACCTTGCACAGTTCCTCTTTGAACAGTAATAATTAACAATACAGATGGCTACCCAAGACACTGGGATGATAGGTAACCATGAGAAAATAATTCTAAAGTTAAAGATTTGATAAAACAAGAATCCGTTTATAATAGATGTAAATTATTTGTGAAGGAATGAATTAGAATATTAAAAAAATACTCACCTGTTTGCACAGGTCTATGCTTTAATTCTCTTGGGTACCTTTGACCTCACTGAGAAAACCCATTTCAAGATTTCTCAGGACAGCCAAAGTGCTTTCATAGGTAACAGATAAATTACTTTAAATCTTTTCGGGGGCATGTTTACTAAGCCCATGTGTGTGCTGCATTACTAGCATGGAGTTGTAAGCTAACTGCAAGGTGGAGGGTGCTCCAATCTCCTACACTTACTGCATGTCACTGCACTATACCACCCACGAATGCAACTAACGCCACCCACTGAGATTATGATAGTTGCACTATGCCACAGTGGGAACATTCCCATGCTGTCCAGTCACCACAGAGATGCACACAACAAGGGTAGTTTGGGTTTTTCAGCATGATACCCTGTGCTACTTTTTAACACCTTACCAATAGCACGTGCTAACCCCATTCTATCCTGTAGCGCAGGTCAGTAAACATGCTCCTTACTTCTTTTCTATACTTTCTTACATATTTCTTCAAGATAAAAAATTATTTACTTTTTGTATTAACCTTTCAATTAAAACAGGCTTAAAAAACCATTCATTTCTCAAAAATAAAAAAAATATATATTTAAGTGCACTCAAAAAAAATCCTGTTCTTTGCTTGCCAAATTCTAAGAGGTTTCTTGGTTTAAATTTTCTGTATCTCTGTGTGTTGTGATAAGGAAGCTTATCATAGTTGAGGAAGAAATAATACAAGAGGTAAATTGGCTCTGAATAAGCAACCTGTGCTGGCTGGTGAAAGCACTAAAACAGGGTGTTTACCTAAAGGACTACCAGACCCAGAATGCACTGGTTTACAGAAAGCCTCTAGGACAGCTGAAGTAGGGAAATGTGTGCCTAATCAGAGAAGCAATGATGTAATCCCTAATCACAGATCTCCTAGGGCAGGGCTTAATTCAGAACACCTGCAGCGTGCTAGGGTGGAACAGCCATCTAGGCACTTTAAAGCTAGAAGAAATTCATCACACAGACAGCAAGGAGAGCAAAGACAGCAAGGACAGCAATGGGAGCTGGAGAAGGAGAGACTGATCGTGGACAGAAGGAAGAACAACAAGACGTCCAGAAGGTCTAAGAAAGGAGCCCAAGGCAGTACGTATGCTGGGAGAGATTCCTGGGGCAAGCATTCTTCATTGGACTGGAAGAAGCCAGAGGCTTGGAGATATACAGCCAGGAACCCTCGGACAGCACCTGTAAGGGAGACAGCTGCATCTACAGAAAGAAGGAGCTCTAATACCTATTTAAGGAGGTATGGGAAAAGAGACCTAAAGTCCAGAGATTCTGACTGGAGAGCTGGGCAAATAGGTTTTGCTACCTACTGGCCAAAATACCCAGAGAGGAAACCTAATGACAACATGATCTCAGGTATGAACTCTGATCTGTTCCCTAGCTTTGCACAAGGAAGACAGCAGGGAAACAGTTTCTATCCTGGTAGAGATCAGTTAGAGAAATCTTCTGAGCCAGTGTTTGAAAGTGACCCTATGATATTTCAAGAGCAAGGGGAAATATCAAATGAGGAAGCTGAATGTATGGATTGTTCTCTTTCTAAGCTGCTGTTCTAAAGTAATCCTCAGATAAGGATCAAACACCAAAAGGAACTGTACTGATTTTTAGCTTCCCAGAAAAGTTTCTTTGAGAGAAAGCTTTGGGGAAAGTTGGAGCCATGTGGAGAGTGGACCAGCAATGATTTGCAGCTGGTTAAGCACCTGTGATTAGAGCAAGACACAAGTGCACGTGGGACTTTGGAAAAAGCTTCTTCTCTGTGTGAAAGGAAGAAAGCTGTGTTTTTGATAAAGAGAATTTTCCTTTTGGCTTTATTTTTCATTCCAGCACTGCTAAGAAAGTTTATTAGCAGGGGCTAGAAGAAAGACCTTTTCTGTTCCATCAAGGTCTTTACTAAGTTGTTGCATAAGTAATTCAGTTGCATTACTTGTTTTGTTCCTGAATAAAACTCCTGGAGAAATTATCCTGTTGATGTTACCAAGCATATCTCTGCGAGGGAATAACACCCCATAAATAAAATCTGTTTTCTGCTTTACACTCGAGCAACTACAATTCTTTATTCTTGTTAAACGGCTAGTTTTGTGTGATTGAACTACAACACCCACAATCCTTTACAAGTCAAGTAAAGTCATGTCCTTGCCAAGATTGTGGAACTTTCACAACAAGCACCCCCGTTTACAGTGTGTATCTTAAAATTCCCTTTCAGGTATCTCTGGGGCATGTTTACTAAAATACACCAATTAGCATGCAACAGGGCTTCAAACGTAGTGAAGAAATCTCCACTACCCTCAGGGGACCTTCTGATGTCAATGCATCGCATTCATGTGTCATCACACTAACTGGCACATGGGTGGATTTAAAGCTGCACATTGAGGTGGTGCTGAGTGCATGTGCCCTAATGCTAACAGCCATGGTTAGGATGTGCCCAAGACTGCAATGTGCCATCAATGCCCAAGTTCTGACCCTAACCCACCCAGTCCCCACCTCGTTGCACTCTAACCATTTAGTGCAAGAATTTTAGTGTAAAGCGCTCTGCTGTTAGCACTGAGCAATTGCCGTGCACTAGACCACCCACTAACCATGCGCTAGACCCCCCCACTAACCGCACACTTTAGAAAACACGCCCCTCTGTGTTAATTTGTTCTAGTTCACCTCAGTTTTCTCCACAAACTTGTAGAATCTTGGCCAGATCTTTAAAGCCATTTGTCCAGTTAGCAGAACCTGGGTAGAGCTGCAGATTATCCAGATAAAAGCGATTTTCATTGTCATTATCCAAATTGCTAGTTGCATAACTTAGGACTTCAGGCTAGCTGTCTTAATTATGAGGATGGCTATTTGGATAATAACACTGAAAATCGCTGTTATCAAGATAGTGGAGGTGGTCGCTGGATTACCCAGATATTCAACACCGCTGTCAAGATGGTAGCTGGCAATGAATATCTGGGCATCTCCTTAAATGCCATGGCCAGTGTTTAAACGAAACACTGATTTCAGAGTTTACATATCTGTCCATTTGTGCCTGATGTTGTCATGGTCTAGTCCATCCTCCAGTCCAAGATTCTTCTTGGCAGTATCCACTGCCTATTTATAAAAACTCAAAAAGAAAGTCTGGCTATGCTTCCCATAGATTCCTCCAGATGTCTATTTGTATGAGTTCTTTCCTAGAGTTATCCCAACTAATCTCTGACTGTTGTGAGGTTAATGCCAATTCTTCAATGTATGTTACATCACCAGTTCTATGTAAACCTCCTTGACCCGGAGGAAGGCGGTATATAAATACAGCTAAATAAATAAATAAAAATGCCTCACTCCTACTTCACTCAACACACACACTCATAAGGCAGAGGCTCCAACTACTTTGATACTTCCTACTTCCCTTCATTGAAGTCTGCGGGTCATTAAACTCTTCTGACTTTCGAAATTTAGTTAAAAAATAACAAAAGTGATTTCCACCTAACTTTCACTTTTCAGTGGTAATTTATAAAGTATTTTTTCATGGATTATGTGACTATATACATGCAGGAGTAGTCTATTGGTTAGAGTAACTATCTAATACCCAGCAGATGAAGGGTTTGATTCCCACTGGCACTCCTTGTGACGTTGGGCAAGTCAATTTATCCTCCAGTGCCTTGGAAGAAACAGTCTGGCAATCTACTTCCAGTGATACATTGCCAAGAAAACCCAGAGGCAGATGGGTTGCCAGGAGTCAGCACTGACTTGATGGCATTAAAAAACAAAAAACAAAATGCAGAAAAGACCTTGAATAAAATGCAACTGGATTAAATGTATGTTCCTTGTCCAGGAGGTATGCACTTTGCTAGTAGGTGTAGCTAGAGGCACAGAGTTTGTAAATATACACATCAATCATAAAATGCTTTAAACTTGTGAACTTCGCACACAAACAGTTACACCTGCTTTCAAGCAGGTGTTAAGGTCTGTGCCTGCATTTAAGGAGTGATTTCTATCACTTATAATAGTATTTTATAGAGACACACGGAGGCACATTTCACAATGGGAAGTCCAAGTGCAATCTGGATCGTCAAAGGCATAATGTCTGAAAAACAAGAAGGCATTTGCAAGTTCAGGCATGATTTTGGAAACGTGGACATGACCGATATGAATGTCTATCAAGCATCTATATACATAGATATCCCCAGGATAGCAGTTCAGAACCAAGATGTCTAACAGCATAGTGATTAGCGTAGTGGCTTAAGAACAGGGTGGCCAACGTTGAAATCCCTGTGTTGGCCTTTATAATCTAAGGCCAGTCATTTAATTCTTCATCTTCTCTATACTCTCTGGATGTTTCTTTTTATTTATTTATTTATTTATTTATACATTTTCAATTAGAATCAAGCATAACACTTGTACAGAAAAAATATACACCAGGATATATACCAAAAGAATAATATAAGAAAGCAACAATCCCCTAAGTGATACACCTTTAGTCCACTATAAATAGGGGTGAAAGCATCAAAAAAGGACCTCAAGGGTGGAGGACCCCCCAAGATCTTATAAAAATAGGTAATTAATTAAAAAAAAAACCCAAGAAGGCGAAATAGATCGATGATCTATTAATAAGGACGCTATCATACCGATACAGGGGAGGAAGTTACCAAATGAGTACCGATATAGGCAGATAAATCTCCAGGCTGAAAGAATACATATTTAAAGGAATTATGCACCACAACACATTAACAGGGGAATCTTAACAAAAATGTGCCCCCCAACCATAGAACCCCCGGTTTTAACAATAGGAAAGCTTTTTGCCTTCGTTGGGTATCCCTAGAGATATCTGGGAAGATAGAGATCCTCTTCCCCATAAACAGATTACACCGCTTCTTAAAATGCACTTTCAATAGCCAATCTCTATCAGATGGAAGCGCTATTGTCACCAATAATGTGGAGACCTTCCTTTCTTCATCTGGAGGAGACTGAAGTAGGGCCAAGACATCAAGTGAATCCATTTGTAGCTCCCCAACTGCACACTTATTTATTTATTACATTCTCTTATATACTGTGCTATTCTGCATCAGTGTGGTTTACATTGAACAAACTGAAATTACATTGAACAGGGCATTATAACTTGGAGATAACTATTTTACAGGGAACATGGGCTATGGAGGATTAAGTGGCTTGCCCAAGACCACAAGGAGCACCTGTGGGAATAGAAACCCCAGTCCTTCTGGCCCAAGGTTGCTGTCCTCTAGTGGGATTTGAACCCCCCAACCTTCCGGCCTGAAGTACCTTGCCCCAACCACTAGGCCACTCCTCCACTTCTTCTTCCCAAGAGGCAAATAATATGCCTTCGCAACAGGAGGAAGCAATTCAGGAGCAATCATCAAAGACTATTGTATATATTTCTTAAAAAGTTCAACAGGGGCCACCGCAGAGATTACAGGAAAATTAAGTAAACGTAAGTTTGATGCTCTGGTAGCATTTTCCAAGGTCTCTATCTTCGCTTTCAGAACAAATTACACAGGTACACTACCAAAAAACTGCCTCCAGTTTTGCAACTGATTCCTATAGATTTTGGGGTGCTGAATCCAGGAAAAATAGCCAAAATGTTCCATCACGTCACGTTTTCTTGCAAAATTAGATTTCTTACCCATATAAGGAATGTTCACATAATTTCTTTTTAGCCGACTGCAGTTTATTTTCTTGGCCCAAAATAGAGGTTGTAATGGTTAACTAACTAGAAACACTCCCTCATGATATTTTAGAGTGTTTTGTATTCATTTTATGCATTAACAGGACAATTGGGAGGCGGGGGGCTAAATCCAGTACTCGCGCTGGCGCATGTTCTTTCCTGTTCGCCTCGCCTCGTTCGCTCGCTCAAACACGGTGGTTGCAACATGAACGTTCCTGTCAAATTTCAGTTTCTTGCAAGTTCATTATTACCTTTTGTTTGCTCAGTCGTAATCCAGCTTTATTCTGAAGTGGTTCACTACAGTTGTAGTTTGCAGTGCTGTGTATTTGTGATGGCTCACAGAGCCAGAGGTTGCATCAACTCTCCGGACAGTTTTTGTTTTATTTGTGGGGAATATACCGTGAAAAAGCGGCAGAGGAACATTTCTGCATTTATTAAAAAAGTATATTTCGCCTATTTCGGTTTGAAGTTAGGCGATCAAGACAAACCGTGGGCTCCTCACAAAGTGTGCAAGACATGTGAGGAAGATCTACGCTTATGGATGAAAGGTAAAAAACAAGCATTTCATTTCGGAATAACTATGATGTGGCGTGAACAAAGAGACCACAGCAGTGACTGCTATTTTTGCTCTTGCATTGTGAAGGGATACAACTTAAAAAATAAGAACGTAATAAGTTACCCCAACCTTCCCTCAGCAATTAGGCCTATGCCTCATAGCAACGAAGTACCTGTGCCTGAACCACCAAAATCTTTGGATCATATTTGTGTGGATGGTTCTGATCATGATGAGACTCATCAGATGGCTTTTCCCGATGAGTCCAGTACTTCCGAGTTTGAAACTGAACCAGATCCGAAACCTGAACTTTTCTCTCAAGCTGAATTGAATAATTTAGTCCGGGATTTAGGACTCCCAAAAGATGCTGCCCAACTGCTAGGTTCTCGGCTTAAACAGAAAAATCTATTGTCACCAGGAACAACTTTTTATTGGTACCGCAACCGCGAGACACAATTTTTGAAGTATTTCAGCAAAGAGGAAGATTTGGTATTTTGCAACGATATATACGGAGTGATGGAAAAGTTTAAACTCAAGTATGATCCTGCTGAATGGCGGCTGTTCATTGATTCGTCAAAAGACAGCATCAAAGGTGTTCTTCTTCATAATGGCAACACATTCACTTCAGTTCCTATTGCTCACTCTGTTATTCTCCAAGAAAAATACGAGAATTTGGCCCTGATTCTTCAGAAGATTCGTTATGATGAGCATAAGTGGATGATTTGTGGAGACTTTAAAATTCTATCCATGCTATTAGGGCAGCAATCCGGTTTCACCAAATATCCCTGCTTCCTTTGCTTGTGGGATAGCCAGGCCTGCGACCTACACTGGGGGAAAAAAGACTGGCCAATTCGGGAGTATTTGAGACCCGGTGAGAAAAATGTTCTTCATGAGAGCTTGGTACCTCGTGATAAAATTCTATTACCACCTCTCCACATTAAGTTGGGTCTCATTAAGCAATTCATCAAGTCCCTTCCAAAAGATGGTGAGTGCTTTCGGTACCTTTGCTCAAAGTTCCCCCGACTTTCTGAAGCAAAGCTAAAGGAAGGAGTGTTTGTTGGCCCTGATATAAGGAAACTCATTTCAGATGGAGCATTCGCTGAAACGATGTCTGAGAAGGAAAAAGAAGCCTGGGATTCCTTCAAGGATGTTGTTCTCAAATTCTTGTGGAACAGGTGGGATGAGAACTATAAGGATATTGTTGCCAGGATGCTCAATGCCTTCAAAGAACAAGGCTGTAACATGAGCCTGAAAGTCCATTTCTTGCACTCCCATGTGAACTACTTTCCCGAACACTTGGGGGTGTACAGTGAAGAACAAGGTGAAAGGTTTCACCAGGACATCAAGGACGCAGAGAGAAGGTACCAAGGAAGATGGAACACCACTATGATGGCTGATTTCTGCTGGTTGCTGCTGCGGGAAACCCCAGATGAAAAATACGCCAAGCAGCGCACCAAGAGAAGCATTCGGGGGAAGAAGAAACGGGCCCACCAGGAGATTGATTGACCCAAGAATGACTTTAAAATCTAAACTGTGTTGACAAATATCGTGTTTTTACTAAACTTTGAAATAAAAATTTGCTAGTTATTACCACAGTGTCGGATCTCTTTTATTAGAATTTTATTTTCACACCATCGGGTGTTTGTCTTCATGTATTGCAATGGTGCGGTTTGCGTTTTCTATTCTTACATACATACCTGTACAACATTTTTTGCACATTTCTTTGCTTTGCTTTGTGTCTAACCTCGCTCTTATATGCTCAATGTTTGTGCACATGTATGTGGCTGTAACCGAGGCAGGCGGACCTTGGTGCATCGGGCCCATTTCCACCTTCCCCCATCCCGCCCCCCAATCTTCCCCACCCAACAAAAGACACACACCACATTTCATGGAACTCAACTGGTCGCAGCTTTATTAACCTTTAACAATTTCAATATGCCAACATAATATGCCAACATGCTACACCTTCACAATCGATTAGCGGCACCCGGCCTGCACCAGCCATACCTTAGCAAAGCGCCTTGCCACCGCTAATGCCATAACTTGCCCCCCCGGCAAGTTACCTAACCCTTCCCCCGACTTCGCCATGCTATAGCAAAAGTCGACCAGGGTTTGTCCGGGTCAGGGGCACCCCGCCCCCACCCTAGGTGTAGCCTGAGGCTCCGGACCCCGGAAACCTCCGGGATCCCGCCACCACCCCCCAAGCTGCAACACCCCATAAACCCCACCCTCCTAAATATGGGGCGGGTGGGCGGGAAGCCGGCACCCCCGAGCAGCCCCCGCTGCGAATGAACACGCGGAGGCTGCCCGCCGGCTCCTACCACCCACCACGCTGCCAGGAACCACCCTGATTGGCTCCCGCGCGGCAGCCACCGCCGGGAGCCAATCACTTTAAACTTCCCGAGGCCGCGCGCAGGGCCTGCTCACCGGCCGCGTGCCCGGTTACAGTCGGCCGCCGGGACCCTGCCCGCGGCCTCCTCATTAACCGAGGCAGGCGGACCTTGGTGCATCGGGCCCATTTCCACCTTCCCCCATCCCCCCCCCAATCTTCCCCACCCAACAAAAGACACACACCACATTTCATGGAACTCAACTGGTCGCAGCTTTATTAACCTTTAACAATTTCAATATGCCAACATAATATGCCAACATACTACACCTTCACAATCGATTAGCGGCACCCGGCCCGCACCAGCCATACCTTAGTAAAGCGCCTTGCCACCGCTAACGCCATAACTTGCCCCCCCGGCAAGTTACCTAACCCTTCCCCCCGACTTCGCCATGCTATAGCAAAAGTCGACCAGGGTTTGACCGGGTCAGGGGCACCCCGCCCCCGCCCTAGGTGTAGCCTGAGGCTCCGGACCCCGGAAACCTCCGGGATCCCGCCACCGGCACAGGTAACAACCATGTTCCTGTGCCGCCCCCCCCAAAAGCCAAGCTGCGACCAGTGAGCACCCTCCACCCCCACAAGTTCCCAGACCTGCCGCCGCACCTAAAAGAGGGGAGCCTGCACTGCTGGCGGGAATTGCCCCCAGCAACCTTATACAGCCCCGGCCTCCACCCCCCAATAAGGCATCATAGGACACCCCTCTCGCCAGCCAGCGAGCTATTAGCCAGCCCCCGCGACCAACCCCGCCGGTACCCACATGCAGGCCTTTAACAAATTAGCCCCCCGCACACGTACCCAGAACCGCCTGCAAAAACCCTAGCAAAAACACCCACCTGCCCAGCTCCGAGCAGATGCATTACCGGGAACCCGATAAAGCATCCTATGATACCCCAATGGCGGCCAATCCAGCTAGTAGCCCCCCGCCCCCCAACCAACGCCGCCAGCTCCAACATGCAAGCCTTGAAGCCAAGGCAGCCCCCAGCCACATTCCCAAAACAAAACACCGGCAAAAACCCCCCAGAAAAGTCCCCTGGCGCCGCTCTGAGCAGATGTCTGCATTACCTGACCACGATCGTTGCATCCAACACTGCAAGCCGTCGCTATAACCGCCCGTGGCGCCGTAGCAAAGGAAGCCGCCGCGACCCGCAAAGGTCCGGGCTCACCTAGCCATGGTATAGCCACCACACCTGGGTCACTCCTCCAATTGTCAGGCACCGCCTCACCAGAACTCGCCGTCCAGCTCAGCGGACAAAGGAGTGCAGGGTCCCCAACCTCCAGAAGGCTCCAGACCCCACCTGCAAAATAAAGGAACAATGAAAAGTCCCCACCCCCCCCTGACCCACCAGGTCCCAGCTCAGCAGACAAAGGAGTGCAGGGTCCCCAACGTCCAGAAGGCTCCAGACCCCACCTGCAAAATAAAGGAACAAGGAAAAGTCCCCACCCCCCCCGACCCACCAGGTCCGGCACCGCGACACTGAACCCCTACCTGCCCGAGAGCACCATGCCTATACTCTACGGGACTTGTATAACCACCCAACAGGCAACAGAGCGCGGCGCAAAGAAGTAAACTCGCCCCCCACCAAGCACCGCGCCATTCCAATCACTGCAAGCGCCGGAAAACCCCGGGGCAAGAGACCCACACCCCATCCCCACATACGACATGGCCGTCACGGGGAATTGCACGCCTCCTCCAGCCCCACATTGACACCCAGACGAGCCGATTGGTAATCTCGGCCAAGCATACCAAACCACCCAGCACCAAACGTGGGGGGGGGGATCCCCCCTCACCCCCAATCCCGACCGGAGCCACCACCCACTCCCCCTTTCGAACGGCCCTCTCAAAATGGGCCCGACAAAGCTACACACCCCCCTGCGGACAACCGCAGCGCACCAAAAAAGGGGGGGCCAGCCCTGCACATCATGTGCGCGAGGCCGGACGGCCGGGCCTCACCCCCCCCCCTCGCAGTAACCGGCGAGCTACCAATCCTCCCAACCAGCGATCCGCATACCTCAGTCGCTCAAGACAACCGTCCCCACGGCAAATCCCACCCCGTTCTGAAACCCCCCCACACCCTTATCCACCCCGCTGTACCCACCAAACAGGGACTCCAGTTGCCGCCCGCGCCCGACTGAAACCAGACCACGTAGGCACAGCCCTGAGGACACCCACACCACGGCCCCTGTGACACCAATTGCAGCAGGAAAAGCCGCATGCATCCCAGGACAGGGCTCCTTCAAGGTCACCTGGACCCAGATCCCTCATTGTCCGCTTCGTGGCCAAATCCCAAACCCGGTCCACCGGACTCAATAGAGCCATGACCATCCCGGCCACCCAGCTAGGGAGAAACCAAGCCTCCCTCAACACTCGCACTTGTAAAGATGCCAACACCGCCACCCACATCCACTCGCCCCCCTTTGCCCACCGCCGCATTGCCGCCCACCATACCGCCTCACGGATGTGGAGCCAAGCAGGACAAAGCTCCCCCACTACCCATAACCGAAACCGCTCCCAAAAGGAGATCTCAGCAGCTGACCCGACACCAGCCACTACTACCGGACCATTATGCCCGGCACAGGAAAACAACACCGAATGAAAACAAAACCCCAAAGGCGCGGATACCGCCGAAGCCGCCCCTGCAAAGCGTGACCCATAGACGACCACCGCAACAGAGCACAGTCCGGAGGTAGGCAGGTTGACATATGCAGCCCCAACCTGCGGTACGAACCCCCCCCCACCCCCACCCCCTTCCTGGTAACCCCCCGCCCTTTCCGCCAGTACCCACCAAACAGCTGCCATCCGCCCCCAGGACCCCTCCCACATAGCACAATCAGGCCCCCCCCCCCGTGTGTGTCCGGTACCCCCAATACCAATCGCGTACCCATATCATCCCGGAGCGCCCGAGCATGCGATGTCCCCCCACCCGGCTAATCCCCCCACCCGGCTAAGCACCGAGTTAGCAAGTCCAAGGCCCCATGCGCGCAACCCCCAGAACCCACCACACATTACCAACCACCATGCCCCCCGTTATGCTCACACCCGAGCGCTTCCTGCCCCCAACAGTCGCAAGCCTGTAGAGATTGCGACAGGCAGCCCCAATGCCAAGGTGGCCTGGTATCCCTTCCAATGACTCGGAGAACATGACCCCCGGCGTGCCTCCCCCAGCCCTGGGCCCCCACCCCCCAACGCCATCCGACCCCTTCCACGGCAGCCCAAACACAGCCGCCAACGATGCAGCACCTGCGTAGGAGGAGGAAGCCGACCCCAAAGCCGCCGAAGAATACCATCTGCACCTCCCCGCCCTACCTCCCTGACCGTGCAGCCCATGCCCTTCCCCGCCCGAGGGGGGAGGGGGGGGAGGGAGAGGAGGGGGGAGGGGGGAGCCCGACCACTCACCTGCTTCGCAACCGGCTGCCCCGGCAGCAGCAGTCCCGGCGTCCCGCTGGCCGATGTCATCGCAGGTCTGCGCCGTCTCACTGCGCCACACCGGAAGCCTCCACTGCAGCACCACACCAAATGGACTAGCCCCAAGCCTCCACGACGAGGGCACCAGCGCCGGCCCCTGTGGAGACATAAGCGAAAAAACCGGGGGGGGGGGGGTGAGACCAAGCAACCACCTTCCTAGCAACCCCCCGACCCAAGAACACCGCCCACGCTTACCCCCCCGAAAGCTGCACCGCACTCATGGCCCCAGACCCCCAACCGCTCCCCTCCAACGTAGCCGAATGCGACGATAAACAGTGAACGACGCGTACGAGGAACCAGGCCGACAACACCGTCACCAAGAAGGCTTACGCTTCTGTGCACCTCCTTGTCCACCCCGCAGCTGCCCCCCAGTCCATCCCCCCCCTCTGCACCGCCGTCCCGATCCACTCACATGACGCACCCCTCACCATCTCCGCGGTCATAGTGGGCTCGGGATGATCCGTCGCTGGCTGTCCGCCACGCGGTCGCCGGCCGCGCACTACAGCACTCGCTCCTGCCACCTCGGACTGCTGCCATCCAGGTGGTACCTGAGGATAGAAGATACCAAAGGCGAAAAGGCACCTGCCACTGACCAAGGCTGCAGCCACACCCCTGACCACTCCACCCGAGAAGAGCCTTACCTGCCCCCCCCCGCCACTGCCCCCCCCCGGCGGGTCCCACCCCCCTTCATTTCATGCAAGCTAACCGCACCCGTAAACACCGATCCCTCTGAGCTGTGCGCGTGTGCGCACGCCCACACCTCGCCAAGCGAGCACACATACGTTACCACAGCACACAAAAAGCTGTCTCCGATTCTGATAGAAAACAACGCAGACGTCAGAAATTTGAAAAGTTATGAATGTAGTCGCTAGAAATTTCCCACTTCATTAATAAGCGGCTGGCGTCATTGACTTAAGTAAAATCAATGCGGTGCACATACTGTGTTCCGCCTGGCGGTCAAATGTCGCTATGTGGCGCCCAATATTTAACTTCTGCAACTGCCCACAACTAATATTCAATGCGCACCCAGATAATTAGAGGGAACATTACCCGCCAGCCCCCTTCACCCTCTCCGCCCCCTTCCAAGCCCTCCCCCCTCCCTCACCCCGCCCCCGGTGAACAGATCCTCCAGTCATGCTCCCCCCGAACCTCAGTCCGTGCACAGGACTACAAGGGTCCACCGGACCCGCCACCCAAAGGTCTCCCCCCCCCCCGCCGAGCTTTCGCGGCACCCTCCCCTCTTGTACAACCGGAGGCCAAGCCAATACGCGCGACGGAAAGCCATGCCCTGAGGCAAAAATTCAACCAGACATGGCCAAATCCAGGCCATCCGCCATAACTCCTCCAGAGATGGAAGATGGCATCCCCTGAACACTGCCTCACAAATGCCACCGGCCACCAGGCACACCCCACCTCCATCCATATAACTAGACGAACCAAGCACACATTAGCCAAGTCTGACCCCAATAAGCACAAGACAGAAAGACCAAAGACAGCATACTTTCCCCTCCATTTTCCCTTAGTCTATGACCCCACATGGCTTGTCAAACATCCCCCCCGTTCCACGATGTATTTTTCCTCCATCCCCCCCCCCACCGACATGCACGGAGCTCCGCCCCCCCACCCGCTTGACAATGCAGGCCTGCCCGCCCCCAGCAGCCCGCAGAGGACCAGCACCCACCGACGTACCCAGCCAAGACCACCAGCGCTCCTCGTGCCCGCCGCGGCCGCCCACGCCGAGTCGGCCGGGAGCCGGACGATCACCGCCGCACCCCAAACCGGTCCTCCACAGCCCGTCCTCTGCAAGCCGGCACCCCCGAGCAGCCCCCACCGCGAATGAACACGCGGAGGCTGCCCGCCGGCTCCTACCACCCACCACGCTGCCAGGAACCACCCTGATTGGCTCCCGCGCGGCAGCCACCGCCGGGAGCCAATCACTTTAAACTACCCGAGGCCGCGCGCAGGGCCCGCGCACCGGCCGCGCGCCCGGTTACAGTCGGCCGCCGGGACCCTGCCCGCGGCCTCCTCATTTTTAAGTGCAGACAATTTTGCTACCATCACAGTGTGTTTTGTTGACATTACTCTATTCTTATGTGCTGCCTTGTTACAATTTTCTTTATTCTTATTTGAATAACTACTAAACAATTAGTAAAAAGAATTCATCCAAGAAACTTTTATCTCGATCGCACTCAATCTGAAACGTTCACCTCAAACTGCTAACCCAATGTAGCAAAAAATCTGTACGTGATGGAGCAAATTGGTTACCAGATTTGGATTCAGCGCACCAAAAAACGTAAAAATCAATCAAAACATTAGAGGCAGTTTAAAAAAATTTTTTTTTAGTGTACCTGTGTTATCTTTCATCAACAAGTCAGACATACCCGATACCTGATAAAGTCTCTGGTCCATAGACCCATCCTGATTCTTCATATCCAAAAGTTCTGTGGACAAATTATTAACAGTACTCTCCATGGTAGATAAGTTAGAAAAAGATAGAGCCAGCTGTTGATTCATTACTTGGGAAAGCTGACTAATAGTTTCCCAGATACTATCCAGAGTTACCTTAGCAGGTCGAAAGAGGGTAATCACAGGGGAGCTCACAGGTAGAGGAGCAACCGGAACGTTCATCCGTTTATCGGACTCAGCCTCCACACCAACGGTACTTTTCCCCCCGGTTTACTGTATATCACCGGGGAGTGTTAGCCGGCTCTTAGTATCGCCCTTCAGGCCCTCGGCTGCTTCCTCCGCTGCATCCCAAGCAGGTGACACAGAGGGCACAATCACCGGCGTCTCCGCACCACATCGCTCCGGGGTGCTAGCCAAGAGCCGCGATACTACAGGGGGGGAGCAAACCTCTGGGGAAAGCGAAACTTCCAGGACAGGAACAGCCGAAACCTTCACCGCCGGCGCCACCATATCCCTTCGAATTTCCCCTCTCTGCTCCTCAGTGAGACAAACATAACGATCCATAGGTCCAGGAACAGCAATTTCGGGCTCCTTGGGACGAGCCCGAGTTTTCTCCTTCCGTTTAGGCATCACTCACACACTCTCCGTCGCCATCTTGAAAAAACAGCCACACCCCCACTCAGGACCCACTCTGGATGTTTCAAAGTGAAAACCAGCACTTTCCTGATGCCTATTCGTGCCTGGAGCAGGTATAAACATGGTGTGCCTTTAGAATTCGCCAACATTTCTGAGATTGCTCCTCTCCATACATGCCTCTGCCACACCCTCTTGCCTACTTGGACATCAATGTACTGGAGACATCTGTGAACATCATCTGTGGAATAGCTATGGAGATGTCTCTGTGATTTTGACTTCTACGTGCATGGCGTCAGACGTATATATCACGACTAAACCTTTTAAAATGACTATCATAGGTGTCTACTTGGTCTCTTAACCTAGGAGCCCTCTTATAAAATTACCCTTCACAGATGCAAAATTATTTTCATAAGTATTATAAGAAACAGCTCAAAATACATGTCAGTTTCCAAACTAACATTGACTTTAAAGAAGTTCTGCTGTCAGTCAGAAC
Organism: Ichthyophis bannanicus; assembly: GCA_033557465.1. Lineage (NCBI taxonomy): Eukaryota > Metazoa > Chordata > Amphibia > Gymnophiona > Ichthyophiidae > Ichthyophis > Ichthyophis bannanicus. The sequence continues at coordinate 861,298,124 of CM066032.1, forward strand.
ACTTTTTACACTGTATATTTTTCTTGGTTTTTCGAAAAGGACACCCTTTTTAGAGTTGGTTCAGACTAATTACTCTTACTTCCAATTAAACTTTGATTGTTTCTATTTAGCTGAGATTTGGTTTCCAACAGCTTTAATTCAGAGACTGTAAACAGATTTGTGTGTTTTCCTTTTCCTATGGAAATTTAAAAATTATCACAGCTTTCATACCTCACACCCACATAATCCTCATTCTAGATTTTCTAAAGCACTCTCACAATGTATCAGTCATTCTGAAGCGCTTAGAGTGGCCTATTCAACACTGCCACTGCTCTCTGTTTAGTTTAACTTAGTTCACTTTGGGGCTTTCAGGTTCAAATCTACAGCACATAATGAGGAACTGTTTCTTTAAGAAAATGGCAACTCAGAACAGCACTGCCTGCTTTGCCCTCTCATACAACAAATCTCCCAGAAACAATGTGCTAGTCACAGCCTATTTCTGCCACCAATGTAAGTGATTAAAAAAACAAGAACTATATTTAATATTATCATACTGATTACACAAAATATTGAAATTAGTCATTCCTAGGACACCCCTGAAGTGCTCTAATGATCAATTTATTGTTTGCTGAAATGGATTCTATTGATTACATATCCCCAAATCCTGGAAAGAAAGTGCCCTAGTGGTTAGAGCAATGGACTGGCAACCAGGGTTCAGTTCCTGTTTCTTCCACTGACAATCTTTGGGGTATGTTTACTAAACCGTCTTAATGTTACCGGCATTAGTTGCAGTGTTACTGTGATGAATGCCATATAAGGTAGTGGGTGTTCAGGTCTTAAGGTAGCATTTAGGGTTATCGTGCGATAAGGTACGTTTTCGTGCGATAGAGGGAGCAGTAGCACGTTAACGCATGTTAGCCTTAATTAGGCATGCTGACCTACAAACACAGCAACAGAGGTGTAGCACAATGGCTAATACATTGACTGATAAAACAGGGGTCATGAGTTCAATCCCCCAGTGGGCTTAATGAGTAAGGCTGTCTGAGGCATTACCCTTTACTTTAAATCAGTGCTGTCTGAGGCATTTTCTTTTTTAATTTAAATTAGTGCTGCCAGCAAACACACCCTCACAGTGCCGTAACCTAAGGTGCCGCATAAGGCGCCCTATAAGGCACTCCAGAGGGCACATTATAAAGTGCACTGTCCGCCAAGGCACCTTATAATGTTCCCTATAGGGCGCCTTATGAGGCACCTTAAGGTTACAGCACTGTGAGGGTGTTTTTCCTGGCAGCACTAATTTAAATTTAAAAAGAAAATGCCTCAGACAGCCCTATCAAATAACCCCACTGTGGGATCAAACCCATGATCTCTGGCTCCACAGGCAGTAAAGTAACCAGTGGGCTACAGCTACTAACAAAACCCTGGCTGGCTACAGAAGGACTGCAGGTCACCACACAAACTGTCTGCTGTGGTTATCAGGATAGGGTTAACCCACCCGTACCCATGATGCACTGTCTACAGATGTCAGTCTACAGATGATCACAAGATGGGGTATGCACCCCCACAGCACCTCGGCCTGGTAGGGGGAACTGACCGTGTGCACCCCCACAGCACCTCAGCCTGGTAGGGGGTACTGACTGTGTGTGTTACTGGCACAGAGTAGCTACAGACTGTCACATTGTGTGGGTACTGTGCTCACCCTGAGGGCGACGTGGGGCACCCAGCACCAGGTCCACAGCACCTTTCATGACTGAAATAGGCCATGCTGCAGATCCCCATCAGTGTCAGTGTGTGTGTGATAGGTAGTTCCTGCAGACACACCTAGGATACATCTATGTCCATCTGTATTTCTCACTGAAATCTAGCCATTACAGGCTCTGACGCACCCAGAATAGTGCATATCTGGTGGGGGTGGGGTGTGTGTTTGGACCAATAGGCAGATTATGTACTACCACCCCCACCCCCACCCACACCCCCACCCCCTGTGGCTCAGGGTGGGAAACAGGATCTCACTGAAATGATGGCAGTAGAGGGGACCATCAACCCCAGTTCTGCTGGGCAACAGACACCCTACAGCGCAGTCAATGCAGATCTGTACACATCCATAAGGCAATGGCTGGCAGACAGACAATAGGCCTTGAAATGCTCAGCTGCCCCACACCACCATGTGACAATCTCCAGCAGCAAGCCTCCAGCCACTGCACCCTGCAAGATGTTCTAGCCATACACAAATAACTGCAGACAGTCTGCTAGCTATTTCATAGTGCATGTTCCTGGAGGGGATGTGAGCACACCCACCAAGTAGATAAGTCAGTGATTAGGCCCCAGAAACAAGAACCCATAAATATCACTTGAGAGAAATTCTATATAGCACTATGGGGGAACCTAGCCATGCCATGGTCACTGCTCTGTTAGAGTGAGCGTGACCTCCCAGAAGGACATGCTGTGGCCACCCTGTCCATGCAGGTGGTGGCCGGGCACTACAATGTCCTAGCCATTGCTCTATGTCCTGTGCAGATGCATCCTGCCCAGGCCACCCTGTCTGGGCTATACCCACAGTACCTTGCTCCTCATTATGCACATTGGCAGGCTAACACTGGAAACAGTGCAAGCAGTGTGGGCTCAGTAAGGTGTTGGCAGCCACCACACACTGGATAGACAGACACACACTACCACACCTATGCCAGCATTGTGCAAATATAGAGGCTTTTGGCAGCCCTGGCCACCGCACCTGTCCTGGGCACAGTGCAGGCATGGCTATGGTACACAATACTGTTGGGGTCACTCCCCAGGGTGGTAAATACTGTCAGAAATCAGAACTTAAACTCACTCCACAGACATCAGAAAGGTTGCTATGATGCAGCTCAATCAGCAAATTGTGCTGAACCTAGGAATTGCTATCTGCCATTAATCACAGCAAACATTTGATATATGTGTAACGTATTCCCAGGTTTAGGGCGACATTGCTAAGGTATGCATGTGCTAGTATTGGGAGATGCTGCTGCGCGCAGGGCCCAACATCCTGCCTCTCCATCAGGCTTTGGATAATGGAGCCTGTAGGTGCTGGAGTTTCTGCCCCTGTTGGCCGCTGCTCTAGGGCAGAGGTTCCGAACTCTGGTCCTGGTGGGCCAAACACTGTTCGAGTTTTCATGCTGTCCCTAATGAATATGCATGAGATTCATTTGCATACCATGGGGGCGGCGCATAGAAATGCAGCACAGGCATCTTTATTAGAGACAGCATGAAACCTGAATGGTTTTTGGCCCTCCAGGACTGCATTTGGGAAACTCTGCTCTAGGTATTGCACATGTTTATGGTATCTGTGCTCTGTAGGGTAAAATATAGGCGTTTCAGGCATGTTTATGTTATCTGCAATAAAGGTTCCGTCTTTATTACCACGGTTTAGTACTGGGTAAAATAAGGGGACTGGGTTGGCAGGAGCCACAGCTGGGACTTGAACTTGTAATCTTCTGTGCCTGAACATGCTGGCTATGTGTATTGCACCACACTGTTGCCACAGGGATGTTTCATTCCCTGAGGATAACATGACTGTTCATCAGACAGAGCCTGTCTGTTGCAGTGCACGGCACCCACCTAAACAGGGCTAGGCCACGGTCTGCTGTGGGCAGATGCCACTACACCTTCCGCCAACAGTACCCCTCCGCCACCATGCTGACATGCCCTTATGCTGGTGGTGCACAGCCTCAGGCCATCCAGTGTGACGGAAGGCAGCTGCCTATGGTGCGGGATCTGGGGTAGTGGTGTCTGCATAGATGTCCACGCTTCCCCCCCAACACCGCCTGTCAATGTTCTGTACCCTTGGAGGTACCTTCTGGGTACTATCCCCTGTGACACTGTGAGAGACACACTCGTGCCCATGTTGGGCCCTCATCAGTTGCTGTCTGGCTGCTGTACAGTTTGAGCATTCCTATCTGCCACCTAGGTATCTGCCTAGTCCGTACTGTGCCCCAGCTGCACCACAGCATGTGCCGCCTGCAGCCCTCTGTATCCCATTTTCAAGCATCTGTACAGTTTCCCTTTTCCGACATGCCCACCCTGCTGTTGCTACACATGTGCACGCCATAAGAAACCTGTCCAATAAAAAGGGAAAACCCTAATCAGTGCTATTTCAATGTGGGATCATTCACCTTGTAGGGGGACAGAGCATAGACCCTTCCAAAATTAATATCTTTTTTTTTGGAGCTTTCTCAGTAATGTTTTTTTTTATTTTTCCCATTAATATCACTATTGGCCAGCTTGATTATGGTGATTTTACATTTTGTTCAGGTCATTTTCCATGTTTATTTGCCCTTTTGTTCCGTGCACATGTATCACAACTATCACTTTTTGTAGGTTTCCCTGGCTTTTTGTACATTGCTGACGTAAATGGTTTCTCTGTCCTGCAAATGTGCCTTAACACGAGTGTTTCACTGGCATTAGTGATCAGACCCGGATTCCACAGCGTTAGTGTGCCTGGAGCCTCTCCCCTCCCACTCTCCACCCATTGACCCCCTTCTCTCCACTCTCTGGGAAGCCTTCCTCTGCCCTTCAGCGCCGGATTTCACAGCGTTAGGGTGCCTTAACGCTGCAGGCGCGTTATTGTGCGATAAGGTACGTTATTGCGCGATAACGCACCTTCATCGCCCGATAACGTACCTTATCGAGCGATGATTCTGCCGGGCGCACGTTTGCACCCTTTAGTAAACATACCCCCTTGTGTCCTTGGAAATCACTATATTGTCCATTGCCTCTGATGCGCACATAGCTCTTTGGGGCAATGTCCTATTGTACCTGAACAGTGTTCAGCATTGTCTATATTCAGTAATGAAATATGATGATAAGTATTACTGTCTCTGGAGGCAAAATCATTTCTGGTTTCCTCTGATGGTGCTGTCACACAGTGGACAGGAGGATGTTATCAAGCTCAGCCCAGCTGCAGAAAAAAATACCTAAATCCCACTGGATTACCCTATATGGAAACAACAACTCTGATAAAAAGCTGTAAACTAAAAGGATTGGAGATCTGTAGCATTTAGATGTTACAAATAAAATTGTATTCTCCAGAATATTTTTTTTTAAAGCAGGTAGGTAGGTTTATTTTCTTTCCCAAAGAAATAAGGAAATGTTAGTTATTTTCCTAAGACAATAAAAATTACAGTAATATGGAAACAATATTTTCTTTGGTTATGGAACCACCATGAATAAAATAAATGTTCCCACTCAAATGTGCCAGTTTCTTATAAAATAAATCTTTTGTTCTAGGAACTCTGAAAGGAATATTTGAGCTCAAATATAAATGAAATTGTCAGGTAAGTGAATCTTTACTTATTCTCAATGTTTTCTTTATGTTGGAACCCAGGAATCTTCAACTTCTTTCAGGATGCATCACTTCAGACGTCTTCAGGAACTTCCAGATGCTGTCTTCTCTGTTTAATGCTATAGTTTCCATGATCTATCCCTATTCTGTTCCTTTAAATTTTCCTCAAAAATTCCTCACTAACTAAAAACATGGAATTAGTAATAATAATAATAATAAAAAATTATTACTAATGCAAACTTGCTGAAAAGATTGTTCCCTTCTTTTCTCAAGCATTCCCAGCAAACACACTCTTTCAGTTATCATTTACGCACTCACTCACGTCAAACTTCTTCTCTACCACTCTTTACCTTTATAAACTAATCAACATCACTCCTACTATTTATTAGCATTCAGACATTTCATTCACAAATTCTATCACTCTCTCCCTCCCTCTTCTTATATAGGGAATCTCTTCAGGTGATCCCTTTCTGAGTTACCTGAGACACAGCAAAATCACTTGTACCTCTTCTTCCATTTTAAATACTTCTCCACTATACTAAAATAAAAGCTTTAATTTCTCTCCTAGCCAAAAGTTCTTCACATAACTATTTTATTGGCAGCACTGAAAGATTTTACAAGCTGTTGCTTTAAGAGTACACACAGTAGTAAAGGATTTCAGTGAACTTTTCAGTGAAATTTTCAGTGCAACATCTCCCGCTCATTCGGAATATCATGTCTCATCTACGCTGATGATGTGCTTCTATTCACTCCAATCAACGTGCTAAAACCTGACTACACTACATTAATCACCTGCTTCAATTCAATCTCAGACTGGCTGCTCACACAAAATCTCTGAATTAATTTTAAAAAAACAGAAGTCCTGATCGTCACAAGGAACAAAGACTTCTCTCCTCCACCAACTCTAAGAACAAGAGATGCCGATCTACCACTCAAAACCTCAATACGTTACCTGGGTGTCATACTTGACCAGCGGCTCGAATTCAAAGAACATATAAAAAATACTGTAAAAGCCATCTACCATAAGATCAGGACACTCCGACACCTCAAACCTATGCTTGAACCATGCTACTTCCGCACAACTTTCCAGGCATTAGTCACTCCCCACTTCGACTACGCAAATATCGTACTACACGGCCTACCCAAGAGCACGCTGATTCCACTTCAGCTAGCTATGAATACAGCTGCCAGGGTCCTATATGGAGCCTCAAGGAGTCAACATATTACTCCCATCCTATCCGAACTCCACTGGCTCCCAATATCATGCAGGATTCTATACAAAGCCCTCGTTTTGACCTTCAAAGCTTTCCATCAAATCTCACCATCCTCGTTGTCTGACCTTCTGCATCACACACAGAACACCAGATCTAGACGATCCACAACAGATAACATGCTAACGGTCCCAAAAGACCTCACAAAGCTCTCCCAGACAACTACTTCAAGAGCATTCTCATCCTTCGCCCCCAGATGCTGGAACGCGCTGCCACCTAGCATCAGATCACAACGAGACCTATCTCAATTCAGAAAATCTCTAAAACACACCTCTACATACAACACTTCTCACAATGTACTGGCTCTCCTACCCCTCCAACACAAACCAATGATCATGGCTAGCCGAATAAGTTCCTGAATTCACTACCTGTTCCAGATCAAAACCTCACAGACCCCCACCTTTAGAACGCAAAACATTTGAGAATCTATTGTAAATAGTTGTGAATATGTTATTTATTTTAACCCCAGTTATCCATGTTTTCATATCCTGTTACCTGTAAACTTGCCATATGTTTTATGCTTAAGTACAAAGTTGTTAAAATGTAAACCGCGCTGATGATAAAAGTGTGGTATATAAAAGTTGTTAATAAATAAAATAAATAAACTGTGGCACATCACTGTCTAAGCTCAGCTGTGCCCTATTGCAACACTGTAACTCTTCAGATCACTCCCCCCTCCCCTTACATTCAGGTATTTTACCATTACAAAAGTTATATTTTTAAACTCAAACACTACTTTTTAAAACAGTTTTATTAAGAATACACATCTTGATATCATTGGCAAAGATTTCAGAACACTTTTAACACTTTAGAACTGCTTTTAGTTTTACTTTATACTTCCTAAAAATCATGACTTTTAAACAGATAAAAATGACATGTTAATCACTTTTTACTACCCCTCTAGCACACCTTCTAGATGCCCAAAGCTTTCCAAACTTCAAAACATATATTTTTATAACTGATCTCTTTCCTTCTCTCTAACACCACAAAATAAGGCAACCCAATGCTTTAATTTTTAACAAAATACACCTTTTATGACTTATTAGCCCTTGGCCAACTCTTAATTTATCTTCCAGCACCTTAACTTTTCATTTTAATTTCTCAGTCAATTTCAGTCTTTTTAAGGCCACTTGGCCCCCATCCACTCACAAAAGCCGCAGACAGGCCTAGCAACTCCTGGTCTGCCTCTGTCCCTTATCCAGAGCACTCCACACTGGCTGCAGGCACCGGCAGCAACTCAGATATGGGACCCCCTCCACTGATACAAGGGCAGGCAGCACCAATGTCCATGGCCCCCCAACACACACACACACACACAGACACCGAGGACAGCAGTAGGCATCGTAGCTGCTCCCGAAGCAGCCTATCACCATTTCATTGGGCCCCTTCAGCAGAAGAGCCCTCCTATCGGTAATGCTTCCATTATTTACTTTAATTTAAAATCGCTGCAGCTTCAGCTTCCTTTCATGGCCCCCCTTCAGAATGGCAAAGCAATTTTTTTTATAAAACCACCACTGACTCATCTACTCCCCATGGCTCCCACAACACAGAAGAGAAAAGAAAGACAACAACCCAACTTTCGCCTGCAGCCAGGTATATTTATTTATATTTTTCCTTTACTTTTACCATTGGGTTACATTACTATTGTTGCTTAACCATTCTCATCCAGCTAACAACATCATATTTACTGCCACTGGTTATTCTGTTGGACTATCTTCTATGTGGAATAGTGTCAAAACCTTTAATGAAGTTCACTCCTCTTTGATCCACTATTTATGGCATCCCTTCAAAGAATTTAATCAAGTTTGATTGACACGATCTCACCTTTGTAAAACCATATTATCTCAGGTCCTGCAATCTCTTTTCTTTGAGGTATTGTGCTATTCTTTTCTTCAATAGTGTTTCTATAGCTTTTTCCAATACTAAAGTTAGACTGGCCATCCACATTTTGCAGAGTATGATGAACTAGACCTACATTACCCAGCCAATCAGAAACTTTGCAATTGAACAGAACTGTAAGGGACACAGTACACACTTTCTTGCGTTTTCAGTATTCTGGCGTGTGCTGCTTCTGTTCTCATTCTCTTGTGTACTCTGATTTGTGTTTATTTGCTGTACATTTGGAAATATAAACCTACGTAAGTTCACTTTCCATCCCAAACTTGAAAGTTCCTTCATATGGGAGCAAAATTATACATGAACTGGCTATAACCGGGTAGCCGGACCCGATGCTCACCCTTTACCACATTCGCACACCACCCTTCCTCCAAATCCCCCCCCTATATCTTCCTCGCCCCCCTCCCCCAACCCCCGTGGGTTACCCACAAAAGACACCGACACTGTTCTTGGAAGCAACTGGTTGCAGCTTTATTACTAATCCAACATTTGAACACTCTGAACAGTAATCAACAACAACCAAACCTCAGCGGAGCGCTCCGTCACCAGCCGTACAATTAGCAAGGTGACCTCGCCTCCGCCCCTGCCGCGGTCAAGCCACCGGCCAAGTTCCTATCACCCTTATCCGACTCTGCCATGTCAGTAGCACAAGTCTGCCAAGGTTAATCTGGGTCGTGGGCACCCCGCCCCCGCCCCAAGTAGCCTAAGGCTCCGGACCCTGGAAACCTCTGGGATCCCACCACCCCCACCCCCCCTTGCTGCAACACCCCAAATCCCTCAACTTATCCCATAATATAGAGGATGGGAGGGAGGGAAGCCTCCGAGACGACTCCTTAGATGTGCTCAGCCACCGCTGCAGCCTAAGCACATGCACCCTGCTCCAATTGGCTCCCCCACGTGCTCACGTGGGCGGAGCCAATCAGTTCAAAGGACGCATCCAGCGTCCTGACTCAAGCACGCCTCCCCCGCCTCCCGAAGCACCAATCAGGCGTTCACAGGGTCCCACACCGGGCCGAGAACCTGCTAACCCACAGGCACCGGGACCCTGCCCGCACCTTTACTTTTCTCACATAATTTTTCTCATATATGTGCTGGGCAGTTTTCAGAAACTTCATTTACTCACATAAAGCCCTGTTTTATGCATGGAAATTATTTTGCCCTCTGTCAATCAAACGGCTAGTAAAACAGAAAAATACATTGAAAAGAACACACTTATAGGGGCTCTTTTACTAAAGGTTATCATGCGTTAATTTCATTAATGCACATTAAGTACCATTGCAGCCATAGAAATAAAAGGCTATATTTACTAAGGCGCATTAGGCTTTTGCAGCTAATGCTAGGCAATGGTTGACTGCTGTCTAATGGCCAGGACCAGGGGTTTGAGCACTAAATTAAAAAGGAATGGTAAGAGGGGACATCACTGTCAGGTATGCAATACAAGATGAAAGAGCTGTGAGATAATATTGTTGATCAAAAGATGTGCTGTAGGCCACTATATGAAACTATTATCCTTTCCTTGTGCTTTAGTCTTTTTGGCCACACAACTAATAATCTTCAGTGATGTTAACCATGCCCATATAAGGATTAAGGAATCCCTACTGAAAAAAGGGACCCCATGAACCTCCCGGGCTTAAAAATTCAAGTGATAGTATGCCACTCCACTTCCATATTCATACCACAAGGAGCAATTGACCCTATACGGTAAATCCAACATTGTTCTACTTTCTGTAATAAATAATAATAATAATAACACAACTAATAATGTCATCCCCTTAAAGTAGCCTTAGAGGCATTCTAGATAACAGCAACTGGAAGGGAGTCAGTAGTGTGAATTGAAAGAAGAAATTAGGCCTTACCTGCTAATTGTCTTTCCTGGAGTACTCTCCGGGCCAGTCCAGGAAATCTTGGGTGATCAATCCGCTCCAGCAGCTGAGGACTGGAATCTGACAAGGTTTTCCCGACAACCTATCCAGCTCCCTTAGGTGTCAGCTAATCAGTCTCTCGGTAACAAAGCAGTGAAGCTAACACTAAGAACACTCACAACCAAAAACAACAAAACCTAACCACCTAGACTACGATAGAGTTAAGACAAAACTAGTCAAAGCGCTGTTACCTTCCTCTTGAGCGATTTCCAGCTCTTCTTTTTTTTTTTTTTCTATGGAAAAAATCACTCTCCACTTTAAAAACAATCATTTGCCCCGCAGAGGAGCTTGAGTTGTAAAAATTGAGTGGTGGATTTCCCAATTTGAAAATATACTGAATTTTTTTTTTTTTTTGTTACTCTTGACCACACCCCCTAAGGGAATCGCAGTATCCACTGCCACTGCATTGTACGGCTCCTTGACGGAACACTACGCAAGTAAACAACCACTCCATCAACATGGAAAACTCGCAGATACATTAAGGGAGGGTCCTGGACTGGCCCGGAGAGTACTCCAGGAAAGACAATTAGCAGGTAAGGCCTAATTTCTTCTTCCTAGTCGTCTCTCCGGGCCAGTCCAGGAAATCTTGGGAAGTACCAAAGCAGTACTTAAATACGGGAGGGTCCTGCGAGACCTGCCACCAGCGCCACCGCGCCCACTCTGGCGTCATTCTGAGCCTGAACATCCAACCTATAATGCTTTGCAAACGCGTGCAACGACGACCACGTAGCCGCCCGACAAATGTCCACTGGCGGTACTAACTCATACTCCGCCCAAAAGGTAGCCTTAGCTCTGGTTGAATGTGCTCGAAGACCTTGCGGAACCGGCGCGCCCTTCGCTTCATATGCGGCGCGAATGGCATGCTTCACCCAGCGAGTGATCGAGGCTTTAGTGGCTGCCTTACCCTTCGCCGCACCTCCGTAGAGAACAAATAACCTGTCCGACTGACGAAAAGACTCCGTTACCTTGAGATACTTACGCAACACTCGACCCAAGTCCAGCCATCTAAGGGAACGATCGAAACCACTGTTCCCCAACCCCTCGAACGTAGGAAGGGAAACCACCTGATTGACGTGAAATGAAGAAACCACCTTGGGAAGAAAGGAAGGCACCGGACGCAACACCACCTTCTCAGCTGAAAGTTGAAGGTACGGTTCCTTGCAGGATAGAGCTTGAAGATCTGAAATCCTTCTCGCGGAACACAAAGCCACCAGAAAAACCATTTTCCAGGACAATTCTCGGAGATGCGCCGACCGATGTCCGACAAACGACGGATCCGACAACGCCTGGAGCACCAGGTTCAAATCCCAAGGAGGAACCACCGGACGCCTGGGAGGCCTAATGTTCTTAGCGGTCCTTAGAAAACGCAGTATATCAGGATGGGAAGCAAGAGGCCTGCCCTGTACCCAGCCTCTGTAACAGGCCAGCGCCGCTACCTGCACTTGCAAGGTACTAAGCGCCAAACCTTTATCCAAGCCGCCCTGAAGAAAACCCAAAAGATCCGGTAGCGACGCTTTCCCGGGCTGTAAATCACGCTCAACGCACCACGCTTCAAATAAGCTCCAAATTCTAATGTAAGCTAATGACGTGGACCGCCTTCGGGACTGCAAAAGAGTAGCTATTACAGTGCTGGAGTAGCCCTTGCACCGCAACCTGCTCCGTTCAATAGTCAGGCCGTAAGACAAAATCGATCCACCTGCGGCATGAGCACCGGACCTTGTCTCAAGAGACTGCTGCGAGCGGGCAACCTCCAGGGAGGGGCGACGAGCAGTCTGATCAGATCGTCATACCAAGGATGTCGAGGCCAATCCGGAGCTACAAGAATCACCGGACCGCTGTGAGCTGCCACTCTTTGGATGACCCTTCCCAAGAGAGGCCATGGAGGAAACACATATAAGATCTGATCCGGAGGCCAAGGCTGCACAAGGCCGTCCAGACCTTCGGACATGTGCTCCCTGCGCCTGCTGTAAAACCGTGCCACCTTGGCATTGGACTAGGTAGCCATAAGATCCAGGACCGGCTGTCCCCACATCATCGAAATTTCTTGAAAAACCGTCTCGTCCAGTTCCCACTCCCCTGGATCCAGACGATGACGACTGAGATAATCCGCATGAACGTTGTCCTTGCTGGCCACGTGTGCTGCCCATATCACGGTGAGATGGACTTCTGCCCACTGAAACAACTGCAGGCATTCCTCCAGCAACAGAGCACTGCCCGTGCCGCCTTGCCGGTTGATGTAAGAAATGGTCACTTGATTGTTGGAGAAAACCCAAACAGCTCTCCCGAGAAGCATCGCTGCAAACACCTGCAACGCGAGACGGACCGCCCGGAGTTCCAAACGATTGATCGACCTGGAGCTCTCTACTGCCGACCACGAACCTTGAGTCACACGACCCAGACAATGAGCCCCCCAGCCGGAGAGGCTGGCATCCGTCGTGAGCAATACCCAATCGGAGACCTCCAGAGGAACTCCTGCCTTCAGGTGGGCTGGCACCAACCACCACTGCAAACTGAGACGGACGTCCTGCGGACAGACTAACCTGCGGGAGAGAGGATGATCCTGAGGAGACCAACGGGACAACAACGCGCTCTGGAGCGGCCGCATGTGGGCTCTGGCCCAAGGCACCAGATCCAAGGCCGCCGCCATGGACCCCAACAATTGCAGATATCTCCAAGCCGTTGGAGCCTTGACATGCAGAAACGCTGAAACCTGCTGCAAGATTTTGCGTACCCTGTCATACGGAAGAAAAACGGATCCTATCTCCGTGTCGAAGAAGGCCAACAAGTACGTTAGTTGCCATACGGGAACCAAATGGCTCTTTGCATAGTTGATGACCCAACCTAACTGCTCTAGGACATGCACAACCCGCGCTGTGGCCACCTGCGACTCCTGTTGCGAGGATGCTCGAATTAACCAATCGTCCAAGTAGGGATGAACTTGAATCCCCTCTTTCCGGAGCGCAGCTGCCACCACTACCATGATCTTGGTGAAGGTGCGAGGCACCGTGGCAAGCCGAAAAGGCAAGGCTCGAAATTGAAAATGTCCCATGGGCACCGAGAAACGGAGATACTTCTGATGTTTGCTCCTGATCAGAATGTGCAGGTAAGCCTCTGTGAGATCTATGGAAGCAAGAAACTCGCCTGGTCGAATCGACCGAACCACCGACCGCAAGGTTTCCATCCGAAAGTGAGGCACCCGCAAACAACGGTTCACGTGCTTGAGATCCAGAATAGGACGAAAAGAACCTTCTTTCTTGGGTACCACAAAATAAATCGAGTATTGACCTAATCCGCACTGGTCTGCAGTCACCGGAATCACCGCGTGAAGACACAACAGACGGCGGAGAGTCTCTCCGACTTCTTCCAGCTTTGCCTGCGGCCACAAGGAGACAGGACAAAGGCGTCGGGAACCCGCTGCTCGAATTCTAAGGCATAGCCGTCTCTGATAATCTCCAAAACCCACTGATCTGTGGTTATACTGGCCCAGGTGGAAAGGAACTGCTGTATCCGACCTCCTACCGGAATTCCCACCTGGACCGGCCTCACTTCATTGTGACTGTTTCGCTGCGGACTGCTGGTTATGAAAGGCTCCTCTACTGAAACCTCTGGACCCTCGAAAGGAATAGCCCCAAGAAGGCAACCGACCCCGCTGATAAGGAGTGAAGCGCGCTCCCCGAAACCTGCGAAAGTCCCTACCGTGACCCCTATGCAGGAACCCCTGCTTCGCAGCTCTTGGTCGGTCCTCCGGCAGCCGTCCTCCTTTGGAGTCACCCAAATCCTTAACAATCTTGTCTAAGGCTTCACCAAACAACAACTTGCCCTTATACGGCAATTTACTAAGACGTGCCTTGGAAGAAGCATCCGCCGACCAATTCCGAAGCCAAAGGAAACGCCTAGTGGCTATTACGGAGGCCATAGCCTTAGCTGAAATGCGAACCAAATCATAAAAAGCATCGGCCTGATATGCAGCCGCCGATTCGAGCTTCGCCAAGTCCACAGTAGGTTCATCAACTTTCTCCAAGGACTGCTCCCCTTGCAGCCAGCAGATGGAAGCCCTAGACACATAAGCTCCACAAACAGACACTTGAAGGGCCAAAGCACTAGAATCAAAAGCCTGCTTCAGAAGAGCCTCCAATCTATGATCCTGCAAGTCCTTGAGAGCTGTACCCCCTTCTACAGGAATGGTGGTCTTTCGAGTGACGGCGGATACCAACGCATCCACCTTGGGCATACGCAATAAGTCCTTCTCTTCCTGAGGGACAGGGTAAAGCCTAGCCATCGAGCGTACCCCTCTGAGAGACGCCTCCGGAAACTCCCATTCAGCCTCTATCATCTGTTTGATAACCCTATGAACCGGGAAACACTTCTGTTCAGACCTGAACCCCTGCAGCAAAGGATCTTCCAGGGGTTCCTGCTGAACTGATGGAAGGACTAAATTCAGAGCCGAAAGCGACTGCGAGATTAGTGCTCCCAACTCCTCCTTACAAAACATTCTAAAAACATTGGGATCCTCCCCAGGACCCAGTTCCCCTTCCTCTAAATCTCCTGACCAGGCATCCAATCCTGGTTCAGAAAGTATCTCACCCTCTTCTACCCCTGGTGATGGGACAGAAAGCGCCTCTGTATGGTCCACACTCTGGTCCCTGCCGGGAACCACCGAAGAGCTAGACTCTCCCCGGTGAGTTTCAGAAGGACCGGCCACAGTTGACTCAAAGAGGCCCTCAGAGCCAGGAGGGAGAGAAAACTGTGCGTGCTTGAGGAGATAAGCATTATGCAGAGAAAGTATAAACTTAGGAGAAAAATAAAAACTCAAAGTCTCCTGAAAAGCAGGAACAGGCAGTTGCTGAATCTCAGCAGCCACAGACTTCTTCGCCGATTTCGATTTCCTTTTGCAGGGTTTATTGAGAGGCGTGGGAGCAGCAGCCTGATCTGCTAAAATGGCCGCTGTTCCCGCTCTTTTTCCTGAACTGAGAGGAAAAGCGGTAACACTGTCAGAGGCTTTATCCTCCATAGCACTATTGCACGCTACGAAAAAAACAGTCAGAAAAAGAAACCGCAATCGGAACGAGGGCCGCCTAATCGCGTCGGAACGGACCCCGAAGAGCAACACAAAACCGCGGGCCAAGGATAACACCCTTTACCAAGTCAAACACTACGGAAAGAGAAAACCCTCGCAAGTGAAAGAAACGAAACTGAAGACTCACCGCATGCTGAAGAAACGGAGCATCACCAAGCTGTCCTGCACCGCTGTGCTGTTGCTAACAGCAAGCAGATGCCCGGATGTGCACAAATGCAGAGAGAGGACACTGGGGCTCCCAGGCCTGCTTATCTCCTGCCGCTGCTCAGCATCTTGAAAAGAGGCAGGTTCTACCTCATCAAGATGGGGCACCGAGGATCAAGGGGAGCTTCCCCGACCTCTAGCGCTAGTGCCTGAGCTGCGATGCACTCCGATTGAATCCTTCAATTTTTGTTAGTGCCTTTGAAAAAGCTCAGCTCGGGAATCTGAACCCAAGCCTGCCAGGCTGTCTTTTTTTTTTTTTTTTTGTGAGGCAAGCAGCCTAAAGCTCTATTTCCAAAACCTGTTCAGTTGAGCCAAGAAATTGTGCCCTTTTGCTAAATCCTATAACTTTCCTAATCGTTTCTCAGGGGAGCTGGTCCAATCAACGTCCATTTCAGCTGCTGAAGACTGAAAGACTGATTAGCTGACACCTAGGGGAGCTGGATAGGTTGTCGGGAAAACCTTGTCAGATTCCAGTCCTCAGCTGCTGGAGCGGATTGATCACCCAAGATTTCCTGGACTGGCCCGGAGAGACGACTAGGAAGTATTCAATAATTTATTGTCTCATTAGTTCAATAAATTACTCGTCTTTCAACAATATGGGCCCGATAGTCAAAGGGCATTTACACAGTTTACAACCTAGTATACCATGTAAATGCCTTAGATGGGGATATTCAATGGCACATACATGGATAGTGCCACTGAATATCCCCATCTATGTCCCTTATGCTCCCCGATGCTAGCAAGTTAGCATGGGAGCATGTTGAGGGTGTTCCGGGGTGGAGCGGAAGCAGGGGTGCGAGATAACCGGGCAACAACATTATTGCATGCTGTCTGGTTAGTGCTCTGTGCTGAAAAGATAGATGAGGAAAACCCTCGCCTATCTTTACGCTGCAGGCACTAACCAGGCCGCATGCAATATCGCTTCTGTCCGGTTAGCTTTGGCGGCATCTAGGTTGTGCAGCAATACCCAGATATTCAATGCCGGGACCACATGATCTCGGCATTGAATATCTAGGTTTAAGGGTTGGAGGGCAGGGCTATGCTCTGACGTGGCACATAGCCTGCCCAGAAGAATATCGGAACCTATATTATTAGTACTGATTATAGCAGCATGATCATTTTAGATGCCCTATTTGTGCTTTAGACATCCAAAGCGCAGATACTCTCTCCAGAGGCATTTTAGAAGATGGCTGTAAGGGATGTCTGAATCTGAATGGGGGCATAGAGAAGGCATGGCCAGGGCATTCCCAGAACCTGGAGGCGTGGTTAGGGAGTTCTCAGAGAGCAGCATATCCTCACCTGATCGTATCTAACTTTTACTTTAGACCTGCTCTGAGGCATACATGGCAATGAACAAGCATCATCTAAAATGTTCTTGTTTTAGCTGAAAAACATCCAGAGGGTGTAGAGAAGAAAGTGCTCTACCATCCTCAGCATAATTTCAACTATAGCAGTAGCAGAAATTGAAGCCTGCTTACCCTGTTCCTAACCCACTACTCTAACCATCATGCTAACTTAGGAATCTGGCTTCTGAATTATGGTTCTGAGGATGTCTAAGTAGATGCCCCTGAAGATGTCCTTATTCAGGTTTATGAAATTACATCTACACCTGGACGTGCCTGCATTTTTTAAAGACATTCTTGGCTTAGATGTCCAAGATTGCACTTATGCTTATATTTATTAAAACTTGCTATACTGCTCTATGACACATGTACCAGAGCGGTTTACAGTCTTAAAACCAACACCAACAATAAACAAAACCAAACACCAAAACCAACAATAAAATACAGGAAAGGAAGAGAAAGGAAAGAGTAGATCCAGCTTACTTAAAGAAGATCTAACAATATTCCCTATGAGGGTCATGTTATTAATTCTCAATAGTAAATGTTTGTTAATCTGCATTTATTTTACATCTACTTTATAAAGTCAAGTACATGCATACTTGTTATAAAATAAGGGCATAAGTGGTTAAAAATGCATATTAGGCAAAATCACTTATATCCAAGTGGAGGAGTAGCCTAATTCTTAGAGCACTGGCTTGTAAACCACAAGACCAAGGTTTGATTTATTTATTTATTTATTTAACTGTATTTACATACCGCTTTTCACCGGGTCAAAGCGGTGTAACATATAACAAGGGGGGGTCAATACTTTATAGGGTGGGGCCATCACCAGGGTGGCAACATTAATGATTTGGGGTGGACATAGACATGTACATTTCTGCAGTATCTAAACATTAGTTCTTGAGGATGGGGTGGCACTGCTTGTTGCCTTGGCCAAGTCACTTAACTCTCCATTGAATCAGAAGAATCTAAGTTATTAATGTCCCTGTTTAATAAACATTGCAAAGTTTCAGTTACAATCTGAACTACTTTGACTAATTGATAAAATGGTATAAAAAACAGTTAAGTAAAATACCCATGCCTAGGCTTTTCAAGGATATGGGTAATTTACAGTATTTTATAATTTACATGCATACTGTGGTGACGAAACTGCTCCAGAGCCCATGGAAATAAAGAAAACACAAACATGTACCTCCAAGCAGAAGGGAAGTGCAGGGAGCTGTGACTTTAAAACTTCAGCTAGAGAGAAAAAAAACATACCCAAAGCTGCTGTCTTCAGGCCACGCCCAAGCTCCATAGCAACTAGGGGAGGTAACGAGAGACAGCTGGGGGAGGAGTGGAAAGTTGTAGGGCAGCCCCACTCATTTAAGCCCCAGAGAACAGGAAGTAGGGAGACCAGCAGGGAGACCAGCAGAGAGAACAGCAGGGAGACCAGCAAGGAAACAGAAGCCAAGGAGATCCCGAGAGATACAGAAAGAAAGGATTCTTTCAGAGAGACCGGGAGAGAGAGGTGCTCCAGGGACAGCCTATGGAAGGATTCCCCTCATAGCCAGCACCACAGTCCTGAACAAAGCCAGTGCGGTAGAGAGACTACAGCTGGCCCTGGAAATAGGAGGTTTTATCCTAAGGAGGCTGCTGTCTATAAGCCAGGTACAGGGATAGTCCAGGAAGAGCCGTGTCAAAGAGCTTTACCCCAGGGAAGGCCGGTAAGAAGAACTGTTAATAGAAGGGAGTTGAACCCTTTAGAAGTTTTAAACAGTCTGCTGCAAGATAAGGATCTCCAATGCCCTGCTAACACCCCTGAGTCAAGAGGGAGGTCTCACTGGGAAAGGGTTTTTAAGTTATTGGAAGAAATCAAGCCCACGCTATCCCAAGCTGTTGCCAGTCAGGAGACTGCAGACCCTGACTCTGAAAGCATGCAAGTAGATAATTATGATACTGAAAATGATTCCTTAGAATGTGAAATGGATTGTTCTCTATCTGTGAGGGTAGAATGAAAAGCTATAGACTTTAAGCCTGAAGAAAACCCAGAAGTTATTATACCTGAATGTCTGCAGTTAAGAAGGCTAAGAATGTTTGAAAATGGAGTTGCTGCTGTTTTAAAAAGCACATGAAACATTCAAAGGCTTGATTTGAATGTGTCTGGAGAAACTATCTGAAACATATAATAACCGAAGTAAAGAGGAAGCTTTAATGTACATGTTGTGCAGTTAAAATGTCGCTGTTTATACCTAAAGTCAGCAAAGAACTGTTAAGTGATATTTTTGTCTGCTGAAGAAAGAAATTGCATTGCTGAAGGAAGCAAGTGTAACTAGTGACACTGTGAAAGTTTTTGTATAGAAGTTATTTTCTTTTGAGGGGAGAAGTATCCCAGTTTATGCGTTGTGCTGAGCTTCTACGGAGGTTCCTTTGAGCAAATTCCTGTGTTGCCTTCAAAAACCCTCGGCTCAATCATTCATTTGTTCACAACTACAACTCATTGTTCATCAACTACAACTCCCAGAAGCCCCGGCTCTGGGAACCCATGTAAAGGGATATTATAAGGCATACCCCCACCTATAGGCAACCGCCTAAGCAGCGGGAAGGTATACCACAGGTGGCATAGTTTTTAGGATTTTCCTTGCCCACTTATACGCAAGATATCCGGAACCTCAAAGAATAAGGAAAACTTCTACAGAAAGTTGCTGAGGATACAGAGAGCCTGCTGAGGAGAAGGACCCGGAATGGCAGCAGAAGGACCGGACTGGATTACCAAGCCGTGACCTGCTGGCCGATAAACTCGAGTCTACACCTGCATTAGGTAATCCGTGTATAGAAGGGGTATAGATGGATACTGGTGCAGGGTGGGGATACAGCAGTGCTCAAGAGGAGCAAGAGAAAGAGGGCTTATATTTGGAGCTGCAGTTGGTGGTTTCTTTCTCTTTTCTTCTCATTTCAGCATCAACCCAGGATGGAGCGGGCAGAGATTCTTGGCTGGATGGCGGAGCAGCTCCAAAAACAGCAGGAGATGTCGGCGAGGACCCAGGAACACACAGCAGCCATGCTCCAGGCCCAGCAGAAGCCGCTCCTAGATATGATGGCTGCTTGGATAGGAGCACAGAAGCAAGCAACGGAGTCCCTACGAACAGCACCAGGTTCCTTGGGAGCTATACCAGGGCTCGGGCTACCTGGGACTGGGACATTCTCGTTTGGTCAGTTGGCCAAAGGGGATGATGTAGACAACTTCTTGGAAGCCTTCTAGAGGGTGGCTCTCCTAATTGGCTGGCCGAAAGACTAGTGGGCAGTACGCCTTGCAGCCTCCCTGACGGGAGAAGCGCTAGCAGCCTATAGGGCCATGCCCGCTGCCTTGGCCGCCAATTACGAAGAGCTCCAAAAGGCCATACGAGACCACTTGGGCTTAACCCCCATGGTCTATTGCCACCTCTTGAGGAGCTGTAAACTAAAGCCAGGTGAAACACCGCGTGCCTTATGCCAGCGGATTAAAGGGTTGGCGTTAAAGTGGCTAACGCCTGAGGCTAGAACAAAAGATTCTTTGTTAGATTGTATTGTCTTGGAACAGTTCATGGAGGCAGTTCCAAAAGATCTGCAGTCTTTCCTGATCCTACAGGACTGCCAGAACACCGATGCTGCGACCTCACTGGCGGAGCGCTTTTTAAAAGCCAGTTTGATAAGCCAGGCAAAGGTTGGTGTTCTACCCCGGGCAGTTGAAGTAGCTTCAGAAAGGAAGGGAAGACCCAGGTTGGGGGAAGGGACGAAAGTAATGCATATGGATAAAACTTGTTATGTGCAAAGAAAATGCTTTTCTTGTGGGGAAGAAGGACATATGAGAAGGGATTGCAAAGCTTAGGACAGCCCTAATGACCACCCATTCTAAGGAGAGTGGAGAGGGATTTCTCTTGGGCATAGAAGTAGAGGGTGTCCGGGTAGAAGCCTTGCTGGACTCCGGAGCGGATCAATCGATGATCTCACAAAAGCTCTGGAAGGAGATAAAATCTCAGGTTAGTTCGGTCCCAGAGTCACATGAAAGCAGCATAAAGATAAGGTGCATCCATGGGGCAGCCTCCTCCTACCCAGTATACACCACCAACTCATTGTTCATCAACTACAACTCCCAGAAGCCCCGGCTCTGGGAACCCATGTAAAGGGACATTATAAGGCATACCCCCACCTATAGGCAACCGCCTAAGCAGCGGGAAGGTATACTACAATACTTATATTTTCTTCCCATTAACACAGCTAAAGTGCACACCATCAGCCCTATATACATACTTATAGAATAGTGACCATGCACACAAAGGGCTATTTACATGCATAAATTGCTAAAATATCATGATTTATGCACTTTTGAGACCAATTCAGAAGTTATTTTTTTATTTTTGTTTATTTAGACAGATATGCATACCACCTTATCCTTTAATCAAAGTGGTCACATCACAATTAGAGAGTTACATTTAACATGAGGTTCTTAACAACATTGTATATTGAACTCATATGTCTAGTTGGGATGAGTGGGTATCAAGTTGGCGGGTGGAGACTGTTGTCTGTACCGTTCCGGTGGAGACTGTTGTCTGTCTGCTCATAGGTTTCTGTAAAGAGCAGGGTTTTAAGTGTCTTGCGGAAGTCTATGATGTCATTTAATGCCCTCAGGCTCTTTGGGAGGGAGTTCCAAATTGTGGACACCAGTAGTGAAGGAGTTCTTCTTGATGTTGTTTGTTTAGTCTTGTGATATCCTGCAGGTGTGCCGATCATGTTGTCATTATTGGTCCTTCTTGGTCTATTGCTGATATCCCTTGTTATGATGTCTTGGAGTATATCTGCCGAGAGATTGTGAATGATTTTAAAGATGATCATGACTGTTTTAAATTTTGCTCTGTCCATCATTGGGAGCCAGTGCAGTTGCTGTAAGACGGAGGTGATGTGCTTAGTTCTTGGAGTGTCTGTAATGATGCACGCTGCAGTGTTTTGCACCATTTGGAGTGGGTATAAGGTCTGCTGAGGGAGGCCTTGATATAATGTCCGAAATCTGTACGGGCCGTATCTGCACTCAAATCCGCACCCGCGGGAACTAGACATTCTGTGGGATCAAAATTGGGTGCAGAGACCCTGGACAGGCAGAATGTACCCCAATTCTGGCCCGCTGCATGTCTGGGCTAATTCCTGTTCAAACCCCCCCCCCCCCCCAATGTTTCTGCATGGAGCATCGGTGCCATGGGGCATCTTGTCATCATGGCATGCAGGAGCACCGATCTGCCACAAACATTTAAAAATACCCTTTCCCTTTCCCTGCCACCTGACCCCTGATTGGGCCTGTCAAGGCTGGGATCAAGCGGCAGAGATCCCCCTGCTCTGCTCACCAGGTTGGTGCTAGTCCCGCCGTGCTGTCTTCCAACATCAGGGGCACTTATTCCACTGACCCTGACTAGCACTTTTGCTACAATCTCTAGGTATAAGCAGCTTTTTCTTTGTTGATGACATTCAATTATTATTTTACACAAACTCTTTAAACCCGGATCTGACTGCATTGAAAACATCTGTATCTTCCTGGCTAACAGATAATTCACTTAAACTAAACCCCATTAAAACTCAGACGATGTGGATTATTGACCACTCTCATTCTATTAATGTAGCACCCATTATTCAAGGACAATCAAATGTGCTAGGACTCTCCCTGAAAGTTCTTGGCTGTAAACTGGACTTCCAGTTAACATTCAGACCCTATATTGAAGAAGTCTCTAAAGGATGTTTTCTACCTCTGCAAAAATTGATTTATCTGTGTGTTCTTTGATAAACCGATATTGCTTACTCTAATATATGCACAAGTCATGTGGATTACTGTGGATTGCCACAATCTTTGCTTAAACAAATGCAAACTATTCAATCAATGTTTATCAAACTAGCGATGCACTTTAGAAAGTTTGATCGTGTCACACTACTCTTGAAAGGCCATCACTGGTTACCCATTTTCTATTGGTTAAAATGTAAGATCCTAATTTGAACACATTTATTAATACCATTTATCTCAGGTAGGGCCCTATCATCCTTACATAAAATAAGCTAGTTCACCCTACAACCCCAGGGTACACCTAAATATTACTCAACTGGCCACCTGTTACTATTTTGGCTCAGGTTTTATGGAACTCTCTACCTCCATGACATTAGGCTGGAAACATCTTATTCTAAATTGAAAAAGAAAGCATTACTAACCATTTCAAACATAATTCTATTTCTGAAACCATATTTTTTTTTTCATTGTTCAGGACTGTAAACCTAGCATGGGGCTGCGATCAGATGGCAGAATGTGAATATAAATTCTATCCTTTGCTTTCAGGACTCTACTCCTAATTGAAAATTGTAACTATTGGTTTCTTATTTCTAGCCTATCTTATCTGTTATTTTATTGATTGTAAACCACTCTGAAATGGAAATGAAGGGCAGTATAGAAAAAGATAGACAGGAAGAAAATTGATGCCTTTGAATTATGGTGCTGGCGACAAATACTGTGTATACTGTGGACTGCCCGAAGAACAAACCAGTCAGTACTAGAGGAGATCATACCTAAGCTTTCCTTAGCAGCTCAGATGACAAGACTTTGACTTTCATACTTTGGACATATCATGTGAAGAGAGAGATCATTAGAGAAAGACATAATGCTTGGCAAGGTAGAAGCAATGATATGGATCAATACAATAACAGCAGCTATGGATACCACTCTATCAACAATGAGCCGCTTGGCTGAAGACCGAACAAAGTTTAGGTCAACTATCCAGAGGGTCGTCAGGAGTCGACACTGACTCAATGGCACTTAACAACATAGCAAATACAAATAAACATAAACATAAGGGTTCAGATGTCCCTCTTAACTGACGATCATTAGACATATAGATAGCTGAGTAGCTGGTAGGCATGAAGATTATATAGTCACTTGCCTTCATGGTGGGAAAATGTTGGACCTCATGGGTCACCAAGATAGGATTTTAGGCAGTGCTGAGGAGGCAAAAGTCAAAATCCAGGTCCTCTAAAATAACATTCTCAGAAATGTTCCCTATTTCAGGTGAAGGGCCCAAGAGACAGACAGAGCTCCAGATTCTCAATTCTTGGATGAGATAATGATGCAGGGAACAGGGCTTCAAATTTGTGAGGAACTGGGCAATATTCTGGGGAAGAGGGGGCATTTACAGAATGATGGGCTTCATCTTAATCAGAATGGAACCAGGCTGATTACACTAACCTTTATAAGAGACAACGCAGCTTTTAAACTACTCTAGATATTGTGGAAAAAGTGATAGCCACCCAAGAGTGCATGTTTTAAAATAATGTATCTTTGAATAATGTATCTACTAAAACACAGAGGTTAGGGTATTCCAATAGAGAGGTTTCAATAAAGGTAAAAGTAATCCAGATGCCTTTATGTAAAAAGCATACAAACTTGAAAGATTCTAAATTACTCTTCTCAACTGATAAACAGGCTGTCAATATGAACAAACATATATAAGATGATCCACACTGACTCCCTGTTCAGGCTGAGCTCCTCAGCTATCATCTGCACCATCAATCTGCGATCACTCCGCACCAGCTGGTTCACTCTGTCAATGTTCTCAGCCATCTTTGCCATGGAAGGCTGTCCTGACTTGGGGTCATCCTTCACCTCCTCGCAGCCAGTCTTGAAGCATTTGTGCCACTCGAAGACTCGCGGCCTTGACATTGAATCTTCTCCATAAGCCTTTTGGAGAAGTTGGAGACACTCAGTTGGGCCCTTCTTCAACTTAACCAGAAATTTCAAGTTGATTCTTTGCTCCATATTTCTGCCACCTCCTGTTGTGTGACAAAGCGATGGAGCAGTGTGCTACATAAAAACCCCAAAAAAGAAAAACAGAGTGAGAGAGATGAAAAATATCAAACCAGAATAGTGACGAGATGTTGCAGAACACAGTGGCATAAGCGGTTAGCCAATTGGCATTGAGTCATGGGTGTGGCTGCCACAGTCTCGTTTCTTTTTTGTCACACCTCGAACATGTGCAAAAAAGTTAGAATGCATATAGAAAGGATGAATTTTAGATGAATTTGTGCAAAAACACAAAACAAATCAGCAAAATCAGGGAGATTTGAATAATATGAACACCAACTGAACTTTTTTGGGGGTTGTGCATATCCTTAGTGACTCATCCATCCTGCTTTTTAAAGGAGAACATATATTAATGCATTTTGATATACTTGTTTGTCACCATGATCAGAATGGAGGACCAGTTAGTTTTAGGAGTCCATGTTAGAATTGAATAATGATTATATTTTATGAATGAAAGGCATCTTCTCTGTATTATTTCATTTCCATACACTTCTGCCAAGGACAAACAACTGAAAAATCCAGTGCAGAATGCAGTAATAATACAAAGAACATTGAAGTCTTTATACCATTTGTAAATTGTAGTCTTGATAATCACTTCATATTCTGGTGAGCTAAATTCATAGATTTCAGCATCCCTTGAACATGAATAGGCTGACACATGAAACATCCCTTGTAAGAAAAGTTTTCAAAGACAGGGGCTTTTGAATACCTTCATGTTTGCTCTTTGCTTATTCTTAACATAAAAAAAAATATATATATATTTTTAGCCTTGAATATTGTGGTAGAACATTCAGAACAGAAACTCTATCGAAGACATCAGCTTCCAAATACGATTTCAGTCCTAGAACCAGCATTCTGTTCTTTTTCAACCATAAATTGTACTCTCCTTAACTTATTGCTAAACAAGCAGTTCCAGTCCTATTAAAATTTAATTATGCATGCATCACATTTAATAACTATAATTAGAACAGCGATAGAGAATACATGGTTCAAAGCCCTGTAGCTAGAAAAAATCCTAGGTAAAGATTTCATGTCTTATCTGTTTCTGATACTGCTCCACCTCTTTTCTTTCCCTCTTATACTTTAATCGCTGTTGATCACTGACATCAAGAAAGGGATATATACTTTTGCTGTTCAGTGTGATATTGACACTGCACAATGCTCCTGCCACTCACTCGCCAGTAATCTTTGAGAAAATAGCCTCTTACTGAACCCGTCGTAACAAAGGGATTGCCAGGATGACAGCTCCTGGACTGGAACTAAGACATTGCAGGGTGCAATCATAATAATAGTATTACGGAGGTACAGTTCAGTTAAATGAACACTTTACTGTACAAAAGAAGGAAATAGAGAATAAAAGATAATGACAATAGACCTATTTATTTACAGTATATGTGCAGCCTCATTTAGGAGCATGTTTACTAAAGCGGGCCGCTGGGTAGCGTGGGGCTCAGTGTGCAATAAATGTGCCATGGTAAAACGTACCGCGTGCTAAAAATGCAGCTGTGTTAAGAATCCTGCTCGAACTGATTAGCATGGATTGGGGCAGAGCCTGGGTGGTTCAGAGGTGGGGCATGCATTCTGCAGGTTAGTGTGGGTGCTTTTGGAGCCCACTGTCCAGCGATTTTGTACTTAGTGCAGGTGCACTAACCACCATTTCAATGGGTGGCGTTAAGTGCATCCATGCTCATCGCATCAAACAGTAGGAGCATGGGGGTGGAGCATAACCCAAGCTAACAACATGTGGATATGCTGGGCATGGTTCCATTTATAAGTGTGGGTCGAGCACCATCCCCGTGCATTTTCAGGGATGATTGCATGCTGCTGGTGCAAAGCTTAGTAAACATGCTCCTTACAGCAGAATTCTAGCACTATTAAGAGTATCTTCCATACTGTTTAAAAAAATTCAATTGACTAATTCCAACCCAAGGCTCATACTCTCCTATAAGGTACTTTGTGTTAGGGATGTGCATTTGTGACACACGCTTTCGATTCATTTGGTTGCCT
Source organism: Ichthyophis bannanicus (assembly GCA_033557465.1). Classification (NCBI taxonomy): domain Eukaryota; kingdom Metazoa; phylum Chordata; class Amphibia; order Gymnophiona; family Ichthyophiidae; genus Ichthyophis; species Ichthyophis bannanicus. The sequence goes on from CM066032.1 coordinate 861,324,983, forward strand.
ACAAATTTTAAGTGCATGAAAATCAACTGTATGCACATATACCACCAAAATAACAAACATGCAATTAATTTGCAGACTTATAAAAGTTGATAAAAAAACAAATATGTAGACTGAATAAACCTCACCCAAAATAAATGGGAAAAAGTAATTGAAAATGAAAATTAACCAATATTTTTGAGTAACTAGGCATTCATTTCTCCCTTAATCTCTAAAAAGAGATATGTACAGAACATGCACTAATAAAAGGGTTCATAACAAAATGATGGGCAAACACAGTGTCCCTTCAAACCACTGGCACCATGCTCACCGCCGTCATGCTGTGCACTCTGAGGAAAGTGGTGTTACTAGTGGTTTACTGCAGGGGTTAATCCTTGGTTTGATTGTTTTCAACATTTTTTTAAGCAATATTGCAGAAAAACAATTGGAAAAAAGTTTCTTTGCAGATTAAATGAAGATCTGCAGCAAGATAGACTAGACGCTGGAAAATGTGGAAAGCATGAAGAATGATCTAGCAAAACTTGAGGAAAGGTAAAGAGTTTGGCAGCAAAGATTTAATGCTAAAGTTGTAGAATCATGCATTTTGGACTGCAAAAGCCCATGGGAATGGTACAATATATTGTAGGAAGTTCTGTGCATGAAAGAAGAACAGAATTTAAGGGTTATCATATCTGATGATCTTAAAGTGGCCAAAGAAGTATATAAGGCAATTAAAGAAAAACAGAAGGCTGCCTGGGAGTACAGAGAGAGGAATGACCTGTAGGAAAAGAGGTGATAGTGGCTCTGTATAAGTTTTTGTGAATCTTTATTGGGAATATAAGGATGGAGTTGGTCAAGATAATGAGAGGACATTTAATAAGGTGGTTTAATAAAGAGGTCTTTGTCATAAAGCACATGGGGGCCAACCTAAAGATCCAAATTATACTTATCAATTATACTTATAATGTATAATGTAAGTGAATTGAGCACTTGTTGGCACAATTCACATTGTTGTTCCTTGTAAACCGTATTTGATACTTGGGAAAACACAGTATATAAATGTATATTAAATAAATAAATAAATAAATAAATAAAATATGTATTCTTTGGAAGAAAGCAGGGATAAAGGAGATATGATAGAGGTATTTAACTATTAGCAAGGTAAAATTGTGAAGGAGGCAGGGTTCTTAATAGAAACAAAGTTTTGGAATGAGCAGACAAGGGATGAAAGTTCAGAGAGTAGACTTGGGAGAATTATAAGGAAATATTCCTTTATAAAATGCTAGGGAATGCATGAAACAGCCTCCCAGTGGAGGTCGTGGTGATGAGGACAGTGTCTGAATTCAGTAAGGCATGGAGTCTCTGAGGGAGAGAAAGGGATTGTAGGGCCTAATAGTCACTTGGGCAGGCTATGCGCCGCATAGCCATGCCTGCCGACCCTTAACTCTGGATATTCAATGCCGAGGTCACATGTAGCCCCAGCATTGAATATCCAGGGATTGCTCCACATGCCAGAAGCCACAGTAGCTAACAGGGCAGCATGCAATATTGCTACTGCCCTGTTATCGATCGTCTCTGCCTCCACTCCTCCCCAGAACACCCCAGACATGCCCCAATGCTAAGTGATTAGCATTGGGTGCATAAGGGCCATAATTGGGGATATTCAGTGGCACTAACCAGCAGTTACATCATTTAAAGTGGTGTAAACTGTGTAACTGTCCTTTAAATATCAGACCCGTAGAGTTTAGTGATTGGTATGGATGGGCAGGCTGGATAGAAACAATTTCTGTTTGTTTTCAGAAATTTCAGAAATTATCTCATTTTTCAGGTTTTTTTCAGTCTGTCTTCCATACTTTGTTTAATAAAAATTGTTAACATATGTTAGAACTTTATAATGCATGGATACATGGTAGATGTTAATTCATAGGTTAGCACACATTAAATTAGTTTAATTTCCACTAAATTTCTTAAAACATTTTAACAAACCAATAAATGTGCTTCCCTACCACATGGATTATATCTACAATAATTTTCTGTGTTTGAAAATGTGTATGCTTCTCTGCACTGGTCATATAGGGAAGGCACAAATTTATCACTGAATTATTCACTATGGTACAACGAGGTTCAGCCCTCAACCAAATTGCATAAAACAGCAATGTGCGATATTGAGATGGGTTATAATGCCTCATCAGACTAACCAGATAAAGAAACAGCGTATCCATTTCAAGATATTCTAAAGAACCTTCTTCCCACTCAAATATATATATATATATATATATTTATTTATTTATTTATGCTTTTCTTCTATACCGCTTTTTCCCAAGATCAAAGGCGGTTTACAATTAACATAATGAACATGGTTTTACATGGAACATCGTATTTTTTTTGAAACTATATACAATTAACTTTTCATGAACAATAACATGGAACATATAATTATACAAATGCTGTAATTATTTACATCAGTCAAATATATATATATATTTTCATTAATTTATTTATTTTTTTGTCCTCGTTCCTATACCCCACCAAGGGTGAAAACATGACTAAATACAGTCAGGCCAATATTCAATGGTGGTGGTGGTGAGCATTTTTTTTAACTCCATACACAAAATTTAAAAAAAAAATTCAATGTCACTATGGGGTTATTTTAGAAGCCTTATTTGTGATTTCCATGTGTAAAATTAGGCATTTACACATGGAAATAGCATCCACATGGAAATGGCATTTTTAGAAAAGGCTCAATTTATATGTGGATATCCCTACTAAGTAGAAATTGAAAAAGGGGGGTGTCAATGGTATGATTAGGGAGTGACCTGGGCAAGTCAAAATTATGCATTTGTGTTTCCCTTTTCATATAGGGAATAGGCGTGTACAACTGCAGTCATGGGCTTTAAACCCAACCCCGGTTACTTCTGAGTTTTACAAAATTGCTCAGTCCAGCCAGCCCTTTACAGAAAGGAGTAAGGGAAGTATCCTCCTTAATCCCTAATTATTTATTCCCACCTCAAAGTTAAATTGGATAGAGATAAGGCATCTGTTGTTAATTTGAGGTATTTATATGTATAGGCTTGCAAAGAAAACTCCCATACATATGTCAATTGTGAAATATGGCAGCCATTTTTACCGTGTTGATCTTTCCTATGTGAAGATTTGCAAAGTGGTTCCTTTGGATCCACATATTGGCACATACATGTGTACTTCTGCATGTCCTATATTTTAGAAAAAGGTTTCACGTTTAGGAACATAGAAATATGATGGCAGATGAAGCCCATACGGCCTATCCAATCTGCCCTTACATACCAACTACTAAATTTAGAAAAACCTTTTTCTAAAATACCACCAGACTTATGAACATTGCGACCTTGATGTCTCTATTCCTATCCCCTCATCTTCTCTAAAATGTACCTTTATACGGATAGATGACAATGCAGAATATATGTAGACAAATGTCAAAATCTGAAAAATCTCCTGAACAATAAAAGTTTTGTTAGAGGGAACTTCAAAATAGTTGAGGACTTTGTGAGTACCTGAACAATATAATAATAACAGTGGATTGACATGTTTTAAGGTTTGCAGTTGCTCTATTGAGGACCAATGATGATTCCTGAGCATTTTTGGCTTTGAAGCCTGAATGTTCTTTCAGTTCTCTTGCTAGAAGCAACTTCTACTTGACTATTTTGAGGTCCCCTCTAACAAAAATGTTATTGTTCAGGAGGTTTTTTTTTGTTTTTTTAGTTTTTTGACATTTGTTATATCCTTAATTTTCTGAGATGTCTTTTGGTGACTAATAGGAATATATGTAGACAGCACTCATCATTGATAGCTATGGCCCTCATTCTGGCCTACATGTAGTGGGTCTGGACATCTGGATCGCTCTGGCAGGAACAGAACTTCCCGCTCATAGATGTGAGTTGTGCAGGGAACTCTGTTTGTAGGCGGGATGGGGTGGGCCAAGGGAGGAACGAGGGCAGACCTAGGGCTGCATCATGACCTCGGACATACAGGGCCGATTCCAAGGTCAGCCCTGTATGTCTGGGTTGGCCATGTAAACGGGGAACAAGGTAGAATAAGTCCCCCTGGGCATCAGTGGATGCCGGAGCCGGAGTACCAAAGATAGGTGAGGGGATGCGAGGGGATCCCTATGGTCCAATCCTGGCCATGGAAGGCCCAATCAGGGATCAGACTGCAGGGAAAGGAGATTTTGCATTTCAGCTGGTGATCATGGCTCCTGATTGGAGAAGCGGTGGCATGGCAACAGGACACCATGCCACCGCCACTCCATGCAAGAGCCAGGCTGGTCTAGCAGAGTAAGTGCTGGGATGTCCAAGGTGCCTGAACTGTGGCACATCCTGGATATCCCAGCCTTATGCCGTGATTCTGCTCTCGTGGGGACGTCTAGTCCCCATGGGAGCAGAATCGGGTGCATTCCTGGACCCTCCGGATACCTGGACGTTTAGATGACCCGAGGTCACACATCTTGGAATTGGCTTCCACATGTATAATGGCAATATTCAACCGCTATACATATAACTATGTACTTCATGTAAAGACAACACTTTTGCTATCCTCTTAATCCACTTAACTATATAGATAGTAGCGGAATATCTCTGCTATTCATATAGCTGAGTGAAATGCCATCTTTCTTTCCCTGCACTATATGGATAATGCAAAAGTGGTAAGAAAAATTCAGTAGCACTATCCATATAATGCTGCTGAAAATACACAAACAGGGGACTTATGTATTGAGCAGTTGCCACTAAACATATAAGTCCCTTTAAATATTGGGTCCAGTCTTTCTAATCTTCTGTCTTTCTGATTTTAGCACATCCTTCTACAGCTCGGGCAATGCTACACGTCAGACAACCCCTGTTGTTTTCAGGGTCCAACGTTCATGCGTTGCACTGAGTCCTGTATCTGTTAGTATTAGTCTTTGACAACATCCCTGAAAGCCCAATGATATTGAATTGGATGACAATGAAGGCCATCATTATTACTGATTTCTACTGTCAGTCCCCCATCACTACCCCCACCTCTACCTCCACCTCCATGCAACCCCATCAGTAAAAATCTCTCCCTGAGCCAGTGAAACACTTGCCCTGAGTAGACAACTTTGGTATGTTTTACACTAGAATCCTCCAGCTGTTCTCTATTCCCTAGCAATCCATTTTCTTGTTGTCTTCTCTCCCTGCATCCTTCTGTGAAAGGTAAGACTGCCTAGCAGATAAATGCCATATCCTGGAACATTAGAAACCTCCATATCCTCTCTTCACAGTATCCTCTTGCTATCCTCCACTTTGAAAAACATATTTTTTAGCCAACTCCACAGGTCCTTCTACCTATCACTGCCTCTAAACCAGGGATTCTGAACTCAGTCCTCAGGACTCACCTACTCAGGTTTTCAAGATAACTACAATGGATATGCATGAGGTAAATTTGCATGCACTACCTCCACTCTATGCAAATCTCTCTCATGGGGTGTGTCTTAAGGGCTGGGTTAAGAACCCATGCTCTAAACCTATACTAATAAGAACAAAGCTGCCACATACCAGTCTGAAAGCTCACTACCAGTACCTTAGCAGATCCCACTCCTGCTTTCCCTCTACCATATGGGAAGACTTTTTCCTTGGCCTCCATTCCTCTTCTACTTTAACAAACCTCAGGCACTATGCCATGCCCCCCAAAGGGAAAAAACCTTCAATCCCTCCAACTTTGGATACTGAGGGTTATACTCCGCTCCATTATGCCAGATTGCCCTGCTACCAAAGGACTGAAGTCTCAGTGTTCTCTCTCTCTCTCTTTCTCTCTCTCTTTTTGTTTCCCATCAATCACACCATAATGGACACACCACATTACTCCAGGACTCCTTCCCTGTCTTCTGCTATTGTTCTAAACATTTCTGCCTTTTAGTCATTCTATGGAGGAAAAAAACAATGAACGGAAATGTTCCAACTCCTGGCTCTGAGACCCTCTCTCCCCTTCCACGAAATATCTTCCCTTTGTTGAGACTCCTTTGCCTCACTCACAGATCTTTTCACCTTCCCTGTCCCTTTTAGTAGACCAAATGTCTATACCTGCATGCCCCTTTCTGCAGTAATCCCTTCACTACTCCATTTCCATAGGAGTCAATCTCATGTGACTTTTTTGAACCAAGAGATTTTTTTTGTCCGCAGCACTGCATTAGGCCCACCACCCTCTCCACATCCCCTTATGGAACGACCATCAAAATCCTTGCAACTGGCCATCAAACCGAGGTCTGCTTTCCTGCCCACCCCACAGCAAGAAGATTGTCTCAGTTCCCCCATTAACCTTTCAATGAACATAGCACTCACCACTCACTATACCTGCTATTCTCCCACACATGATGAGGAAAATCAGCACCTACCATGATATGCAGTTTCTAGGAAGCTCACTAGATTAGCACCACTCACCACTATCAAGGCTGAGAATACAAAAGATGGGATTAACTAGCCACTCATCTGAAATAAAGGTGTGTGAAAGCCCTGCCCAGTTTATTGGCGATCTGACTGCTATAAGCCAATTGGCAACCTTCTTGGCCACTGTTTGGTTGAAATGTTTCAATGACCATGATAACAAATGGCAGCCCCTTATCCCATTCCTCAGACACCTAACCATAGACCTTCTTACACCTTTTTTCCGTTTCAACCCATAAATGAAGGAGCAAAGTCCTTTATATAAAAATTTAGGATCAATCAACATGTTACAACAGTAAGCTAGCTTTAAGCTCACTAACATCACATACCTCATTGCTGACACATACTTAATTTCCTGTCTGTGTCCTCATTCTAGTATTGCAATGCTAGAGGAAAATACATTTTCTCTCTGTTTTCACACAGAATATTAAGCAATACTTCGGAAAAAGATAGGATTTTTTTTACATATAAAGATTATTTTATAACAGTGCTTATGTAAAATGTCCAAAAGGGATTTATTCTATGTCTATTTTATAAAGGAAAATAGGATGCTATGAGCCTGTATAAAATAGGATTATAGAATATTCCCTCCTCCTATATTCTTCCACACAAATTTATACTTGTCAGACGGTATACATATGTGCATGTGTGCTATGTGTGTACTAACATATAAAATAATCATATCCATCACAACTCCATCCCTGCTCCAACCAAATCATTCGCCAGTGATGACGTGCATTTAAACGCATGTCGTTTTGTTGATGTGTGTACTTACTATACACATGCATTTGGCCATAAAGTTTAGAAGAACATATGGAAATAAGTTGCTTATGTAGAAAATGCTTATAAAATTGTGCCCCTGGTCTCTCATGAAATCTAGTTCAATTAGCCAAATAATACTCAGGAGCAAGTGCTCTTTAATCAGATATCCCACCTATTAGCATTCACAATTTTAAACAAATCAATTTTCTCACTGCTGATTAACGTAAAGTGATGAAATCCAGGCTTATTTACTTATCTATTATTAGTATAAATTAATCTCATTAAAATCACCAGGGCTAATCTGGCAATTAAAGTCAATGCAAAACAGCTTGATACAGCTACTGTTTGAGTTTAAGGAAAGCTCTGGTAGTATAAAAGTGGAACACTTAACTATTGCTCATTTTCCTGTCTTGGATTTTTGCATACTGAACTGTCAACCACTTTCCAAAGACAGACTATGTGCAAAGTACTGTAGACCCTTTTAGTCTCTGGTCATTGCTCCAGTATTCAGAAGAAACTTACCTGCATTGTAGCACTTTGAAAAGGAGCAGGAACAAGGTGCACACCTTAAAAGTAGACCTTGACGTCCTGCTGTTTTTCCAGGAGGTCAAGCAAGGGCAAAATGTACTTTGATAAATGCATGTGCATGTGCTGTTTTACTCCCACATCCCAGAAACACTCACTGGGATTCCTTCTTTGAAAGAAGCAAAAGCAAATGCATCCTCTGCTTCCTATGTGTACAGTGCTTACAAATGTATTTGAAGATAAGATGCTTTCAATCGGGTCATTTTCTCAGCATAAATGCTTTTTAATTGGCTAAATGTCATTATTTATTTAATTATTTATATTTAACTTAGGTCTCATTGGTAGCATTTCAAGACAAAACAATAGCTGAGGGCAAGGATATATCTAGAGGAATGGTAAGGAAACACATAGGAGACTAAGCGGATCAGGATCCAAAAACGGCCTCAAAGGGGTTTCAGCCTGGATTTGAAAAGGGCCAGAGATGAAGCCAGACACACAGACTCAGGTAGTTTGTTCCAGGCATAAGGAACAGCAGAAATGCATCAGAAAAACATGAGATATGTTAACATGGCAACTGTGAGCAGATGCTAAGGATGGAGGAAGAACTGCAAAGAAATCTACTGAGCTAGCTCTTCTGATCAGCACTCCGGCGTTTCCCCTGCTCTCCTCCGACGCGAGGATCGAGCACACCTGGAGCAACGGACCACCCACACAGCACGAGCTGCCCAATCGGGGCAGCCTGAGGCAGCATTTAAAGCCGTGCTGAACAGGCACATCACCCTCTTCTGATCAGCACTCCGGCGTCTCCCCTGCTCTCCTCCGGTGCGAGGATCGAGCATGCCTGGAGCAACGGACCACCCACACAGTACGAGCAGCCCAATCGGGGCAGCCTGAGGCAGCGTTTAAAGCTGTGCTGAACAGGCGCATCGCCCTCTTCTGATCAGCACTCCGGTGTCTCCCCTGCTCTCCTCCAGCGTGAGGATTGAGCACGCCTGGAGCAACGGACCACCCACACAGCACGAGCTGCCCAATTGGGGCAGCCTGAGGCAGCGTTTAAAGCCGTGCTGAACAGGTGCATCACCCTCTTCTGATCAGCACTCCAGTGTCTCCCCTGCTGTCCTCTGGCATGAGGATCGAGCATGCCTGGAGCAACGGACCACCCACACAGCACGAGCTGCCCAATCGGGGCAGCCTGAGGCAGCGTTTAAAGCTGCGCTGAACAGGCGTGCCCGTGCCTGTCAGGCCCGCACCTGAGGACCTCGCCAGAGGGCCCTTTGGCATGGCCCTTAGGCGGAGGCCCTATGGAGGCCCTACAGAATCCAATCGACCCACGGAAGTACCTTCATATCTGAACTGGCACCCCAAATAAGACTTCCCTACCACCCCATCATCTGATTGTTGCAGAATCAAAGTGAGAGTCCTCCACCGAATAACAAGGCAACCATTGCTTACAGAGGTCTGCCCTTCCTGCAACAAAGTAACTAAGCGAACATTGAGACTCTATTAGATCAATCTCCTCATCCCTGTATTCAGATTTCTCTAGATTTGCTTAATGTTTCAAAGAGACCCCTAGCCTTACGATTTAAGCTGTTTAGACATCTTGAGATCCCTGTTACCCTCAGCTTAACTGCTTAACTGTTTGATTACCTCCCTACTGCACCAAACCACTGAGTCCTATGGTCCACACACCCACACTCATTCTCAGCCTCATACAATCAGCTAAAACACCTCAGGAACGCCCCAAGATGTGTCTAATCCTACCATTAGTTGTTTTCTTCCTCACATCAGGGCTCCCCAGCATATTACATGCCTTCAACACCTGTTCTAACTATATCCCGATCCTCCACAGCAATTGAAGGAGATGGTCAGAAAACCCTCACCACACCACAACAAAAACCACTAACACATTTCATCCACACTTACTACACATCCCCCTACAGAACATCAAAAAGAATCAATCCGAGAAACACCAGCCTCAACAGCCCTTGAAATGCGCACTCATAAATGCTAGGTCAATATGCTCAAAATGGCCAGTAATCACCGAACTAATAACACTCCATGACCTTGATATTTTAATGATCACTGAGACATGGCTATCCGACTGTGACAATGCACTCATCAATAAAATGGCACCAGCTGGTTTCTCACTCTATGCTTGCCACAGAGCCAACCAGAAGGGAGGAGGAATACTCATCCTTGCAAAAGCAGAATTACAATTTAGTCTAAAAGACGCCACCACCACAACCCATCTGGATACGATCTCCATATCAAACGATCACTGCACAATCAATTTACTCTACCGAGCCCCAACATCATCACCAGATGACCTACCAACAATCATCAATCTTGCCTGCAACTCAAACAACCCACGCTCCTCAAATTGGCTGCTAGGAGACTTCAACCTCCCTTCCATACAAGACACACAAGCAACAGCCCTCCTTGAAGCACTGAATGAGCTGGGCTACAAGCAACTTATCGATTCTCCCACGTACATGAAGGGGAGTATACTAGACCTGATCTTCGCCCCTCAGTCTGTGGCTGACATGACCCAGCACCTGCTGATGTCCATAACTCCAGTACCTTGGTCTGACCATAACCTGCTCAGATTCTACATATCCACCAGCCGCTGCTTCAAGAACAGTATTCAAGAACAGTAGCTACCAATTCAGATTCTACATATCCACCAGCCGCTGCTTCAAGAACAGTATTCAAGAACAGTAGCTATCAATTCATCTGGGTCGAGGGTTGTGACAGTAAAGAGGGGGAGGACCTTCTCAAGGACTTCCTCTTTAACGAAGGGGCAAAATCATGTTGTTGGGGTTCTAGAGGAAGGGGCGTTGGCTCCAACGCCCCTTCCTCTAGAACCCCAACAACATGATTTTGCCCCTTCGTTAAAGAGGAAGTCCTTGAGAAGGTCCTCCCCCTCTTTACTGTCACAACCCTCGACCCAGATGAATTGGTAGCTAACTGAAACAACAGCCTCAGAGCCGTAGCCTACCTCCTTCTGCTAACAAGGAGCCAAGGAAACGTGAACATGCTCCATGGTACTCTAAAGACCTACGAGCATCCCTCCTACACCTACGTAAGCTCGAGAGGCAGTGGCGCAGAACCCAAACTGCTGAAGCACACTGCGCATACAATTCATACCTGTTAACACATAGAGAGAAAATAATTGAGAAAAGGAAGCATCACCACACAGATATTCTAAAGCGATCATTAAATAAATCGCATGACCTGTTCAGTATCGTAAAATCATTAACAGGTGATCCAGCACTAGCACATCCACCCATGCCCCAACCCCCAGGACTACTCTAACTACCTGCAATCGAAGATGATCCAGACCAGTACGAACTCGACCACCTCCAACTTCACCAGCATATACAATACGCCACAGCCAACGTTATTGCTCAAATTCTGTGAAGTATCCAGCAAAGAAATCGAAGACACTATTGTCTCTATCAACCTTACTACGGCACCCAACGATCCCTGTCCGGCTAGTTGGATAAGAGAGCTACGCTGCAATCTAAGCCACACACTGTGCAAAATACTGAACCAATCATTACTAATGGGATCACACACATCAATCAGGCCACTGCTAAAGAACAGTAGACTTGACCCATCCAAAGTCGAATCCTACAGACCAATTTTGAGCATCCCCCTGCTTGCCAAAATCATCGAAAACGTCATCCAACGGCAGATCCAACAGCATGTCGACGCCGAGGCACCTCTCGATCCATCTCAACACGGCTTCAGGGAAGCACATGGTGTGGACACCATCCTAACGACCCTCCTCAACAATTTAATCACAGGAATCGACAACATACACCAAGGATTCGTTCTCATCTTCATGGACATTGCAGCCGCTTTTGATTCAGCGAACCATGAGATACTACTACAACGTCTCCATGAAAAAGGGATACAAGGTACTGCTCTACAATGGTGCAAATCATACCTGACTAATAGATGGCAACAAGTTAAGACAGGTACCCCGACCTCGGAGCCATTCCTACAGAAGCAGGGGGTACCTCAGGGATCATCCCTGTCTGCATTGATGTTTAACATTTATATGCAGCCCATCTGCACCTTGATCCGTTCCTTAAACGTATAATGTCTTGCCTATGCAGATGACATCCTGTTATACCTACCGTTCACGATTGACCAGCCTGATTTCACCCCTATCATAAGATGCTTTGAAGCAGTTGCAGATTGGCTTCTCACACAAAACTTGCGGATCAGTCACAGCAAAACTGACATTCTCTTCGTCACGAGAAACCAGACGTTCATCCCACCTCCTTCACTACAAGTCAACAATGCCGAACTCAAAACAAAAAACACAATTCGCTATCTAAGCATCACGCTAGATCCTATGGCTTGACATGATAACACATGTGAAAAACGTTGCAAGAGCAGTATATCATAAGATACGAACATTATGCCATCTTCGGCCACTACTTGACTTCACCGACTATCGGACAATTTTCCAGGACCTAGTTATCCCACACCTGGACTTCGCCAATATCATTCTCCTTGGTCTCCCACAGGCAACTCTAAGTCCGCTTCAGCTTGCCATGAACTCGGCCGCTAGAGTACTCGCAGGTGTACCAAGGTCGGAACACATAACGCCAGTGATGAAGGAACTCCACTGGCTACCACTACAGGCCCGAATCCATTACAAGGCACTTGTCCTGACATTCAAAGCACTGACGAACCAGCCTCCCACTCCCATCGGCAAGCTGATCAATAACATGCCTGACAACAGAAACAGAAGATCCACAATGCTGAATGCTTTAGAAGTCCCTAAGATAATGACAAAATGCACGAAGGCAACTGCCAGTAGGGCCTTTTCGATTTATGCACCCATAGCCTGGAATACCCTCCCCACTGGAATCCGAGCCATCACGAGTCTTACCTTATTCAGAAAAGCTCTTAGGCTCTTAGGTGGGGACCAAAACACAGGAACAAGGCAGGTACCACCAAATTGACCAGTAAACATTAATCAACAAGACACCAGCCAGAAAAACAACTACCTTCACCTGCCAGCTGTAGACACAACAGAGCAACCTCTCATGCCAAAAGCTCCACCCTCCAAAGGTTCTCTAGTTCTCTCTAGAAATTAACTGTTACCATAGCGGCCCCCAGCCAATGACGGTTAACCACCTCCTCTAGACTGCCCTTTGAACCACATTTCTGTTATGCAGAGAATGACAAGTTCTTTCCACTGATGAAGTCAGTTAGTATCTGGATCTTGTTTTGGGCAGAGTGGGCATTGATGAGGGCACATCTTGTGAGGTGTGATGTGTTGGATTTCCCCTGGTCTATATTGTGTGTAGCTGTTGAGATTCTTTTCGACCTACAGTGTCTTGTATGGCATTGTGTGTAGAGCAGTTGGGGCGGGTATGTCTCATGTGGATACTTGTACATTTGAATTATGGGAGCGGTGTTACTGTGGACTGAGCTATCAGGGTCAGCAAGGACGGGGAATATTAGGAGGAGTAGGACAATTTGTATGATGATGGTGCCCCTTAGGTGCCTAGGTGGAGGAGGAGGGTAAAGAGAAGACGGTCTTGGGAAGAGCACCATGGGGAAAAGGAAGTACAAGAGCCCCTCAAAGGTGGGTCCAGCTGTTTATCTGGTAGGAACTGTGATAGGCCCTATGGACAGACATGTCTAGTATCCCCAAGTGAAGCATCTCTTAGCTCCGGGGGAAGAACCCCACCACCACGTCTAAGTCTTCCTTTGTCATCCACTATTGTTTCTGAAAAACCTTTCCCAGTTAATACTGTTATTTCTGCTGTTCCAATTCCAAAATCTGTTGCTGTGTTTTCTTTAATAGGGGAGGACCATTTAGCAGTCGGGGATAATGAGGGGAAGATCACCCTCAAGGATATTTGGGATGCACTTAAAAGCATAGATTCTAAGTTGTCTTGTACAGTGAGCTCCCTGTTTGATTTTACACAGGGGTCAGCTGCTGAGTTGGTTGACTTGGAAACTAGGGTTGTGGTATCAGATAAATCTGTTGCATAATTGAACTCACAAATGTCAAAGATTCTGTCATATGACATGCTAGAACTGAGGCTTTGGAGAATACTCTAAGGGCTTGGAATTTGCATCTGTTGAACTTTCCCTATACTCATCTATGGATATTTTGTTGCAGAAATATATCAAAGAAGTTATGAAGTTGTCAACCCAATTGAAATAGTACAAGCTTATTATGTACCAGTAAAGGTTTGAGTACCCCATTTGGGGGAGGGTGAGTTTGACTCCCTTGCTACCATGACTGTCAGTCAGAATTTAACACATTTTTTAGAGGGCTCTACAGATATTTCTAAAAGATAGACGTTAATTGTGACTTTAGGGTCTGAATCTGTTAAAATTAGTATTTTGAAATTGTTTTTTAAGCATAAAGATGTTATGTTCTGTAGTCAACCCCTGCAAATTTTTCTGGATGTTAGTCGTGCTACTAGGGCCCGTCAGAAACAATTTTTACAATTGAAAAATCATATGCTAGCTTTAGGTGCAACATTTTATTTGAAGTTTCCCTGCAAGTGTCTGGTGACCTTGCAGGGACAAACGTTTGCCTTTACAGATGTTTCTCAATTGGAAAATTTCTTAGTCGATAGGCTAGTCGTCTTGGTTTTGCAGTGATTACCATTTGTATATCTCCATTATGGCAATTTAATTACCTCATTTCTTTGTATTTTTATTTTACTTTGAATTCATCTTCCAACATAGCTTTTTGATGTGGGCTTGAACATCTGGTATCTTTTTGTAAAATTCTATTGTAGTGGTGTATGGTTTAAGATGTTTTCTTTGTTTTTTGGTTGTATTGTATTTGAGAAGAAAATGCAATAAACCTATTAATATAAAAAAAGAAGAGTTTATCAAATCCGTCATCCCGCAACTTGATACTATAGCAGAATCAAATGCTGACCTTGACAGCCTAATCCGAGGCTGGAACACAATCCTATCAAAGCTTCTCTCACTCATCCAAAAAGATATACAGGGAAACACAGGACGACAGACCCATGGTTTTCAGCCCCCCTGCAGGAGCAAAAAAGTGAATTAAGACACCTAGAATGCAAACGGAGAAGCTCTAGAGATCCATTTGTCTACTCAACCTATCTAAAACTACTTAAACTTTACAATGAGGAAACACTCAGATGGAAAAAGGAATACCATACCAATCTCATCAACAAAGCAATAAATAAACCATAATGAAAACACTCCTAAAAAAATCATCCAAAGGAGTACCACAAGAAAACATTTGTCCTCATAGGTTTACCACTCATTTAATCTCTAAACAGCTATCTACACCTCCAATGAGCCACTCCTCAACAGAAGCTCTCCACACTGACACACCTCAGAAGCTGTGGTCACAATTTGACCTCCCATCACTCCCTAACCTAGAAGACACAATCCAGGCCCTCAACACAACAATCTCCATGCTAGACCCATGTCCAGTATCATGGGTGAAAATCATCCACCCTCAACTCAGTGCCTATCTAATGAAGATTATCCATACTTCCTTGTCCCTAGGGCAAGTGCCCACCTCTCTGAAGTAATCGTCTTTCCATCCTCTCATAAAAAGCACCAAGCTTGACCCAAAATGCCCAAAGCCTTATAGATGTATATCCAACATCCCATTTGTTGCAAAGATCCTCAAAAAAATAGTACTCACACAACTTCAAGACCACCTTAGAGAAAATGTACCACTCGACCCATGTCAGCATGGATTCAGGCAACATCATGGGACTGAACCCCTTATTACCTCCCTGCTAAACACCTTCATAATAGGATTACAAAAGCAGAAAAAGGGTTTCCTTCTCTTTTTCCTAGGTATTGTCTTTGCCTTCAACTCCATTCCTTACAACCTGCTACTTCAAAGGCTCTCAGAAATCAGACTCCAAGGAATCATTCTCACCTGGTTCCAATCATACTGTTCCAATACTACTGTCTAAAACCACACAAACACATGATCAGCCTACAAATTGTATATATTGTATATTTTATGGTTATACATAGTTACCCTGTTAGCCAAGTTGATTATCCTGTTCATATGTAAACACAAAGTACTATTGGAAATGTGTATGTTCACTGTTTATTGTAAACCGCGCTGATGCTGAATAGCGCGGTATAAAAGAGACTTTAAATAAATAAAAATAAATAAATAAATACCTAGAATCTCGAAAGCAGCAAGTCAAAATCAACAGAAAGACTTCAACTTCATTCACTCAACAAACAGGAGTTCCACAGGGCTCAAGTTTCTTAGCCCTCCTCTTTAATATTTTCATACAGACAGTTTGCCAGATCTTCAACAGCCACAATATTCAATACCAAATTTATGCTGAAGATATAATGATCTTTACACCAATAAACCTCCTCTTCCCTGACCTCACCAGCCTCTAAAACTGTTTCAAAGATGCAAAGGAATGGCTCACCCAACACAATTTACACATTAACAATGAGAAGATAGAAGCCTTTATTTTATTTATTTATTTGTATTTCTTCTATACCGTACTCTTTTTCATCAGCGCGGTTTACATTAAACAGGAATACTCATTTCAATCAACAGACTGTGGTGAGTTTACATATAACAGGAAATATACAACTGGGATTATAACTTAGGGAAACTATGTACATATTTGTAGCATGTATAGGACCTATATACAAGGGATAGAGTTGCTTTTCATCATCTTTAGTAGGGCGGTTACACTTTATCTGTAAATGTTAGAGGGTTGATGATGTGCTTTGGAAATGTAGAATGAAGAGGTGATGCTTTATGTCTTTTCTAAATTGCTTGAGGTCAGTAATAGCTCTAATGTTGGGAGGTAGGTTGTTCCAACATCTGGGTGCGTAGTACGCGAAAGCCCTGTCTGTTGTTGAACGTTTGTATTTTGTGGCCTCATGTGGTGTAGTTAGGGTATTTGCCGCTGCTGACCTCCTAGATCTGGTGTTGGGAGTGTGATGGAGGAGTTTCGAAATTGATGACGGAGCTATAGTATTTATTGCTTTAAAGGTCAAGATAAGGGCTTTATATGTTATTCTGCAGTATATAGGGAGCCAGTGAAGCTCCATTAGGATGGGTGTTATGTGATAGCTCTTTGAAGCACCGTATAATACCCGGGCTGCGGCATTCATGGCTAGTTGTAATGTATTTAGTGAGTTTCTTTGGGAGACCATGGAGTATTATATTCGCATAGTCGAAGTGGGGTGTGACTATGGCTTGGAATATAGTTCTGAAGCTGTCTGGGTCAAGCATATTTTTCAGATGGCGTAGGGTCCTTATCTTGAAATAAATGGTTTTCACAGTGCGGTTGATATGTTCTTTAAAATCTAGGCGATGGTCCAGTATAACTCCAAGGTATCTTATGGAGGGCTTGATTGGGAGGTGTGCGTCTCGTACTCTTAAGGTCTCCGGGGGTGCGAATTCTCTGTTTTTCGTGACAATCAGTACTTCAGTTTTTTTGTAGTTTATTCGCATATTCTGCGTGAGTAACCAGTCTGCTATTGCATTAAAGCAATCTACTAGAGATGTGTAATCTGGGAGCTTGACATTGAATGGAGTGAATAGTAGAACATCATCCGCATAGATCAGCGAGGAAATGCCAAAGGATCGAGTGATATCGCACAGGGGCTGCATGTAAATGTTAAATAGGAGTGCCGATAGGGATGAGCCTTGTGGAACTCCTTGTTTTAGCTGGAAAGGTTCTGATGTGCCTGTAATAGTCCGGACGTGTTGCAAGCGGTCTTCCAGGTATGATTTGCACCATTTCCACGCTAGGCCGTGGATTCCCTTGTCATATAGTCGGTTTAGTAGTATTTCATGGTCAACCGAGTCAAAGGCTGCAGATATGTCAAGGAATATTAGCGCGAAGCCCTTGTTAATGTCGTCTAGTCCACTGATGAGAGTGTTGGTTAATGTGGTCAACAGTGTCTCTACTCCGTGAGCTTCCCGAAATCCGTGCTGACTGGGATCAAGGGGGGAGAAGGTGTCTATGTGTTGTTGTATCTGATTATTGGTTACTTTCTCAATTATTTTGGATAGCAGTGGTATACTAGCTATCGGGCGGTATGATTCTTCTTTTGTTGGGTCTAGTTGATTGTTCTTTAGCAGCGGTCTTATGGAGGTCTGCTTTAGTGCTGATGGGAAGGTGCCTGTTGAGAAGGACATCTTTATTATTTCTGCTATGACAGGGCTGAAGTCGGATCGCATAGCTCTTATCCAGTGTGCTGGGCAGGGGTCGTTAGGTGCTGTGGTAGTATTCATTTTGACGATAATGTCTTCAACGCATTTTGCAGAGGGAGGGGAAAGTTGAAGAAGTGAGGAGCAGAGCTGAAAGAGAGGGAAATTTTGTCCTTGTTGCTGGAGTGGACTTTGGGATGAGGAGGTGTGTGATGTCAGAAGACTTTGGAGTGAAGAGGTTGTTGTTCTGATAGCTTTAGATTGTATGAAATTGGCATACTTCTGAGGGTGTATGGGTTCTTGTTGAGGTGGAGCAGGTTCTTTGGTTAATGACTTTACTATATTGAATAGCTCCCGGGGTTTGTTTAGGGAGCGGTTGAGGAGTTCGGAGTGGTAGGTTTTTCTTGTGTCCCATATAGTTTCACGATAGGAATGAAGGTGGGTTAAATATATTTGTTGATCTGTTGGGTTGTGAGATTTACGCCATTTTCTTTCGAGGTTCCTCAATAGTGTGCGAGACTTCCTTAGTTCCTGAGAGAACCATGGAGCAGATGGTCTATTGACTACATTATTCTTCGTTGTTGGGTTTTTGCAGGTTGGTGGTATAGTGGTGTATTGGTTGATGGTTTCATTCCATGTAGAAACTATGTCGTTGATGTTGGAGGATGGTTGTTTGAGTATTGGAAGTATGTTTTTCTTAATTTCTTATACATAATACAACAGTACTGGGAAAAGTGATAGGAGCCATCATAAAGAACAAAATTACTCAACATGTAGATAGTCAAGGCTTGATGGGAGACAGCCAACATGGCTTTAGACAAGGAAAAAATTGTCTTACTAACCTGTTATGTTTTTTTGAAGGTGTGAATAAACAGATAGCCAAAGGTGAGTCGGTTGATATAGCATATCTGGACTTTCAGAAAGCCTTTGACAAGGTCTCTCATCAGAGACTTTTGGCAAAACCAAAAAGTCATGGGATAGGAGGCAGTGTACTATTGTGGATCAGTAACTAGTTAAAATATAGAAAGCAGAGGGTAAGGCTAAATGGCTAATTTTCCCAATGGAAAAAGGTGAATAGTGGAGTACTGCAGGGATCTGTGCTGGGTCTGCTGCTTTTGACATATTCATAAATGACCTGGAAAAGGGAATAAAGAGTGAGGTTATCAAATTTGCAGATGACACAAAACTATTTAAAGTTATTAAAACCCAAGAGGATTGTGGAAAATTGCAAGAGGATCTTGATAAATTGGAAGACTGGGTATCCAAATGGCAGATTAAATTTAATCTGGACAAGTGCAAAGTTATGCACCTAGGAAAGAACAACCCAAACTATGTTTAGATGATGCAAGGTTCCACATTGGGAACCACCACCCAGGAAAAAGATTTAGATGTCATCATGGATAACATGTTAAAATCCTCTGCCCAGTGTGCAGTGACGGCCAAGAGCGCAAATAGAATGCTAGGTATCATAAGGAAAGGATGGAAAATAAAACAAAGGATATTATAATGCCTCTGTATCGTTCCATGGTGTGACCGCACCTTGAATATTGTGTGCAATTCTGGTCGCCGTATCTTAAAAAGGATATAGCATTATTAGAAAAGGTATAGAGTAGAGCCACCAAAATGATAAAGAGGATGGAAGGATACTGTGGAAGCAAAAACGCGAAATAAAGATTTTTTCAAGTACATTCATAGCAAAAAACCTGTGAGAGAGTCAGTTGGTCCATTAGATGATAGAGGAGTTAAAGGGGCACTAACAGGTGACAAAGTGATAGCAGAGAGACTGAATGAATTCTTTGCTTCGGTCTTTACTGAGGAAGATGTAGGGATGTTACCCATGACTGAAGTGGTATTTAAAGGTGCGGAAGAATTGAAGGAAATATTGATACATCGAGAAGATGTATTACAAATATTAGATAAACAGAAGAGTAGCAAATCACCTGGGCCGGATGGTATACATCCAAGGGTGTAGAAAGAACTGAAATATGAGATTGCAGACCTGCTATTAGTAATCTGTGAACTATCATTAAAATCATCTCTAATACCTGAAGATTGGAGGATCGCCAATGTAACACCGATTTTTAAAAAGGGTTCCAGGGGTGATCCAGGAAACTACAGACCGGTGAGCCTCACGTCAGTACTGGGAATAATGGTAGAAATCATCATAAAGAATAAAATTACTCAGCATGTAAATAGTCATGGCCTAATGGGAGACAGCCAACATAGCTTTAGACAAGGAAGATCTTGTCTTACTAATCTGTTGTGTTTTTTTGAAAGTGTGAATAAACAGGTGGACAAAGGTGAGTCAGTTGATATAGTGTATCTGGACTTTCAGAAAGCCTTTGACAAGGTTCGTCATCAGAGACTTTTGGTAAAAATAAAGAGTCATGGGATAGGAGGCAGTGTACTACTGTGGATCAAGAACTGGTTAAAAGATAGAAAGCAGAGGGTTGGGCTAAATGGCCAATTTTCCCAATGGAGAAAGGTGAATAGTGGTGTACCCCAGGGATCTGTGCTGGGTCCGCTGCTTTTTGACATATTCATAAATGACCTGGAAAGTGGATTAATGAGTGAGGTTATCAAATTTGCAGATGACACAAAACTATTTAAAGTTGTTAAAACCCAAGAGGATTGTGGAAAATTGCAAGAGGATCTTGATAAATTAGAAGACTGGGCATCAAAATGGCAGATGAAATTTAATGTGGACCAGTGCAAAGTTATGCACCTAGGGAAGAACAACCGAAACTATGGTTACACAATGCAAGGTTCCACATTAGGAACCACCACCCAGGAAAAAGATTTAGGCGTCATTGTGGATAACATGTTAAAACCCTCGGCCCAGTGTGCAGCAGCAGCCAAGAGAGCAAATAGAATGCTAGGTATCATAAGGAAAGGAATGGAAAATAAAACAAAAGATATTATAATGCCTCTATATCGTTCCATGGTGAGACCGCACCTTGAATATTGTGTGCAATTCTGGTCGCCGTATCTTAAAAAGGATATAGAGTTATTAGAAAAGGTTCAGAGAAGAGCCACCAAAATGGTAAAAGGGATGGAAGGATACTCCTATGAAGAAAAGCTAAAAAGGTTAAGGTTCTTTAACCTGGAAAAGAGACGGCTGAGGGGAGATATGATAGAAGTCTATAAATTAATGAACGGAGTGGAACGGGTAAACGTAGATCGATTGTTTACGTTATCAGAATATAGAAAGACTAGGGGACATGCAATGAAGCTACAGGGTAAGCTATTTAAGACTAATAAAAGAAAATATTTTTTCACTCAACGTGTAATCAAACTCTGGAATTTGTTACCGGAGGATGTAGTAAAGGCTGTTAGTGTAGCTGGGATTAAAAAAGGTTTGGACAAGTTCCTGGAGGAAAGTTCCATAAACCATTATTAAGAAGGAACCCAGGATATCAATGCTTGACCCAGTACAAGCATTGCAGAACCTGTGTCTTTTGGGGAAACTGCTAGGTACGTATGACCTAGATTGGCCACTGTTGGAAACAGGATACTGGGCTTGATGGACCTTGGTCTGACCCAGTATGGCATATCTTATGTTCTTATGTTCTTATGATACTCCTAAAAGAGAGGCTAAAAAGGATGGACTCTTCAACCTGGAAAAGAGATGGTTGAGGGCAGATATAAATTAATCAATGGAATGTAACGGGTAAATATAGATCGATTTTTTACATCATCAGAATATAAAAAGACTAGGGGACATGCAATGAAGCTACAGGGTAACCTATTTAAGACTAATAAGTGAAAATAATTTTTCACTCGTGTAATAAAGCTCTGGAATTTGTTGCTGGAGCATGTAGTAAAAGCTGTTAGTGTAGCTGGGTTTAAAAAAGGTTTGGACAAGTTCCTGGAGGAAAGGTCCATAAACCATTATTTAAAGGGACCCAGGATATCACTGCTTGACCAAATACAAGCACTGAGGAACCTGTGTCTTTTAGGGAGACTGCTAGGTAGTATGACCTAGATTGGCCACTGTTGGAAACAGGATACTGGGCGTGATGGACCTCGGTCTGACCCAGTATGGCATATCTTATGTTCTTATGTTCTACCAGCCCAACATTCTACCCTCCACAAACATTGAGACTAGACAATGCAGAAATCAGTCAAATTTGAGATCAAATACCTTCTCATAACACTCAACCAGCAACAGACTTTCCAAACACATATAAGGCAAACAACACCCACTGTCTATCAAAAACTAAAACCCCTGAAATATTTCTGCCTTCTTCTCTCTACAGATCTTTTCTGTACTGTTTGCCGTGCTCTAGTTATATCTCTTCTGGACTATTGCAACATCATTTATCAAGGCCTCCGAAACACACCCTCCACAGATTACAATTGGCCCAGAACATGGCTTCATGGATAATTACTGGAACCCCTCATTGAGACCACATCACCTAATTGCCTATACAGCTCCACTGGCTTCCCATGACTGCTAGAATCAAGTTCAAAGCCCTGATCATAACATTTAAAATCCTACAGAGTGAATCTGCAAGTGCCCTCTGCCTCTCATTGTTAAATGCAAAACTGAGCGATCCAAAAGAACCTCCACTCTTAACCTCCTACAGATCCCTACCCAGAAGATCAGTAGCAAGCAGTCTACCTGCAATCAATCCTTTTTATTATTTGCCCACACATTGTGGAACTCCCTTCTGCCATCACTGAGAGAAATTTCAGACTTATCAGAATTCAGAAAGAAGCTTAAAACATACCCCTTTCTGAATGAATACAGTATAGACATAAACTCAGAAAACCAGCCACCTTTTAATGCACTCTAAGAACACAATGTAAAATATCTGTAAATAGTTAACCAATCCAACCAGTAGAACCATAACTGAAAATAGTTGATGTTAAACTGTTAAAACTATGTTGTATCATTTTTTACTGTTCCTGTTTCATGTAAACAGCGTGCTCAACGGGCTCCTATTAAACATTTCTTAATTGTGAACTGCTTTGAATTGCAGAAAAGCGGTATAGAAATAAGTTTAAATAAAGAAATAAATATATACATAAATATTGAAATTGCAGACTTCCTATTAGTAATTTGGAAACTATCATTGAAATCATCAGTAGCATCTGAAGATTAGAGAGTCGTCAACATAACTCCAATTTTTAAAGAGTTCCAGGTTAAACCAGAAAAAGACAGACTGATGACATTAGACTGAAATCAGTGACAGGCAAAATGGTAGAAACCATTATAAACAACAAAATTGCTGAATATAAAAGAGTTATGATTTAATGACACTATACCAACATGGATTTATGAAAGGGAAGTCTTGCCTCATCAATTTTCTCTATTTCTTTGACGATTTGACTAAAAAAGATAAAGATGAGTCAATGAAAATAGTATACCTGAGTTTTTAGAAAACCTTTGACAAGGTCTCTCAAGAGAAACTCTTGAGGAAGTAAAAAAAGTCATGAGATAGGAGACAGTGTCCTCTTGTGGACTAGGCGCTGGTTAAAAGACAGAAATAGGAAGTAGTGCTAAAATGTAATTTTCTCAATGGAGAAAGGTAAATTGTAGAGTACCCTAGGAAAATGTGCTGGACCCACTACTTTAAGATATTTATAAAAGACCTAGAAATACTGTAAGAATGAGTGAGATGATCAAATTTGCAGATGACACAACATTTTCAAAATCGTTAAATCACAAGAGGTTTGTGAAAAATTGCAGGAGGACCTGAGAAATTAGGAGACTGGGCATCCAAATGGTAGATGAAATTTAATGTGGATGAATGCAAAATTATGCAATTAGGGAAGAACAACCCAAACTACAGCTATACTATGCAAAGGTCCACATTAGGAATCACCACCCAGGAAAACCATCTAGGCGTCTTCATGGATAGTACGTTGAAATCCTCTGCTTAGTGCACAATGGCAGCCAAGAAATCTAATAGAATAGTAGGAATTATATGGAAAGAAATGGAGAATAAAACAGAGGATATCATAATGTCTCTGTATCACTCCATGGTGCAATTGTACCTTGAGTATTATATGACATTCTGGTTGCTGAATTTGGAAACATATATAGTGGAATTACAAAGAGTACAGAGAAGAACATGAAATGATACCCCTATGAGGAAAAGCTTATAAGGTTACTGCTTTGTAGCTTGAAAAAGAGATGGCTGAGTGGACAGATGATAATGGTCTATAAAATAATGAGTGGAGTGTACTTCAAAAAGTGTCAAGACTAGGGGAAATGAAATTAAGCTACAAAGTGATGCATTTAAGATTAAATGTAGAAAATATTTCTTCATGCAAAGTTAAACTCTGGAATTCATTGCCAGATGATATAGTAAAAGCTGTTAGTGTAGCTGGGTTTAAAAAAGGTTTGGACATGTTTCTGGACCAAAGATCTATAGACAATTATTAAACTAGACTACAGGAAATCCACTGCTTAACCTGGGATAAACAGCATGGACTCTATCTACCTTTTGAAATCCTGCCAGGCATTTATGGCTGGATTGGCCACTACTAGAAACAGGTCTAAGTATCGCAAATCGTATGCTCTTCTGTTCCTTTGTTAGCTGGGAATATTGACTCTGCTGTAAACTCCACTGAGATGGTGAACTAAAAACCTACTGGGAGGAATAGATAAATAGCTATAAGATCCCATTGTCATCTTGAAGTCATGGTTCAGGTGGACTTAAAATTTGTAAGCCTCCCTGGCCTAGATATTTTGCTTAGCTCTGATAGCAGGTAACCTTTGCATCTGCTTGATTCTATCAGCATTCAACTATCCTCTCTTCTTTTTTGCTCAGTTGGCAGAAATAATGATGTTGGAACCAGAGATGAGACACTGATGATTGCAGCAAATGCACGCATTAATAAAAAATCTAATTTTACCAGCAGAATTGCAGAACAGATGCATTGCAGAACAGATGCATCCAATCTCCAGGAGATTGGTTTGGATGCACATATAGGGGGGACGTTGTTTTAGCTCATTGCCCAGTAAAGTTGCCAAGCCAGTAGCACTGATGTTTATGTGAACAGGGACTGGAATGTTTAGAACTTTTGCTGGCTCATAAAAAGTATTACCCTGGCATGCAACAGCTAAATATTGAACAATGAGACTATAGGGGGTCACAGTGATGGCAGAATATGCATGGTCCACGAACCACTGAAAATGACAACACCAGTCAGGTAGTGCTGTAACAGCCACAGGGGCAACATATCAACATGAAGATGTTGCACCCCAAGGGGCTCAAATAATGATCATCAGTGTGGCACTATTGCAATATCCCCCCACCATACATTGTGTTGATTAGCAGAGGAACAGTACCCCTGTAACATACTTGTTCATCTACAGGCTATACATCTTCAGAACAGGGTCAGGAAGGACTCATGGCAGTTTTCTCAGTAGGTCCAGTGATGACATAACTCAAATATGTATATCTCTGTGACATACCTTTTTGCATCATAACACCAAGCAGGACCCATCTGTTTTGCAGCTACAATGTCAGCAGTGGATACAGCGCTACTACTGTCAGCACTATTCCTACCACCACCACCACAACCACTTCCTGCAGTGGCACCCAGGCCTGAGCCAGTGGATGATACCACCACCACCAAGAAGGCTGCCAGCAGTAGCAGCAGCAGCAGCAGCCTCTCATCAGCGAAGCCAGCCACATCAGAGGAGAAGAGGAGGAAGTATCCCCAATATGGTCTTCACCCTTCACAAGGAGAAGGAACAGGAAAAAGACCAGCTGGGGACACAAAGATGACAATAAGCAGCATAGAATCTGTCTACCTTTTGGAAATTTGCCATAGTATATAGTATATAATGGCAGACAAAGATCCAGCCTGTCCAGTAAGGTGGCAAGAGTAGGTGTACCCACTGTTTCATGTAGGTCAACACCCTCTATGCCTTTGTTTAGGGGTGTACCTGCTGCTCCATGCAGGGCATCCCTCTCTATTTGTTCAAATGCAATGTGTGCCTTTAGAGTCAGTGCTGACTCCTAGCAACCCAACAGCTCCTGGGTTTTCTTGACAGTGTGACCGGAAGTAGATTCTCAGGCCTTTCTTCTGAGGCAATGGAGGATTAAGGAACTTGCCAAAGGACACAAGGATTATAAGTGGAAATCAAATCCTGGTCTCTTGATTAGCAAGCCAGTGTTCTCATCATTAGGCTACTCCTCCACTCTACTGCTGGAAGAGGAAAAGCAAAACAAACAATATGTGAATGTCTACTGCTGAAAGCATAATTGTGGTAAAATGCAATATTGTGACCTGGATTGGCCACTGTTGGAGACAGGATACTGGGCTTGATGGACCTTTGGTCTGACTCAATACGGCATATCTTACATTCTCAAGGGCTTCCCAAGGACCACCCCTAGCTCCCATCAGAGCCTGAAGAGGTATATGTAGACTCCATGCCTTTGTGAGGGGGATTTGGAGAGAGAGAGGATCAGGAGGTAGAGGGGGAAATGACGCCTGCCTCTTGCCCATGCTAACCAGAATGGGCCATCAATGCCCATGTTCTGCACCAACCCCCCCCCCCCCCCCACACACACACACACACTGTCTCCTTCCAGTCATGTGAGGTGCCATGCTAAATTTTAGCATGATACCCCTAAAGACCTAAAGAGCACTGTATCCCAGGCTAATAGCATGACTTAGGGGCTTGTTTACAAAGCCGCGGTAGCGGTTCGCGGTCGTTATCGGAGCCGCGACCCCATTGAAATCAATGGGGTCACGGCTCCGATAACGATCGTGAACCGCTACCGCAGCTTTGTAAACAAGCCCCTTAGTAAATATGCCCCATAATATGCTGCAGAAACTGTTAATGCATGGCAATTCCTGCATTAAGCATTCAATGCAGCTTAAATGGGTTCCAAGTTGTAGTTATTAACTTCAAAGAAAAAAGAAACATTCATTTCCATGTGTTTTAACTTCAAAAATGCTCTTGTGACAGCTTAAGACCCATTTTATCTTTTAAGCCTGTTCATTTTTTGTAATATTTATTTTATTTATATTCTCTTATATACTGCACTATTCTGCATCAGTGTAGTTTACATTGAACAAACTGAAATTACATTGAACAGGGCATTATAACTTGGAGATAACTATTTTACAGAGAACATGGGCTATGGAGGGTTAAGTGGCTTGCCCAAGACCACAAGGAGCACCTGTGGGACTAGAAACCCCAGTCCTTCCGGCCCAAGGTTGCTGTCCTCTAGTGGGATTTGAACCCCTGACCTTCTGGCCTGAAGTACCTTGCCCCAACCACTAGGCCACTCCTCCACTCCATATTGCTTTTAATACTAATAATTTTGCATGTCTGATTTATTCATAATAAATGTATATACAGTATATACCAAATAATAAATGCATCTATACACCAAAGTATTTATTTCCCAATTGTCTAATTTCTTCCTTTTTCTCTCCCCTTTGTTCCAGTTTTTTACCCTCAATACGGCATCTCTGGGAAATTTACATCTCACTTTCTCTCTCCATCATATAATTTCCAGTATAACAAATATAAAAATTAAGCTTGTGGATGCAAGGATCACGTGGACACTTGGTCAGATTTAGCCATCATCACTCCTAGGCTGAGCAAACGTCTATTTCCCAGTTCAATGAAGACTCTCTTAAGCAATTGCTATCACAGAGAGAAAGAGTGGGCTACAGGATATTGTTCTAAAATCAATAAATTACTACAATGAAACATATTACTCAACAATATTGCATCTTACCACAATTACGTATGTTTTCAGGAATAGACTCACATACTGAATTATTTTCAGCAGTGCACACTCGCTATGACCCTGTAGAACATTTCTCCCTGCCTGTCCAAGGTTCCTGGTGTTACCTGTAGGTTGCTACACTCTATAGCACTACATCACAGCACAGCGGGAGGCACAGTAACAGTTCTGTGTTTTAGGCTCTCCAACTGCTGCTTCCTGCTTCCATGCACATTCTCTGTCTATTTTTCTTTCAGAAGCACAGAGCTCAGATAACAATGCAGCCTAAAATCAAGAAGCAGAGTAGTAAAATTGCAATTGTGCTTACCTAAAGCCATTTCAATTTTTGTTGGAACATATCCCCCCCTCTTCGTGCAAAATCTCATATTTCTCTTTAAGTGCTCTGATAGCCCATATCTTGTTACTCTGGGTCATTCTTCAGTTTGAAGCACTTCTTTTCTAGTTTTGTAAAATTGTATCATTTTACTAATTTAACTCTTTTTTACCTCTTTTGTTACTTTTTTTAAAATTTCATATAAAAAGTTAAAAAAAGAAAGACAAGTGAGTCCCTCTAAATGACCATTCTTTTCCAAATGTTTTATTTTCTGCATTCAGTAGCATTTCAGAGAAGGTGAGTATAAGAACAATACTGGCTATCCTTAAGACTGTCTGACTCACACTTCACAGTTGATGACACAAGCTCATATGTCTTCTGGAATCTGTGCTTTTGTTATTTTTGTATACAATAGTTTTGTGTATTTTAATCACGTACAGACTGAAAAGTGTTCCAAGTTTCTAAGGACAAGCTGCAGACATGTGTGGGGAACATCATGACTTTTTAGAGTTGCATGCAGGTTTTCATAGAAAACTACCCATTTTAGCAAGCCTGCTTTATTTAATGAACTCTGTATTAAAAATAAGGGATGTGATTTTTACTTGACAATATCTTGATGATATCTTTTGTTTATGGCAAGGTGACTTGGAATCCCTAGGGAATTTTACTGGTTGGTTAGATTTGAAAAAACTGAACCTTTTTGGTTTTATGTTTCTTCTCTATTCCTGCTCCTCTTGATTGTGACTCTTGGATCTCTTGAATTGTGGTCTACTATATTTGGTCATTGTGACCCTGTTAGGGGGGTTTGTTTTTTCTTTTTTTATGAATTCTTTTTGTATTATTGTGTTGGCTGTTTTTTTTTTCCTTTTTCCAAGTTTGACTTAGTATAAGTTTGCAAAATTTGATAAACATAACTTGACAAAGAGATGGGGAAATGGTCATGCATTTGTGACCCCATCCATTGATAATGTGATCCCATTTAGAGTCCCGACCCCCAGTTTGGGAACCACAGCTATAAAGCATTTTCCACATATAAAGCATGTTTAACACACAGAAACTTGCAGAGGTATGTTCATGAAGAAATACGAGTGCAGAGAAGAGCACAATTTCTTTTATGTGATCTTTGTGTAAGTATCCTTGGAGGCGATGTTTGGGCGGAGGAGGGGTGGAGTCGTGAGGCATGTGTCTGCCTTCATAGAATACATATGCATGGCTGCACTTGCTTTAGAGCAGAATAAACTTTGTGCAAGAGCATTTGTGCATTCCCATGAAATACTATAAGAGCTTATTTTGTCAAGCCATAGGCATATATTGCTGCTTGCCTTTATACAACAGGAAAGGCTTTGGAAATTTTTAAAGGCACCTTAGTATAACAGCCTGAAAAATACATTTGTTTGAGTAGAAGACCATCAATGCTCACTAAGGGGCATGTTTTCTAAAGTGCCGTAAGTAGTGCACAGGTTTAGTATGTGATATGAGCAGGGAGCAACTGCTGCTGCAAATGCAGAGACTTCGGCCCCGGTGGGGAGGTAATGCTCGAACTATATCAGTAGTGCAGTCATTGCGAACACGTGGCCACTGTGCATGCATACACACTTTGACGGTGCATACTACTGCACCCTGTACTGGAATACTAGTGACATGATGTTGTGGGCAGCAGTAGAGAGCAGAGAGAGCATATAGCAATACATGGCCCGCAACCCCACTAGCAGGACAGGTACTAAGTTGTCAGTGAAGGAAAAAGAGGACTAACCTGGGAATAGGCACATCTCTTTGCACAGCTCAGGGCTATGGGTCAAAGTACAAGGAGGTGGGGCATGAAAATCAGAAAGCAAATACATGCTTAATGACTATACTGTTGCCCTGTTTATGGGAGATAGGGTGCATATTCAGCAACTGATGGAGCAGAGGGCCCTGAATGGACGCAGTGAACAGGTTGCCAGACCTCTGTCACTACCCTTATACCCTAGCTAGTGAGACATGCTGCACCCATGTGGGAGAAGGGGAGTGCTAGAGTCTTCAGATCTCCATGTCCAGCACAGTGACCACACAGATGTGGGGGAGACACATGGCTAGAACAACCATCCACCACTTTCAATACAGGGGACTCATGCTGTCCAGATGCAGCTCCTTGGCCTACCACATAGGACATCCATCCCTGTGAGTTAATCTCTTCCAGGGATGTGGGAGGAAGTCCACAATTGTCACCCTGGGAACATGCCATAGTTTCTTTATGCATTTCCATGGAGATGGGCAATCCCAATCAGCTCCCAGTCAGAGTACTCCATCTTTCAGAGAACTGAAGGCCCACAGATCATTGGAAGTTCAAAGCTCCTCAGGTCTGAGGAACACCTCATCCCCTGGGCAAAGGAACTGAGGGAGGGGGGCACTGATCAGGGAGCTCTAAACATGCTAGCCCATGTTCAGTGATGGAAATTGAGGTATCTGCTCAGAGCCAGTAGGCAAAGACATGTTCTCATATGGTCAGGGTAAAGGGCTATGTGCTCACAGGAATAGGATCCATGGCACCCACATGGGCTCCCAGTTACACATATGCACAGTGGTTTGGCAGCACTGTTTAGTTGCAAACCTTCCTTCTGCCCCATCCCAACTGAACTCAGTCTCCATCCATGGCTATGTGGCCTAGCTGTTTCACTGAGCACAGACCCTATCTCCAAACTCATCTGCAGCTGATGATACCAGCATCCCTCCTACATTTATCCATATGCAAACGTGGCCTACATACTGTCAAGAAAGCCATTGCTATGTATGTAGAGGTGTGGCCACTCCCCCAGCTGGTACATTCATATGCTGAAAGACCTGGTTTTATGGTTGCCATGGAAGCTGCACCATGCCATCTCTCCAATATCGGTGCCCTAGATGGGCACCTGGCTCATGTGAACTTTGCTATCCTGCATTCTATGAATGGTTTACTGTATGTATGGGATGGTTATGGCCTTTAAACCATGTGGGATTCACGGGCAAAATGCATGTTTGCGATGTGCTAGCAAGGCAGATACAACTACCACCTGGTCAAAGGTTGGCAGTAGTTAAATTGCACCCTTGCTAGCAACATCTTTGCACTTCTAGTGTGCAGATAGTGTATCCATGCCAGCTGCATGCAGCTGCTACCGTCCACTCTCTGCCCCAGCTCTGTCTTAATCCCACCTATTTGCATGTTACTCAGGTTGTTTGGTGCTTTTATCACAGGAACCTTCTGGCTGTGCGCCTCCTGAGACCACGGGCCAAAAATGTGTGTTATCCCTTTGCTAAACCCTGTGCTCCCTGCTACAATTCTTTAATAAACATGCCTCTAAGATTTTGCTACTTCAGGTGCATGGGACCACTGAGCCATTTATAATTCTAGCCTTTTGCATTAATGTAAGGAAACCGCTATAAATGGGCTAAGACCAGCTCCCTGTGCCATCGATACTGGTTCATTTAGTCTTGCCTGTGTCTGGATTGGTCCAGTGGCAGATCAGGTCCTGGTACTAAGAGAATTTCAGGCTATCCCTGAGCTGGAATCCTGACTATTTCATTGATCCATTTTCTGTCTATTTGCTCCTGATTTGTGTTTCAGCCCTGATCTAATAAGAAGCCTGATCATGATCCTCCTGCCATTGCCTTATCTCTTTCAAACCTTCCTGCATGGTTTCCTAGGTACTATTTTTGCCTTTTTGTTTAGATTCAATTTTTTTTTCTGTAAGGATTTACTAGGTTGCCAGGCATGCTACAAGGGCTTGCCAACATTAAGCAGTACTTACAACCTGTTGCAGGATCTTGTCTTCAATTCACATCAGCTTTCAACTCCTGAAGCAGGGTCCACAGTACTCAGTTGATAAAATCTGAATTTCGAATCCATCTTAAAATTGCAAGTCTTTACACGTGTGCAAATGAGAAAACCATGACTGTCATAGCCTGATGATTTATATCCATCTGATTTATTTATGTATTTATTTTATTTAATGGTATTTATATACCATCTTATCATTCAATCAAAGCGGTTTCCACGGCAAACAATCAAGGGGGCAAATGTTTCCTGCAGTGTACAGAGTGGTGTGTATGTGTTGGCGGGGATGTGATTAGATTTGGTTTATCTACATAGTGCGCTATTATACATCATGAGCTATTATACAGTCTTATATACAGTCTTGGGGTGGTGGGGGGGGGGTTGATGATCTGACTTGTATGCTGGTTCAGGGGGTATGTCCATAGTAATCGATGAACAGGGTTGTCTTCAGCTGTTTTCGGAAGTCCTTGATTTCTGTGGTTAGTCTCAGATCATCTGGGAGGGAGTTCCATATGGATGAAGCAGCCAGGGAGATTGCTCATTGTGCAATAGACTTACATTGTGTACAACAGCTGCTCTTAAGCTTAAAGGTGCACAGTGGGTCATTTTTGAAGTTCTATTCAAGAGTTGGACATCTGACAAGGAGCACTTAGATGTGCAAATCATGGAGATTCTTCAGAACCATTTTAGAAAGTCAGATATATAGTGTTTCCAACACAAGAATGTCCATGTTCATGTTGCCCAGGAGCATGGTGAAGATGTGGCCATGGAAAAGCGATTGAGATGCAAGTCACGGTGCGTTTTCAGAAAGGCACAATGTATGTCTGGTCCAGTTGTTCTGGCATCCATATGTATACCTGTTCCTGAAAAGGAATAAGATGCAAAAAACTGCTTATTTCATGGCTGCAACGTTTCCTGGGGGAAGAGGAAAATGTGCTTTCATTGGAATAGTTAATATTTCCCCAGCAGAAGAAATCTCCATATGAATACATACCCCAAACATATTACAGAATGTGCTATTCTCAGATCATAGTTGCTCCCTTCTGAACCACCCTGGCTGGGACATCCAAGTACTTGCTTCTGCAGGCTATCAATTTGGGGAAGTCTACATTTGTGAAATGGCCTACACCTGTGCACATACTCGGCCTTGATATGTGCGTGGGGCCCATCTCCAAAATAAATTACTGGGACATTTATTTTCATGGTAGAGATGGAGCGATTTCAGAATGCACTTATTTCCTTCACTGCTGTGTCACTTCACTGCTGCAACTCTCCCGAATTTTTTGGAATTCTGCTCTAGATGCCCCAGATTCGTCCTAGACATTCCTTCTAAAATGCCATTTATAGTGTGACATAATGGCACATTTCCCTTCCTCTATTTCCAAACTCATATATGTCTGCGAGGGGTAAGAGGAGGATGTGAAGACATATGGTAAAGTGCATCTCATTATGAAAGCAGTAGCTCTGGACAAGAGTGGAGGAGTAGCCTAGTGGTTAGAACACTGGCTTGGTAACCAAGCAACCAGGGTTCAATTCCTACTAGCACTCCTCATGGCCTTGGGCAAGTCACTTAACCCTCCATTGCTTCAGAAGAAAGGCCTGGAAATCTACTTCCAGTGACACTGTCAAGAAAACCCAGGAGCTTCTGGGTCACCAGGAGTCAGCACTGACTCAAAGGCACAAATTGCATTTAGCTCTGGACATGAGGCATCCTTTTGAGGGGTTTTATTTGTAGAAACATGTGTCTATCCTGTGAGAGTGTGTGTATATATGTATTGTGGGGGGGGGGGGGTGAGGAGGTAGTTTGTGTGTAGTGGGGGTTTCTGGTCTGAGGTATATGCATGTGGTTCAGTGGTAGTGTGCATATGGGAGTGATGTAGGAGTTGTGAACATGTAGTACAGGAATAGGGTGAATGTTTCTCTGTGCACATGCATATGGTGCAAGATGGTGTGTATGTGTGGTGTGTGTCTGTGTATGTATGCAGGGATGTATGTGCATGCCTGCGGTGCAAGGATATGATGTATGCATAGGTGCATATATGTTTTGTGTGTGTGTATATATGTGTGTGTGTGACTGCAGATAGAGATGTGCTCTCCACTGACAGTCACAAAGATCTTCACCATGGTTGTGGGCCAGGTCTTGCCTTCAGCCAACAGGAGTTGGGCTTCCCCTCAGCACTCAGTGCAACTCTGTGTCTCTCGTCATTGGAATGCATAGGTTTGTTTGTGCAAACCAAACAAACCTATGCCTACAAACAGGAAAACAGAGAGATAGTGCTATCACACCTAGGGGGTCATTTACAAATACTGTTAACATGCATTATTTACCACAGGGCCCATTTTATGCAATGAGTAGCAAATAACATATTAATGACATTAGCAAGCTTTAACTGTTAGCACATAATCCTGATAATGACTTTAATGACAATGCAATGCTTTTGGAAAACCCTTTCACTTTTAGCCTTCACATGGATTTGAGATTTCTTGACTATATCATAATAATTTGCAAGTTTTATGCTACTTGGCAAGTTCCAGACATCTCTTTACATTTCCATTTTTCATGACTGATATTTCATGTCTCACCTTATTTACAGTATAATAAATGACTAAGGCTGCTCTTCATCATTATATGACTATTTAATTCATCAGAAGAAAAAGTTTCACAAGAAAATATTGGAAATTGTCCTACAATTCTAAATTAGGATCTTGTTTTATAAGTTCAGATGTAAACTTAAAATTAATCATTAATCAAGCCTTGCAAAAAAAAAAAATCAGTAGTTTGCATATGGCTGGACAGTTTTTCAAACGTCCTTTGCTATCTATAATTTCAAGCATCCATGGCAAGAGATGTCATCTGAAATAAATGTAAATTCAAAACTTATAGATCACTAACATACTGTTCTGCCCAGTAAGGCCAGTTCAAATTTCATTAAATTGACATAATTTTCTTTCTTTGTATTTGAAAAATTATACATACAAAAGTAAGACATAGTCGTTTTATCTTTCTACCCCTTCACTTAAATGAGTGTCATAACTCATTATAACATGTAGGTTGAGATGTCTAATCAGCACAGAACAGGATGATTTTTCACTTTTTGCTTTATTCATGTGATCCTTCTTTTTGCTATCCCTACATAGACATTCCCTGAGACAGATCAATTTCTTGAGCAATACTCGTATTGGCTTGCTGGTTATGTCTCAATCTCATATTTTATAATATAAGAGAGATGTGCATTTAGTAATATATGTGATTCATAAGCATGCCTGAAAAACTTTAAGGACTCTTTTACTAAGATGCAGTACATTTGTGCACTTAGGGGGTCATTCTGTGCCACGAATAGGGGGGATGTACGTCCCTGCTATTCGTCCCCCTGCCACTCCTGGTACAAAGGCTTCCTGTATAAACAGCGCTGTTGTACGGGGAGCCTTAAACAGGAGTGGGATGTATAGTGTGATGTATAGGAGAACAAGTCCAAAACGTAGCACAAGGAAGGTTTTAGCTTGAACACTTTTTATTTTGTACTCATTTGAGACTGCGTGCCAAAGACCTAACACAGGCCGTGTTTCGTCACACCTTCATCGGGGGTATTGGCATACTCTCTTAGCAGTATGTTCAATTTTCATGATTATCATTTAGATAATTTGCCACTTAGCCTTGGCTAAGAAAATTAGATTCTTCTTCTGCACATAAGAATTGTGCATAAGCGGCAAATTATCTAAACGATAATCGTGAATATTGAACATACTGCTAAGAGAGTATGCCAATACCCCTGATGAAGGTGTGACGAAACACGGCCTGTGTCAGGTCTTTGGCACGCAGTCTCAAATGTTCAAGCTAAAACCTTCCTTGTGCTACATTTTGGACTTGTTCTCCTTGCTTTTTCGTGGCACAGTGCTTTTTTGTTGGTTGTGTAGTGTGATGTATAGTCCATATTTTCAGTCGCTTTTACTGTTCAAGTTTGTCTGGTTTTAAATTATTGTTTTTGTTCCCAAATACTTCACCAAGACATGGTTGTACCAATTTCAATTGATTTTTTAGTTATCTTAGCAAGCTCTTTCCTTTTTGTCGGTGACTTTCACCTTTGACCTTTGGTTTGGCGTGAACTCAAGTAACTATGAATAAGCCCGAATTCTGCCACATCAGCTATATGACTGGTCACAGCGCGCTGAACAGGGTAAGGTGCTCTTCTCTCTTTTTTAAATTCTAAATGGGAGAGGTGAATCTCATTCATTTGGAGTGCAGTACCTGGAGATACAGACTTACAGTTTTGTAACGCATGGCTAAACACACGTTAAATGTTGTACAATCAATGGTGTTCAATGGCGTTTGTTTTTCACTATTTCCCACATATAAAGATAGCATCGGCACATCTGTCATATGACGTTTTAAGATTGAATGCATGTTTGAAAATCCCTTAGAACCTAGAATTATATAATTTACACATGGAGGTTCCAAATAGCTTTTACCTTTTTATGTATGGACTTTTTTTTCTATTTGAATTCCTGATTGCCGACACTATTTCTTTTGATTGATAATTTTATGACAGAATTTTAATTTCTTGTTTGCGCTTATGAACCTCACCAACACTGATTTGTTCTCCTTTGACT
This sequence comes from Ichthyophis bannanicus, assembly GCA_033557465.1. Lineage (NCBI taxonomy): Eukaryota > Metazoa > Chordata > Amphibia > Gymnophiona > Ichthyophiidae > Ichthyophis > Ichthyophis bannanicus. The sequence continues at coordinate 861,361,299 of CM066032.1, forward strand.
GGAAAGAATTTCTTTTTCTTTAAGTTTAAGATTGACATGACTCTTTGTTATTATAATCGGAACTTAAATATGAATATATTGATCAAAGTCAGCAGGTATGTTCGGTTTTGAATTTGTGTTTGGTCTCACTACAACCAGTCAAGCAGGCAAGAATTGCTTTCCTCATGCTGGGTAGTGCAGTCCCGACTAGTGGATTATACCGCCTTGAGTCTTTTAATGTTTTTTATTATTCCTTTTAACTTTTGCTGTCATCTGACTCCGACACCTTGTTCCTCCTATTCTTTCGATAGGTACATTGATTCTACATCTTAGGATCACAAATGTTTTCATCCTTTAAAAGTACTCTTGTCCAGTCTTTTTGAATGACATGCTTTACATTTCTTACATGTGCCCTATCATTTGCAGACTAATCTTTTAGCCTAATAGATTTCTTAAGGATTCCCACAGAGTGCTTTAGTAAGTATCGATTTATACATTAATATAGTACTGCCTCCTGTCCTCCTCATCTCTCTTCTTTGCCACACATTTGGGTTTTTATATATGGTGTCATGCTTTCTATCACTTATATCAAGTTGTATTCTGTCTTTTATCTTATGATTTTTATATTTTATTATATTTTATTTATTTATTTAATTAGTTTATTGTTATTATTGTTATATGTGGTTTAATATCCATTTGTTTTTTAATTGTTTTTATCTTTTGAAGATGTATATCCCCTGAAGAAGGCAGCAGCCGAAATGCATAGGGAATTTTTAATAATAAAGTACTTGTGACCTCCATACGCCACTCGCCCTGTGAGGGCATCAGCTCTTTTGTGTCTCCTTAGCTACAGTGCGATGGCAATGAGACACCATGGCACTATGGCTCCATTATGGAGCCTGGCTGAGTTAGCAAGGGATCTGATGGGCAAGTGGCCCATCAGAATTGGGGCCCGGCCTGCACGTCTAAACTAGTAGATCTGATTCTGAACCCACGAGCATGTCTAGCCCGCAGGATCATCAGGTGCTACCACTGTACGCCTAGATTCTGAGGGGCCACACAGAGGTTGGACAGTCAGAATAGAACTGGCCTCTTATTGCGTATTTTGAATAAAAATTAACACATGATCATTACAACAGTCATGCGTTAACTGTTGGGGGTGTGAGCAGCATGTTCCCAACATGAAAGAGAATTGTATCACCAGAGTCATCATCACACTTTCAAGATAATAAAAATGAAGTGCCTTTCTTTAAAACAAATTTGTTTTAAGCATCCTTCTAAAACCCAATAATTCTTCAGTAAAATGTAGCCTAAGAGGTAATTTATTCCATTTAAATGGGAGAGAGCTGGATAGGACCCTAGCCCAAAGCTGAACCAAACAAAGTAACCTGATACTTCTCAATTACCACCTCTCTAATTCAATAAAATTCCTTACATTAGAACTTTCCTACCCCTCTCACCCCCCTAAACCTATCCCTAAGTCTAATGGTGCTTTGTCATCAAAATGTGTAAATAAGTTATTTTAGTTGAATTATGTAAACTTGTAATTCCCTATTTCTGCACCAGTTGTATTGTTAATTTGTTTTATGTATCTGTCGTTCTTTTGTAAACCACTATGATTACCTGAAATAGCGGTATAAAAACACACAAATAAATAAAACCTTTGATAAAGAAAAAAGCCTCACGTCCTGAGAACGCATCACCCGTAAACTTGTATAAACTGGTCAATAAGAAGATAACTACAAAGTTAATTTGTGCATATTAAACAATTCTAATGCAGTAAGAAAAGTTTTTTTTATTAGAATGCATGTGTGAAACAATCCAAAGACATACCAAAAATGGGAAAAAAGTAAAAAAAATCCTGAAACAAACCAAAACCTTTTTCTTTGTGCAAATCATTACTAAGTAAGAATATATGACTGTTAAATATTTATTGGGTCCAGAGAAGTTTATTTTATGTTCATCCTTTTCCTTTGCAGATGTACATTCATTATCAAGCACTTGGTTCATGAATGCCCCTTAAAAATATGCTGCATGCTAAAGCAATCTAATATTGTATGTGATAAACTATAAAATTAAGTCACTTTGTGCATATTTGAATATTTTAATTATTTTATTAATATGAATGTGCAAATGAACTAAAAAATCAAAAAGCTGGAAATTGGAGAAAAGGTCAAATGTACTGAAAACAAAGTGAAAATATTTTTCCTATGCACAAACACCTCAACCTTCGGTCAGCTCACCATCATGTCCTTTGTTCTTTCCAGTGCTCCAGATTGCTCTGTTTAATTGTGGATCTTTAAAGTCAAAGGCTTTGTGATCTCATCATGGAATACAATCTTGACATTCATCCGATAGAGACTTGGATTAGGGATGGTGATGATCCTTTTCTTTACCACAAGCTTTCCTCTGGCTACTCTGCTTAATCTCTTCCCTGTATTCCCTAGTCAGAGGTCAGCATGGCCCTGATTTATTGTAACCCACTGGTTGTACTTGAATTTCTATTGGCCTCTCTGCACTATCCATAATCTCTCCTGGTTAGAATTGATTCTCACCCTAAGATCCATTTTGATCTGCAGCGCACCCGTCCCGGATTGCATTGCATTGGACCTACTTCTCAAATCTCCTTCAGATACTGTTACCCTTTACCCAAATCTCATTGTTGCTGGAAACTTCAGTATATACTTTTATGGCCTGTCCAGGCTGCAGAACAAATTCTTTGCCATTTTCCTGGTTGATCTTGGCCTATCACGGAATGTTTGTTTCCCAACACAGACCATACTACAGACCTTATTCTTTATGATTGAGATTCTACTTTTAGCCTCATACATTTTTCATCCTTGCCATTCTTTGGACTGACCACTCTTTCGTTTCTTTTGTTCTCTCTATGACTTTTCCAAGGACCACCATTTTTACTTTCCGTGCCCTGGAACCCTTTTTCTTCTTCTAGTAAAATAGCTTGCAATGCCTTTTTCCTTCACTGATACTCTTTTCTTATGCATTTTGAGTCTATTTCTCTTTCTGATCAGGCAACAATTTGGAATGGCACTTTGCATGTAGCCCTAGATACAGTTGTATGATTGCAGCCTTCTCTTTCCTCTCAGAGATGTGGCCAGTCTTGGGACCATACCTGTGCTGCCAGCTGAGGAAGACAGAGAGGCACTGGCATAAATCTAAGTTGCACAATCCCATGCCACTTTCAAGGACTACTCATGATACTATTTCAAGGTCACTATGGCTAAATGGGGCTATTTCATCGACCTCATAAATAAATCTGGCAACAACCCAAACAAACATTTATTGGCTGTATCTTGCTTCTTATCCCCACAATTAATCTCCCTTCTGATCTCCTGATCAGTTAGCATATTATTTCCACCAAAAAGTCTTACATATTCGCAAAGCGATTCCAGTGCCCTCTTCTTCAAAGGTTACTTTTGTCAGCACTCTTTCCCCTGCTTCAGCACCTATCTAGTTTTCTTTTAATCCACCTTCACATTTCTCTTTCCTTTTACAGCTTCATGTAAGACCACTTGCACTTTTGATCCTATTCCATCAGGGTGACTTGGCTTTGAATCATTCAGTTTACCACCTCATACTTACCATAGTTAATTATAGTCTCTCCTCAAGTGTTGTTCCCTCAAATTGTAAAGCAAAACTTCTCCATCCCATTTTGAAGAAATCAACTCTCAATCCATTGAACTCAGCCAGTTATTGGCTTGTGAATAATCTCCCTTACCTATTCAAAGCCAGAGAAACTGTTTTTTACTCAACTGTAGGATCGTATTGAAAACCAAATTCTATCAGCTCCAATCTGGTCACAGTGCCAAGACTAAGCTTACCTCTACTCAATGAGATTTTTGACTCCTTGGACCAAGGCAGAATTGCCCTGCCTGCATTTCTTGATCTTTCGGCCTCCTTTCACTTTGTTGATCACAACATACTCTTAACATGCTTACATGATATTGATCCCCATGATGCAGTTCTTCAGTGGTTCTTCGCCTGCCTGTCTGACCGCTCCTTCACAGTATCCCTGGGTTTCTCCTCTTCCTCATCATTTACCTTAACATGAGGGGTATTGAAGGATTTCATGCTGGCCCCCCTTCAACATTTTGTGAGCCCATTAACAGCTCTTATTCATTCATTCATTCATTTTTTTGCATACACCCATCCATGATCCCCCAATCTGGCCTCCAATTAATAACTGCATAGCTAAGATCATTACCTGGATTAAGGACAACACTCTCAAACTGAATATTAAGAATACCTCAGCCACTTGGCTCCCTGCACGTTCTAGTCCCTGTACTCTCTCACCTTCTCTGGCCGGTATTCTGATCATTATTACCAGTTCCTTTAGGTGTCTCATTGTCACCTTTGAGATGGAGATCTATTTTGACAACCAGATCAGCTCCATAGTGAAGTTGCTTCATGGCTGTATTGCCTCATTATGATATTAAATTCAAGAGCAAACAGCCATACGTGCATGGTATTTAATAAGCTATTTAATATGACAATTATCTAGACAATATAACAATTCAGTGATATTACAAGGACAACACAACAGTTGATATTGCACCACCAAACTCCCTGACATCATTGCAGGGCAATTTACCAAAATCTGAAATCATCACAGCCCCTTTATCATCAGCTGGGAGAGCCACAGTGAAGGCTGGAGAAAAGTCTGGGATTCTTCACGTGCTGGCCAGGCGGATATCAGCTCTCTACCTGTTCTGAAATTTCTAACTCTTTTTATAGGCTGTAACAAATGTGTCACAGCTGGACCGCATGACTCCTCATGTGAGGTTTTCTCTACAGATATTCCCCATGCCATGCACCTTTGCTAAACAGTAATTTCTGACCAGTCCTTCTCCAGCCTTTGTTTGTTCTCCGAGTTAATAAACAATTCTGGTCAGTCATTCCCTACACCTTTGGTCTCCGGGCTAATAAACAGCTGGCTCAGCATGATTCCTTACATACGGGATGGTTCAAAAGTTCAATATTCCTTGCCGATTCAAATAAATCTTTAATTGGTAATACAATGGCCCTATGTCAGTTCTGTGGAATTTGCTCTTTCCTAGATTTATTGGCACAGAAAACCTTGTTCCTAAATACTATCATCTCCATATTGTAATACTGTCTATACGAGCCTGTACCTCCAGGGTATTCAGAATACAGTCATTAGGGTTCTCTCTTGCACAAATAAGTTTGACTGAGTGCCTCCCTTTCTAATGCATTGGCTCTCAATTTTTCATCATGTCCAATTTAAAGTTCTTACTCTAGTTCATATCACCCCTATTATTGCACTCCTCTCTACCTTCTTCGCATGTCACCTTACATATATCATCCCAGAAACTGCACTCTCTTCACACCAGTCGCCTTTGTATTCCTCCACCTTCTCATGCTAATCATGAAACTACTAAATCTGTATTCTTCTTCAGGGCACCTGCCCTTTGGAATGACCTACAACCTAACTTTCGTCAGGAACTGTCCTATAAGAAATTCAGAGTTGGCCTTAAGACATATCTTTATGTTCTGGCATTCAGTGGTACATGATCAATGGACTCATTATTCCTATTTTACTTTCCTTTCATATGCCATCAAGACTTGATGTTCTGGGAGGTGCACTATCTGCCTGGTGTCAAGTTTGAGATGTTGAAAGTTTGCCGAGACTCCTCAAGCTTACTATTATGCTGCTCATCCATGTTGGCACACATGGTACTGCTAAGTTCTCATCTGAGCATATCAAAAGTGACTTTTTGGCTCTGGGAGAGAAGGTGAAGAAGCTAACTGCAAAAGTGGTATTCTCCTCAGTCATCCTCTGCATGGTATCATCAAGAGAGTTTTGGCTTCCTGAACCATGGCATGATTTTCCAAGGACTGCTAAGCAGAGATGTCATTCACCTACTGAAGAAGGGGTGATGGTCTTCTATAACAATCTGGTTAACCTACTGAGGAGAACTTTCAACTAGGATTACCATGACATGGCTGAACAAGGCCTCCAGGTAAGTAAAAGCCCTCACATAAGTAAAGAATTAAAAAATAAAATAGAAAAGGGAAAAAACCTGAAACATTTGGAGACTGCATATATCAATGCCCACAGTATATGAAATACCACTCCATATTTAAAGAGACTGACTTAGATATAGTGGAAGCCATGGGGACATAGAATCACATTCCATAGAGTGCGTCCAGGCCCCTGTGCGTCCGATTGGAATGGGACACACAGCAGCAGATCCAATTCTAATCCTGTGGGGGCTAGACGTGCCCCCACATGATCAGAATTGGGTTTGGGCCTGTATGTACAGGCTGGGACCCAATTCCAATTGGCCTGCAAGTACAGACCCCTGCCCGGCTAACTCAGTCCGGCTCCTGAATGGAGCTGCAGTGTCATGGTGTCCAGTTGAAATGGCAATGTGGCTCTATTCAGGAGCCACGATCCCCGGCCTCCGACCACATTCTTGTTTCCCCACAGCCCGACCCCTGATCTGGCCTTCCATGGCCAGGGTCAGTCTGTGGGGAATACCCTGCACCCCTCCCCTTTTTGATGCCTCCTGACATCCAGGGGGACTTATTCCACCTCCGGGGTGGAATAAGTCCTTTATCCAGTTTGCTGACCCTGGACATAAGGGACGACCTCAGAATTGGCCTTGTACATCCAGGGTTGCAGACCGCCCATGCCCCACCCTGACTTTGCCTTCACAACACCCCCCCCCCCCCGCCCACAACTAAGTATCCACATACAAACTCCTTGCTCATATTGGGAGGCTTCTTCTGGGAATGGAAGGGGGTGAATAGGGGGGATGGACATCCCAACAGGGCGTCCATCCCTGCTATTCACGGGACAGTAAAGACCCCAGAGCAAATAGAAAACAATAACTGTGATTTAATTATACTAGACTCTTATCTATTAAGGAAAATAGGATTTCAAGAAAGGGCAGAGGAGTGGCACTATGTGTAAAAAATAATTTTAAAGCCACAGAACGGCAGGGCTTAAAAGTGAAGGCATTGTGGTTGAGTCTGAAAAGAGGCAATGGCAAATCTATTTACAATGGTATGATAGGAAAACCTCCCTCTCAGGCATAAGAAATCAAATAGAGATTTAATTGAAGACATACACAATATTGCTATTAAAGCAGACATACTATACTATTGGCAGGAGATTTCAATTTGACAGATGTTGATTGGGATATCCTTGCAGCAGTATCAACTTGAAGTAAGGAGATCCTTGATTCTCTACAGGGAGAACTTTTCTGGCAACTGGTAATGGAACTCACACAGGAGGGGGTGATATGGAACTTGATGCCTGCAAATAGGGAGAGTGTTTCTGATGTAGTGGATAATCATCTCACATGCAGTGATCTTCAGATGATGAGCTTCAGAAGGTAGAGCTGGTTCATTCAAAAGTTAGGGTCCTAAACTTCAGGAAAACTAACTTTACAAAAATGGGGGACTACCTCAATGGGAGAGAGAGCATTAGAGAAAGACATCATGCTTGGCAAGATAGAAGGTCAACGCAAAAGAGGAAGGCCAGCAATGAGATGAATCGATACAATAACAGTAGCTACGGGTACCAGTCTGTCAACAATGAGCCGCCTGACTGAAGACCGAACACAATTTAGGATAGCTATCCAGAGGGTCGCCATGAGTCGACTCCGACTCGACGATACTTAACAACAACAACCTCAAGGGGTCATTAGCTGGATTGGAACATCTGGGGGAAGTAGAAGAACACTGAGCAAAAACTGAGAGGATATATTTCAAGGGATTGCAATGCATGTTTTTGCTAGAAAAGCAAATAAAGGTAAGAGGACAAGGAGGCTTTTCATTCATAGTTCAAGGTGAGTTACAGTTAGGTACTATAGGTATTTTCCTGTCCCTGGAGGGTTTACAATCTAAGTTTGTACCTGAAGCAATGGAGGGTTAAGTGACTCACCCATTACCACATGGAGCACCAGTAATATTTGAACTCTGGCTACTCTTCATCATAAGGTAAATAAGCATGGACTTAAAGATCACAATATGCGGGGAGATAGGACAGAGACATTTAAATATCTCCATGGTATAAATGCACAGGAGGTGGCCCTCTTCCAGTTGAAAGGAAGCTCTGGGATGAGGGAGCACAGGATGAAGGTGGTGGGAGGAGGCAGAGGCAACATAGGAACATGACAGCAGATAAAGACCATGGAGTCTATTCTGTAACACAAATATTCGCCCCCTCCTGCCATCCCCATTCAAAGCCTCCCCGTACAAAAAGGGAGTTTGTATGGGAAAACTAGATGGGGGAAGGAAGGGGGCAGTACGGAGGTGGAGTCAGTGGGAAGTCCGCAGCCCCAGACATACAGGGCCGATTTTGATGTCGGCCCTGTACGTCTGCGGCTGGCAGACTAAATGGGGGACATATTCCATCACGGAGATGGAATAAGTCCCCCTAGACGTCAGGGGATGGCAGGCCCAGAGAGTGACAAAGGATGGAGAGGGCACAGGAGATTCCCTGCAGCCTGACCCTGGCCTTGGGAAGCCAGATTAGGGGTTGGGCTGCAGGGAAAGAACAAAGTCGGTGGCAGCCAGGGATCGCGGCTCCTGAATGGAGCTGCAGTGCCATGGCAACCATACACCATGGTGCCGTGACTCCATTCAGAAGCTTGACTTAGTTAGCTGGGCAGCAGCCTGTATGTGCAGGTCGACCAGAATTGGGTCCCGGCCTTCACATACAGGTTTAGTCGTGATTCTGATCCCACAGGGGCTATATGTGCCATGAGGAATCAGAATCACGTCTACCACTGTGCGTCCCATTCCAACTAAACACACAGTGGCCTGGGGCATACAGATTGGAATAGGCCTCCACATGTCCTGTCCAGTCTGCCCTTCCATATGATCCACTAAGTTCTACAGTCCTTTTTCCTTTAGAGATCCTCTGTGTTTATCCTTGCTTTCTTGAATTCAGATGCAGCTTTTGTCTCTACTACATTCACTGGAAGACTATTCCATGCATTTACCACTATTTCCATAAATAAATACTTCTGCATATTACTCCTATGTCTATTTCCTTTCACCTTCATCCTATGCCCCTCATTGCAGAGCTTTCATTCAATTGAAAGACACTCTCCTCCTGTGCATTTATATCACAGAGGTATTAAACATCTCAATTATGTCTCCCTTCTCCCATCTTTCCTCCAAAGTATAAATATTGAGATCATAAAAACATAAGAAATGCCATACTGGCAGGGGCGGCCCAAGGGGGGTGCAGGGCCATGTGCGGAGACTCAGTGCAGGGCCTCATTTGCATAAGTGGCCTTATTTGCATAAATATTTGCATAATGTTACCATACACTAACTTTTAGTAAACATGTCTCTTAATGAGGGAATGGATAAAGAAAGACTAAAAGATTTCTACATTACTATAATCCAGTGCCAACCGCCAGGCACATTAGGAACTACTACAAATGCTGCCCATTTAGAACCAATAGCAAACCCGCCGTATCCTAACAGCACTACCAGGACTCACAAAGCACCATACCCTACCTATCAAAAGGCAACACTGCAAATATTAAACCAATACATTTCAGAGAATACTGGGGAAAGAGAACAAGTGGCAATGTCAAATAGGAATTACATAAACAGAATACCTCAGCTCAGTTACACATGCAGAACATAGACCATCACCAAACAAGGAATCACAATTTAGAAACAGGAAGGCAATAATTAAACTGGGAACCCCAAAAGTCAAACTTTGAATGTACAACAACACTGTAGAAATAAAACTATAAATTAATTTCCTCTTGTACCAAACAAAGCACAGACGTTAATGATGCACATTTCCCAGAGCTTTCATATTCCAGTTAATAAATTCAAAATAAAGAGATATCTTTCTACCTTTTGTGCATTTTTTCAGTTGCAATTGCTCCAGCTACTTTCTTCTGATTTCTTCATGTTTTCTGCTAACTCTCCATCGTCTGCTGTCCATTTGTCCTTTCTTCTCTCTTCTAGTTTTTTTTCCATTCTCTCTCTTTACATCTGCTTTAACATACTAATCTTTCTCCTTTTGCTCTTTCCTCATTCATATTTCATCCACTCAAATTTTACCCCTCCATCCTCAATCCCCACTTACTCTCCCAGTACCCAGCCAATTGTAGATTTTTCATCCCTCCCACACAAAATATTTTCCCCTCTCCATTTTACTCTCCCAGCCCCATCCCACTCTAATCCTCCCCCAACATCAGCTCCCTTCTAGTTCCAGCCTCACCCAGCATCAACTCCCTTCTAGTCCCTGCATCAGCCCATTTCCAGTCCTAGCCCCCCATCAGCCCATTTCCAGTCCTAGCTCCCCCATCCATTTCCAGTCCGAGTCCCTTCATCAGCTCATTTCCAATCCTAGCCCCCCATCAGCCCATTTCTAGTCATTTCCTAGCCCCACCATCAGCCCATGTCAAATCCTAGCTCCCCTCCACTCAGCCCAATTCCAGTCCAAGCCCCCCATGAGCCTACTTCAAGTTCTAGCCCCTCCATAAGTCCATTTCAATCCAAGCCCCCACCACAGCCCATTTCCAATCTTAGCTCCCCCCAACAGCCCATTTCCAGTCCTATCCTAGCTGCTCCATCAGCCCATTTCCAGTCCTAGCTCCCTTCCCTCACAGCCCATTTCCATTCCAAGCCCCCCTCCCCATCAGCTATTTGCAGTTCAAGCCCCCTTCCACTCAGCCCATTTCCATTCCAAGTCCCCGTCCCCATCAGCTATTTGCAGTTCAAGCCTCCCCTTCCACTCAGCCCATTACCAGTCCTAGCCCCCCAACAACCCACTTCCAGTCCTAACCCCCCATCACCCCATTTTCAGTTTAAGCCCCCCCTATAACCCATTACCAGTCCTAACCCCCCATCAGCCCACTTCCAGTCCTAACCCCATCAGCTCATTTCCAGTCAGCCCCCCATAGCCCATTGCCAGTCCTAACCCCCCATAGCCCATTACCAGTTCTAACCCCCCATCACCCCATTTCCAGACAGCCCCCATCAGCCCACAGGCCATTACCAGTCTAAACCCCCATAGCCCATTACCAGTCCTATCCCCCCAACAGCCCACAGCCCAGTACCAGTCCTAACCCCAGCCGCCCACCTCAAGTCCTAACCCTTCCCCATCAGCCCATTGCCTGTCCTAGACCCCCATAGCCGAGTACCAGGCCTAACCCCCCATCACCCCATTTCCAGACAGCCCCCATCAGCCCACAGCCCATTACCAGTCTTAACCCCCCATAGCCCATTACCAGTCCTAACCCCCCAACAGCCCACCTCAAGTCCTAACCCATCCCCATCAGCCCATTTCCTGTCCTAGACCCCCATAGCCTATTACCAGTCCTAACCCCCCAAAAGCCCACAGCCCATTACCAGTCCTAACCCCATCAGCCCACCTCAAGTCCTAACCCCCCCAATCAGCCCATTTCCAGTCCTAGCCCTCCCCATAGCCCATTACCAGTCCTAACCCTGCCCCGACAGCCCACAGCCCAATACCAGTCCGAACCCCATCAGCCCACCTCCAGTCTTAACCCCCCATCAGCCCATTTCCAGTCCTAGCCACCCCCATAGCCCATTACTAGTCCTAACCCCCCCCCACATTGGCTCAGGGAAAATTAAAAAAAAAAAAAATCTGGCTGCTGCTGCTGCCGCCGCAGCAGCAGCAGAATCGAGTGTCCCGCGGGGCCCCCTCTGCCCGGCTGAGCTCTCCCTGCCCGGCTGAGCCCCTCTGCGACGGCTTTCAATAATTCAGATCCGCGAAGGGAGAGTGTCTCCCTCGTGTCTCTGTTAAACCCGCAGGGGCTGATGGGAAATTTCTAATTCTGATATATTCTTTTTAAGATACGGTGACCAGAAGTGCACACAATATTCAAAGTGTGATCACACCATTGAACGATACAAAGGCATTATAATATCCTTGGTTTTATTCTCCATTCCTTCTCTTATGATTCCTAGGTTTCTATTTGGTTTCTTGGCCACCACAGCACACTGGGCAGAGGGATTCAACTTATTATCCATAGTGACAAATAAATCTTTTCCTGGGGGGTGGATCCTAATGGGGAACCTTGCATCGTGTAACTGTACTTTGGGTTGTTCTTTGCTAGGTGCATAATTTTGCACTTGTCCACATTAAATTCCATCTACCATTCGGACATCCAGTCTTCCAATTTATCAAGGTCCTCTTGCAATTTTTTACAATCCTCTTGTGTTTTAACAGCTTTGAATATTTTTATGTCATCTGCAAATTTGATCACCTCACTTGTTATTCCCATTTCCAGGTCATTTATGAACATGTTAAAAAGCAGCGGGCTCAGCAGATTTCTGGGGTACTCCACTATTCACTTTTCTCCAATGAGAAAATTGGCCATTTAGCCCTACTCTCTGCTTTCTATCTTTTAACCAATTCCTGATCCACAATAGTACACTGCCTCCTATCCCATGACTTTTTAATTTTGCCAAGAGTCTCTCAAGAGTCTTGTCAAAGGCTTTCTGAAAATCCAGACACACTATATCAACCAGCTCATCTTTGTCTACCTGTTTAATCACACCTTCAAAAACATATAACAGATTACTTTCCTTGGCTAAATTCATGTTGGTTTTTCCCATTATACCATGACTATATACATGTTCAGTAATTTTATTCTTTATAATGGTTTCTACAATTTTTCCCATATTGATGACAGGCACACCGGTGTGTAGTTTCCCAGATCACTCCTGGAACCCTTTTTAAAAATTGGCATTATATTGGCCATTCTCCAATCTTTAAGGAACTACAGATTATTTTAATAATAGTTAATAGATTACTAATAGTAGGTCTTCAGTCTTATATTTCAGTTCTTTTAACACCCTCAGATGTATAGCATCCGGTCCAGGTGATTTGCTACCCTTCTGTTTATCAAATAGTTGTAATACATCTTCCTGGTTTTTTTTTTTTTTTATATTTCTTTTAATTCTTTTGATACATCACCTTTAAAAACCATTTCAGGCATGGATAACTTCTCTTTTTCCTCTCATGGATAACTTCCCTACATCTTCTTCAGTAAAGACTGAAGCAAAGAATTTATTCAGTCTCTCCACTATGGCTTGGTCCTCCCTTAGTGCCCCCTTTACCCCTCTATCATCAATTGGTCCAATCACTCTCTCACTAGGTTTTTACAATGAATGTACTTGAAAAAGTTATTATGTGTTTTTGCCTTCACAGCATGGTTTATTTTTTCAAATTCTCTTTTTGCCTGCCTTATCAGTGCCTTGCATCTAACTTGCCAGTGTTTATGTTGTTTCCTGTTTTTGTCATTTGGCTCCTTTTACTATTTCCTGAAATATGCTTTTTTTTTGGCTACACTGGCCTCTCTGAACTCACCTTTAAACCATGCTGGCAGTTTATTGGTCTTCCTTCCACTTTTCTTAAAGCGTGGGATACATCTGGTCTGGGCTTCCAAGATAGCATTTTTAAACAACACCCACGCTTGTTGTAAATCTTTAACCTTTGTAGCTGCTCCTTTTAGTTTTTTCTTAACTATTTTCCTCATTCTTTCATAGTCTCTTTTTGAAAGTTAAAAGATAGTACTCTGGATTTCCCTGCTAACCTTACTAAATCAAATGTGATCATGCTATGATCACTATTGCCAAGTTGCCCAAGTATCCTAGAGGGAGAGCCTTAAATGTGCTATATTTAGATTTCAGTAAAGCATTTGACACTGTTCCACACAGGCAACTTATAGACAAATTAAGTATACTTGGGATAGACCCTAAAGTTACTGCTTGGGTTAAAAATTGGTTGAGTGGGAGGCGACAAAAGGATACAGGTAAGTGGAGTTCTCTCTGAGGAGAAGGAGGTTACCAGTGGAGTGTCGCAGGGATCTGTCCTTGGTCTGATTCTTTTTAACATCTTTATTAGTGAAATTTTGGAAGGGCTGTCGGGTAATACCAAATATCTGCAACAGAGTAGACACCCAGAAAGGTGTAGATAACATAAGGAGGGATCTAGCTAAGCTTGAAGAATGGTCTAGAATTAGGCAGCTGAGATTTAATGTTAAAAAATATAGGGTCATGCATTTGGGCTGCAACAATCCAAGGGTGCGGTACAGTATAGGGGGTGATGTACTTCTGTCCACAAAAGAAGAACGGGACCTAGGCGTGATTGTGTCTGACGATCTCAAAGTAGCTAAACAGGTAGAAAAGGCGATGGTGAAAGCTAGAAGGATGCTTGGGTGCATAGGGAGAGGAATAGCCAGAAGAAGAAAGGAGGTGACAGTGCCTCTGTATAAGTCTTTGGTGCAACCTCATTTGGAGTATTATGTGCAATTCTGGAGACTGCACATTTAAAATTATATAAACAGGTTGGAGATGGTGCAGAGGGTAGCTACTAAAATGGTTAATGGTCTTTGTTATAAAGCATACTTTAGAGGAAAGGTGGGACAGAGGTGATATGACTGAGATATTTAAATACCTCCATGACATGAATGCATAGGAGGAGAGCCTCTTTTGATTGAAATCGAGTTCTGCTATGAGGACATAGGATGAGGATGAAAGGGATAGACTCAGGAGTAATATGCAGCAATATTTCTTTACAGAAGAGTGGTAGATGCATGGATAGTCTCCCATTGGAGGTGGTAGAGATGAGGACAGTATCTAAATTCAAAAAAGCATGTGAAAAACACAGAGGATCTCTATAGGAAAAAAGGGGACTCTTGTAGTGGATGATATGGAAGGGAAGACTAAATGGGTCATGTGGTCTTTTTCTGCCCTCATGTTTTTATGTTTCTACCCTTATCTCGTGCACCAGTTCCTATGTTCCACTAAGGGTTAGGTTCAAAATAGCTTCTCCTCTTGTCAGTTCATGAACCAGTTGCTCCAAGAAGTACTTATTTATTCCATCTAGAAACTTTATCTCCTTAGCATGTTCTGCTGTGACACTGACACAGTTGATACCAGGATAAATTAAATCACCCATTATTATTGTGTAGTAACTGTTAGCTTCCCTGACTTCTTTTAGCATTTTATCATCCATCTGTTCATTCTGGCCAGGTGGCTGTAATATGTTCCACTGCTATTGCCTTCCATGCAAAACTTTAATCTTGTGTGACTCATACAACATAGAGTGCAACTCCTCCATCAATTTGATCTACCCTATCATTGCGATATAGTTTGTACCCAGGTATCACAGGGTCCCATTGGTTGCCTCCTTCCACCAAGTCTCTGAAATACTAGTTGTATCCAGCCTTTCATTTAGTGCCATATATTTTAACTCTCCCATCTTTTTTTTCAGACTTCTAGCATTTGCATACAGGCATTTTAAATGTTGCATTTTCTTCATATTAATCTTGTTATCAGTTGATAAGAGTGATTTGGAATCTTTCAGCTCTGTCTGCTCTGTACTTAAGGACATCTGGGTTACTTTTATCTTTATTGGAACCTCTCTGTTGGGATGCTCTAACATCTTTCTTTCGCTACTATCCTTCTGAATCATGCACTTTTGGGTGACTGTCAGCTTTCTCCTATCATCTAGTTTAAAGGTTGCTCTATCTCCTTTTTAAATGTTAATGTCAGTAGCCTGGTTCCATTCCAGTTGAGTTGGAGCCCATCCTTTCAGAAAAGTTCCTCCCTTCCCCAGAATGTTGCCCATTTCCTAATCAATCCAAAATCCTCTTCCTTGCACCATCGTCTCATCCGTGCATTGAGACTCCAGAGCTCTGTCTGCCTCTTGGGTCCTGCGTGTGGAATGGGAAGCATTACAGAGAATGTTACCCTGGAAATTCTGGATTTCAACTTCTTACCAAAAAGCCTCAATTTGGCCTCCAGAACCTCTCTCCCATGGGAATGGGGGCAACCAGCACACATAAGCAGGCACACCTACATTAACAAAAGGATTAACCACAAACACCTGTCGATGGCCCTGAGGCCTCCTGGGAGTAGGGCAAATCTGCATACATGCGCAGGTGCACCTACAATAGCACCAGGATTAACCACAGACCCCTGTTAATAGGCCTGAGGCCTCATGGGGTTAGGGCAGACCTGCACACATGAGCAGGCGCACCTACAATAGTACCAGGATTCACCACAGACCCCTGTCTATAGGCCTGAAGCCTCCTGGGAGTAGGACAGACCTGCACACATGAGCAGGCATACCTAGAGTAGCACCAAGATTAACCACAGACCCCTGCTAATAGGCCTGAGGCCTCCTAGGGGTAGGGCAGACCTGCACAGATATGCAGCTGCACTTAGAATATTTATTTAATTAGAAGGATTTAATATACCGCTTTATCTTTAAATCAAAGCGGTTAGCACATCAAACAATCAAGAGGAGGTGTGGTGGGTGAATACATGCCCTGGATACATCGACATGTGTGGTGTGGGAAGCTATGTGGGAGATTAACTGGTGAGCTATGTACATTGTGATCTATGAACAGGGGCTATTTACAGTTAGCAGGGGGGCTGCATAGGTAGGCAAAGGCTGGTAGCTAGTTCATGTGATGTCCTTGTAGTGTTCTCTGAAGAGTGTTGTTTTGAGCAGCCTTCTGAAGTCTTTGAGGTCCGTGGCTGATCTCAGATCATCAGGGAGAGAGTTCCATAGAGCGGGCGCCACCAGGGATAGTGCTCTTCTTGAGGTGTCTTGTCTTGTTCTGGCAGATTCTTTGGGGGTGGAGATGGTGTCTGTGATTCAATTTCTTCTGGGTCTGGTGCTTTGGTCAGTTTTGATGAGAGGTTGCAGGCTGTTTGCTGAGAGGTTCTGTTTTATTTTGAATATGTTTAGAAGTACCTTGTATCGGATTCGTGAGCTGATTGGGAGCCAGTGGAAGTGGTACAGGATGGGTGAAATGTGGTCGTGCCCCGAGGAGTCTGTTATTATGTGGGTGGTGATGTTCTGTGCTAGCTGTAGAGACCGGAGGGCTTGTTTTGAGAGCCCAAGGTAGATGGGGTTGCAGTAGTCTAATGTGGGAGTGATGAGAGCTTGACAGACTTTACAAAAGTGCTTCTGTGAGAGAATGGGTTTGAGACGCCTGATGGTTCTCATTTTGAGGTATGCGTTCCTTGTGGTTCTGATGATGTGGGATTGTAGGTTCAGGTCCTTGTCGAGAGTCACTCCGAGGCATTTCACCTCATGTTTTACTGGTATTGTGATGTCGTTCAGCTTGATGGTGGGTGTGGGGGAGAGGGTGGAGTTTCTTGAGAGAAGTAGTGCTTCTGTTTTCTTATGGTTTATGGATAAATTGTTTTCTAGGAACCAAGTTGTCATTTGCTGAAGACAGTTGGCTAGGTTGGAGTAGTATGGGCTGTCCAAGTTGATTGGGTGAATATCATGATGTTGTCGGCATAGATGGTGTATTGTATCTTGTGGTTCTTTATGATAGAACAGATGGGTTGTATGTATAGGTTGAATAACAGAGCAGAGAGTGATGAGCTTTGTCTGATGCCCTGGGTGGCTCTCAGATGCTGGGAGGTAGCTGAGCCACATTTGACTTGGAGCTGTCTGTCGGTGAGGTAGGATGTGAACCAGTTCAAGGTGGTATCGTGTAGGCCAACTTCCTGTAGTCTAGCTAGCAAGGTTGTGTGGTTAACAGTGTCAAATGCTGAGGAGATGTCTATGAAGATCACGAGGACACCCATTTTGATGTTGTAGGTGAATTAGTAGAGTTTTGACACCATGGTTTGGTCAGAAGCCATGTGTGCAGGTCTGCCCTACTCCCATGGTGCCTCAGGGCTATAGACAGGGGTCTGTGGACAATCCTGGTGCTATTGTAGGTGCGGCTGCATATCTGTGCAGGTCTGCCCTACTCCCTTGGTGCCTCATGGCTATAGACAGGGGTCTGTGGACAATCCTGGTGCTATTGTAGGTGCGGATGCATATCTGTGCAGGTCTGCCCTTCTCCCATGGTGCCTCAGAGCTATAGACAAGGGTCTGTGGACAATCCTGGTGCTATTGTAGGTGCGGCTGCATATCTGTGCATGTCTGCCCTACTCCCAGGTTGCCTCAGGCCCACCGACGATGGTCTGTGGTCATTCCTGGTGCTATTGTAGGTGTGCTTGCTCATGTATGCAGGTCTGCCCTACCTCCAGGAGGCCTCAAGCCCATTTATAGAGGTCTGTGTTTAATCCTGGTGCTATGGTAGGTGCACCTGCTGATGTGCACTGGTCTGCCCTACTCCCAGAAGGCCTCAGGGCCATCGTTAAGTGTTTGTGGTTAATCCTGTTAATGTAGGTGTGCCTGCTTATGTGTGCTGGTCGCCCCCACTCCTATGGGGCCTCAGGGCAATAGACAGGGGTCTGTGGTTATTCCTGGTGCTATTGTAGGTGCGCCTGCTCATGTGTGCAGGTCTGCCGTACCCCCAGGAGGCTTCAGGCTATTAACAGGGATCTGTGATTAATCCTGGTGCTATTGTAGGTGTGCCTGCTCATGTGTGTAGGTCTGCCCTATCCCCAGGAGGCCTCAGGCCTATTAACAGTGGTCTGTGGTTAATCCTGGTGCTATTGTAGGTGCAGAGGGCAAGAACCATGGCCAACCAGATGAAATTGGATAAAAACAACTTTATTGGGTCTTCAATAAAGTTGTTTTTATCCAATTTCATCCGGTTGGCCGTGGTTCTTGCCCTCCGCTGCTTTTTCTCTGTTTTTTGCGGAAGGCCTCTTCTTTGTTCCTTGCTATTGTAGGTGCGCCTGCTCATGTGGGCAGATCCACCCTACCCCCAGGAGGCCTCAGGCCTATTAACAGTGGTCTGTGGTTAATCCTGGTGCTATTGTAGCTGTGCCTGCTCATGTGTGCAGATCCGCCCTACTCCCAGGAGGCCTCAGGACCATCAACAGGTGTTTTGTGGTTAATCCTGTTGTTAATGTAGGTGTGCCTGCTTATGTGTGGTGGTCGCCCCCACTCCCATGGGGCCTCAGGGCCATAGACAGGGTCTGTGGTTGATTGCCCCACCCTAACCCCCCCTCCTGTCACAGAACTCTCACGTGCTTGGGCCACACAACACCCACCAACAATCCCAGGATGTGCTAAACGGCTACCCCCTACCAAAGGGACCTGCTGCTCCCGTGAGCCTGTCGCATCCATCTGGCAACCCACACCCCCTCACGCTCACATCCCCTCCATCCCCACCATGTGCAATACTAGTTGTACACAGCTACCTGTGCGCACCCCTGTACGCATACCCTAATATGGGCCATTTGTACAAATACCTCACGTCACCCCATACCCAAGCTCTATCATCCTATGCCCATCCCCTGTTCTCCCCCTAAGATACCTGGAAAACAGTCCCGTCACAGCTTCCCCATCACATGGATACCAGGCACATCCCCCATGCCTGCCAATCATGTCCTTTGCCCATCCTGCCAGGTGCAATGAACTGTATGTGGCTCACGACAGTAGTGCTGTGTCAGTGGTGTCATCACCAGACAAATCTGGTGACTAACATCTGGCATCTAGGTGGGTAGATGAATGCCAGACCCTCCGGGGTAGTTGTCCCCGAGCTGCCCCTCGTTCCATTCCCAGGACAGAACAGGGCAGGCAGGGCCTTGGAGTCTCAATGCATGTATGCCACACTGGTGCAAGGGTGAGGAGTCCTGATCCATGAGAAACCGGGAAACAATCTTGGGGAGGGATGGCTACTACCGAGGGGATGGGCTGCACCTCACCCGGGATGGGCCCAGACTGCTGGAATACACCTTGCGGATATTGATAGAGCAGCATGTACACTACAGAATAGATGGGTATACATAGGGGAGGGCCAGCAGACAGTTCACCCACAGACACGCCAGAGTGCAGGAGTGATGGGTGAGCCAGCCCACCACTGGGCAATCCCGGACCATATGCAGTATGTCACTCCCATATCCGCCACCCGGACTGTACTGCATTGGGGGGGGGGGGGCATGGGCATGGGACTGTCCCAGGTGCGTACACCTGCTCTGAGCCATGTGGCACACTGCAATGCTACATCTGCCTCAACAGCCTGCCTGTGACCCAAGTGTCAGCTGGGTACAGGGATCTGTTGCTGCGGGCCATATCTGCTGTTGTGGTGTGGGGGACCTGTCATCTGCCAGGATGGGTTGTGTCACCCTACAGCCATCCTGTGGTGTGCTCCCCCATCCTCAGGTAGAAGCTGAACCGTACCTGGGCCCCCTCATTTGCACAACCCTCAGCGCCTCCCACTGCATTTTACCCCATGTCCTGCTAGGAATCTGCACACATTAGCTATGCCTGCCCCTATGCAGCTTATATGTCGGTTCCCCTGTGGGTATGAACTCACCTCCTAGACATGACCATGGGGGTACACATGTATGGGGACACACGCTGTTAGTGTGTGGGTGTGTTCCCTCGCTGTCATGTCTGGGAGGTAGGGTGCCACCTCACCACATGCAACCATCTGGTCAGTCACCCACCTTCAACATCAGCATGGGCCATGGTGGAGTGGCCACGCATCTCCCGCAGGACCTCCCCCATGGTGGTTTGTGCTGTTCCCAGCTCCGGTCCTGCCGATGGACCCCCTGCTGCCAACATGGGCTCTGCTCTCATCGTTTGGGTCCCCTCACTGACCACTGTGCTGCCAGGGGTGTTACTGTGCATCTGGGGCAGCACTCTGTCATGGTTCAACGTACACGGTGCATGTGCTTGTGACTGAATATGTTGGTACACCAGTGCATGTGCCGACGTGGATTTTGTGTGGGTTAGTGCACCATTGTTGACCTTTCTTTCTGCCTCCACATAAATGTTATTGTGTTTGGTTACTGTACAGATGTCATGTTCAACATTGATTTACAAACAAATCATTGCATGTCTGCACAGTCATATTTATCGCATGACATTGTGCCACTCACATTGCACAGGTACCTTTGAAGTGTGGCAGTAGGTGTGTCCATTTTCTATCTGCATTTGTGCATTCCATGTACCTTGACATAGGTGTGATGCTCCTGTGTGAGGTGACGTTCACTCCATCGCGTTTGGGGAAACTTCTTTTAATTTTAAAGATCAGGTTTCACCGATTCACTGACACTGTTTACGTGTTCCCTCATACAGGTTTATTATTATTTATGATAACACATGAGACACTTCAATAATAAGCAACATAAAGTACAGCCATTCAAGCCCCTGCAGAAGGCTTTTACGAAACACGGCCTATGTCGGGCCAGTGGCTGAAGAGGAATAATAAACTTTAATAAAGGTTTAAGCAATCCTTACAAACTATGATTAATAATGAATGATTAATGTAAATAGTTACAACATTACTAGCCAATGTTAATTGTATATAGTTATGGAAAAAAAAAAAAAAAAAACACTGTTCCATGTTGTTGTTCATGAAAAGTTAATTGTACATAGTTATGAAAAGTTCATGAAAAGTTAAATGTACATAGTTATGAAAAACACTGTTCTATGTAAAACCATGTTCATTATATGTTAAATGTAAACCGCCTTTGATCTTTGGAAAAAGCGGTATAGAAGAAAAGCATAAATAAATAAATAAATAAATTTTATACGTTCCTTCATTGCAATCCACGTTTCTTACTGGGTGGTCTATTTGCACTTGGTGTCGTGCTATCTTTGTTGGACTTTTGTGCTTTTGTATCCAGCCATTGCTGCAGGCCTTAACATTGGTGTATAGCCTACTGGTTTGTGCAAGGACTTTCTAGGCAGGGGTTATGGGTTCAATTCCTCCTTGTTCTTCTCTTGTTTATGGCTATACTGTACTTCTCATATAATTTTCAATCCTGTGACAGGCACATTTCTGCAGATCTGTGCTGCCAGCACATCATTTGCCATTTGGTTTACCCTTGGAAGCCCTTCCCCCACCTGCGCCCCTTCCCTCTCTTCCCAGCCCATTCCTCTCGTCTCATCCCTCAAGTATCTTGGCGTTATTCTTGATTCCTCTCTTTCTTTTAAAGAACACATCACTTCTATAGTTCAACGTTCTTTTCTATCCCTCAAACAACTTCGACCTGTGCGTCCTTTTCTTTCACCCTCTGCTTTTGCTACTCTTATTCTCTCCTTTGCAATTTCCCGTCTCGACTATTGTAATGTTTCTCTCGCTGGTCTACCCCAATCTCAACTCTCCCGTCTACAACGTGTTCAGAATGCAGCTGTCCGTCTCCTTTCCTGTGCTTCTCGTTATGACCATGTCACTCCCTTACTTCTGCATCATCACTGGTTACCGGTTTCTTTTCGTATACAATATAAGGTCCTCACTTTTGTGCACAGGGTGACTCACACTGGTACCCCTCTCTATCTTGCAGATCTTCTTCAATTTCGTACTTCCCATCGTCTGCTCCGTTCTATCCACGTTAATCGGTTGGCCCTTCCTTCTCCTTCTCAAGCTCACTTGGAGTCTACACGTTCTTCGGCTTTTTACTTCTTGGGTCCTAGGCTCTGGAACTCACTTCCCCCCCCTCTTCGTGCAGAGCAATCATATCAAGCCTTCAAACGACAGCTAAAAACCCACTTGTTTTGTTTGGCGTTTGACCTCCCTCCCTCGTCCGTGTCTCCCTCCCCCTCCCCTTGTTGATGTTTCCTCTTATACTTTGCTGTCTCTATTATCTGTCTCTCTGCTGTCCTTTTTAAGATTTTAACTGGCGTTCTTTTTAACTTTTCTGACAGCCTATGTTGTAACTGTTTTTAATTTTGTTTGTAAACCGCCCAGACGCCACTGGTATGGGGCGGTATAGAAAGCATTTTAAATAAACATAAACATAAACATAAACCCTCACCATAGTTGCCAACCATCCTTCAGTCCCTCTATCTGTGTCTGTCTTAACCTGAGGCACCTTGTAAGGTGCTTTATCCTAGGGCGCCCTGTAAGGTGCATGAACCTAAGGTGCCTTATGAGGTGCCTTAGGTTAGGGCACCTTATAGGGCGCCTTAGGTTAGGGTGCCTTATTGGGCGCCCAAACGTAAGGTGCCTTATAGGGCACCCTGGGATATGGCGCCTTAGGTTAGGGCGCTTTGTCAGCCTTCACATGCCCTGTTTGTCCCCTTGCCATTCACCATCCCTTTAACATGCATTAGACGGCCAGGCACCCTTTAACACACAGTAACTGGCCAGGGCGCCCTGTATCGCACGATAATGGCTCAGGTTACCTTAACACCGCACCTCCCACTTCCTTATATGGCATTGGTAACATTACTGCTGCAGTTTAACGCCAGTAACATTACCGCGCCCTAGTAAACATGCCCCTAAGTTACAATGTAAACCACTTTGATTGAAATGATAAAGTGGTATATAAAACCTTTTGAATAAATAAATGAAACTCTTGTCTTTTTGCTACCATGCCATTGAGCTACTGCTCCACTCCATTTATGTTCTTATGTTTTATGTCCCCACACATTTGTGTGGTTACAATGTTGAGCCTACAGAGCCACAGGCAGCCCTTGACAGCCTCTTGCACCCACTTTCTTCCCATGGAACAAACACTCATCACTGGCAAGGGTACTGTGCCAGATGTAAGGGAGTGTCAGGGAAGGAAATCAAACCCCTCCCATACCAGAGGCTTGTTAACTTTCAACTTCTGCCTAAGTAATCGGGCAATCTGGGTGCCTCAGTGTCAGAGGGACCAATGTGCCCTTTCCACATGGTAGGCTCTGCTGATACCCTGCCAGCACTTGGTCTGCCTTTGCCCTATCCCCCTACAGAAAGGACCATAGCAGGATCTCTCTCTGCATGTATTTGCTCTCCTCATTTGTATGCCCTGTCCCCTTGTACTTTGGCCTATTGCTTTGGGCTGTGTATCTGGATGTACCTATCTCCAAGTCAGCCCTTTTTATCCTTTACTGGACATGTATTCAGTAGCCTGTTTGTAGGGTTGGGAGTCAGGTAGTGCTGTCTTTTGTCTCTTCAGGGGGCTTCACTGACAACCAGCACCCATAACATCACACCAGGCAGCAAGCATTAGCAAGGCATGCATAGCGGGCACCTTCACAGTGCACATAGGTGCCAACCATGTATTCCCTACTCCCATGCTAGTGTTGGGACTACTGCAGCAGTTGTAGGCTACTACAGCCCACTCTCCGCATCTACTCCACCCACTCCACCCCCACCATGTTGAAAAGAATTCTAAATGCATGTTTCTCACATGCTAATAATAGCATTTTAATAAACATGTACCATTGTCTGAATTTTTAACTTAGGATCATTTTTCCTGCCACAGAAAGATGTAGTCCATCATTTCAGTATAGCTTCTTGTCTTTCCATCTATTTCCCAACTATCTATATATCTAAAACCCTCTTGTTTACACCAGGTTTGGAGCCATATGAGGTGTGATCAAAAAGTATTGAGACCTGTTATGTAGCTAAATAACAATACATCGCACTACAATGCTATTAAGCACGCAGTGACCTAGTTATGTACTCTGCATGTGCAGAGTGTAGCATGGCTGCAGCCCACCTGGACTTTAATTAATCATGTGATGTTTGGTATCATGTAAAAGCAGTTCATCTGATTTATGATGAGTGAAAAAATTGAATAGTGAATTTGCATTAAATTCTGAAAGAAACTTGGAGATTCATGCAAAGAAACTTATGACAAGTTACAGCAAATGTATGACAATGAATGCATGAGTCATGCTCGAGTTTATCACTGGTATAAACATTTCCAAGAAGGCCGACAAAGTGCTGACAGTGTTGAACATTCTGGAAAGCCATCCACATGCAGGAATAAAGACAAAGTTAAAGCAGTGAATGCAGCAATATACTCAAATCATCGATTGACTATCAGGGAGCTTGCTGAGGACATGAACATCAGTTTCAGGTCAGTACATGGGCATCAATTTCAAGTCTATATATTCCATTCTTACTGTTGATTTGGGGATGAGACGTGTCTGCAAAATTTGTGCCGAATCTCCTGTCCCCTGACCAAAAAAGAAGATTGACAGTCTGCAGCCAGAAGAGACTTCAAACTCTCCCAGACCCAAGAAAGCCCGTCAGGTGAGGAGCAACGTCAAGGTCATTCTCACAGTTTTCTTTGATTACCAGGGTATTGTTCATCATGAGTTTGCTCCAAAAGTCCAAACCATCAATAAGGAGTAATATGTCCAAGTTCTAACCTGTTTGGGAGATGCAGATCATTATAAGAGACCAGAGTTGCACAGGAATGCAACTCACACATCACATCATATCCATCAGTTCTTTGCCAAACATCAAATCAAGTCCAACAGCCTTTGTACTCATCTGACCTCACACCCTGTGACTTTTCCTGTTTCCAAAGCTGAAATTACCACTGAAAGGAAGGAGATTCGATGACTTGGAGACCATTAAGCAAAATTTGACAGAGCAGTTTCACAGCATAACAAAAGAGGCAATTCAAAATTGTTTCCAGCAGTGGCAGGAATGCTGGAGGAAGTGTGTTTTATTGGAAGGGGACTACTTTGAAGGAGACTGAGTGCAAATAACTGTCAGTGTTATACTTCTGTTATTGTACAAGTCTCGATATTTTGTGATTATACCTCGTAAATTAAAGTTGGTCATGTGATATAGCCTCTCTTCTCCCTTTCCATGAACACATCGAAGTTCTGAGAATACCCTACTGTAGACAATGGGCCCGATTTTGTTCTGGATATCGATACCCTCTGTGTGTCCGGTCTGAACCGGACGTTCAGAGGGGATCGTGATTCTGATTCTGCTGGATCAGAATTGTGAAAAGTCCTGCACATGCAGTTGGGGATTACGATTCAATATGGCCTGAATGCAGGGTCGGCCCGTCCATTGTGCGAGAATGTTGTTTGCACAGGGCCCCACGCTTCAGGGGGCCCCGCGCCAACAACATCTCACATTGAATGGCAGGCAGGGCAGCTTTAAAGGGAGCTGAAGAGGCCCCGGCTCACCTCTAACAGTTGCCGAAGTGAAGCGCATCTTTTTCCTTCACTTTGACAGCTTACTGAAGTTTATAACGCTGCTGTGCTGAGCGCTGGGAAACAAGAAGTCCCCTTTGACCTCAGCGAGGCAGCATTGCGCTTCACTTCGGCAGCTGCTAGAGGTGAGCTGGGGCCTCTCCGGCTCCCTCTAAAGCATTTTAGATAACTGCGGGGCTCTTTGAGAGGGGAGAGGGTGCTTGGACTGGAAATGGGCTGGGGGGGAACTAGGACTAGAAATGGGCTGAGTGGAAGGGGTCTTGAACTGGAAATAGCTGACTGGGAGAGGGGCTTGGACTGGAAATGGGATGACTGGGGGGAGCTAGGACTGGACATGGGCTGTTGGGAGGAGCTAGGATTGGAAATGGCTGATGGTGGTGCTAGGAAAGGACTGGAAATGGGCTGATGGGGGGCTGGGTTTGGAAATGATCTGATGGAGGGTAAGATAGGACTGGAAATGGGTTGTTGGGGGATAGGTTTGGAAATGGGCGGTGGGGAGGCTTGGATTGAAAAGGACTCATGGAGGGTCTAGGACTGGAAATAGGCTCATAGGGGGGGGCTTGTATTGGAAATGGGCTGAGTGGGGGGAGCTAGGACTGAAAATTGGCTGTGTGGGGGACTGGAACTGGAAATTTGCTGAGTGGAGGGGAGCTAGGACTGGAAATGGTCTGATGGGGAGCTAGAGTTGGAAATGGGCTGATGGGGGGGGGGGGCTTGGATAGGACCAGAAATGGATGGGGGAGCTAGGACTGGAAATGGGCTGATGGAGGGGCTAGGATAGGATTGGAAATGGGCTGATGCGGGGACCAGAAGGGAGCGGATGCTGGGTGGGGCTGAAACTAGAAGGGAGCTAATGTTGGGGAAGGACTAGAATGGGATGGGGCTGTGAGAGTGAAATGGAGAGGGGAAAAATATTGTGTGTGGGATTGAAGAAAAAGCTATGATTGGCCGGGCATTGGAAGAATAAGTGGGGATTGAGGATGGAGGGATAAAATTTGAGTGGATGAAAAAGGAATAAAGAAAGAGATGGAGGAAAGAGCAAAAGGAGAAAGTTCAGTATGTTAAAGCAGATGTAGAGAGAAAATGGAAAAAAAACAAACCTAGAAGAGAGAAGAAAGGACAAATGGACAGCAGACAATGGAGAGATAGCAGAAGACAAGAAGAAACCAGAAGAAAGTGACTGGAACAATTGCAATTGAAAAATAAAATGCACCAACAACAAAAGGTAGAAAAGTACTTCTTTATTTTGAATTTCTTAACTGGAATATGTCATCTCTGGGAAATGTGTGTTTTTAACGTCTGCATTTTGTTTAGTACAAGTGGAAATTAATTTATATTTTTTTTCTGCACTGTTGTTGTACATTCCAAGTTTGACTTTTGGGGTTCCCAGTTTAATTATTGTCTTCCTCTTTCTAAATTGTGATCCCTTGTTCTCTGTTTTGTGATGGTCTGTGTTCTGCATGTGTAACAGAGCTGAGGTATTCTGTTCATGTAGTTTCTATTTCACAGTGCCACTTGTTCTCTTTCCCCAGTAGGAGATGTATTGGTATTCTCTGAGATGTATTGGTTTAATATTTGCAATGTTGCCTTTTGATAGGTAGGGTATGGTGCTTTATGAGTCCTGGTAGTACTGTTATGATATGATGGGTTTGCTATGGGTTCTAAAAGGGCAGTGTTTGTAGTACTTCCTAATGTGCCTGGCAGTTGGCACTGGAGTATAGTAATGTAGACATCTTTTAGTCTTTCTTTATCCATGCAGTCATTAGGAGGCATGTTTAATAAAAGTTAGTGCATGTTAATATTATGCAAATATATATGCAAATGAGACCCCACACCGAGTCTCTGCACATGGCCCTGCACCCCCCTGGGCCGCTTCTGCCTGAATGGGCAAGACTGTCCCTGGCTAACCCAGTCAAGGCTCTTTAATGGAGCCGCGGCACCATGGCATCATGTTGTCGTGGTACCACGGCTCCATTGAAAAGCCACAATGCCGGCCGCTGGACTTCAGGGCTTCATTCCCCACAGCCTGACCCCGATCCGGCCTCCTAAGGCTAGGGTCTGGCTGCAGGGAATGCCTTCAAGCCCCCCCACCCCATCCATGCCCCGGGCCACTGAAAAAGAGACATATGAGGAAGTTATTCCACCTCTGAGGTGGAATAATTTCCCCACACATGTCGCCAGCTCTGGACATACAGGGCTGACATTAGAATTGTCCCTGTATGTCCAGGGCCGGCGACCACCCAGACTCCGCCCCTGAGTTGCCCCTTCCCCATCCCTGTCTAACTTCCCTGCAGAACCGGAAGTTAGTCAAGGCTGGGAGAAGGCACAAATAGTGGGGATGGACGTCCCATCGGGTCATCTATCCCCGCTATTCGCTGCACAGAATAACCTCCAGTGGGTTTAAGTCTCTCTCCCAAAATTTGGAAGTCTCTTTGCACTGTTTCTAGCCAGGTCATTTGTTCCCAGATGAATAACAACATCAGTTCCATAATCTTTACTTTCTTCTCTGACTTGACTAACAATTTGGTTTGTATTCCTGCAAGCTCACTTAAGACTTGTGTCCATGAGGCTCCATCTCTAGCCATAAGGGTTCTTCCTCCTTTCAGCCAGCTTTGACAAACTGTTCCAAATCTATTACCACCATGACTGGAATTGCAAACTGGCTAATTAAAGGCTAACATCACTGTATAGTCAAGGAGAATAACACCAGAACCGCATTGATTATGCAGTTGTCAGTCCTAAATAACTATTCTATGAATCATGTTGAGAGGGAGATCTTCAAGTACCATGAAATGTAGTCAGAGATCAAGAAATTGTGGCAGAAAGATATAGAATTATTTCCCATCATGTTGAGTGCTACAGACTTGACGACAAAGAATTTCCAAGCACGCCTTAATAAATTACCCATACATGTTACATCTTGTGAACTCCAGAAGGAAACTCTCTTTGACATGATGTAACTACAATGCAGAGCATTGGTAGTAAATTTGAGAGACTGAGATCATACTCCACATACCCTGGATTGGGTGACTGTCATGGTATGCACAAAACTAACCCATTTGGAGAAATTGCCCCCAAGAAAGAACTGTTCTGAAGTTCAGCCATTGCATTCTAGAACTCCATTACCACTTTAGAGCCTCCCCTATATTTTTATTTTGATGCAATTATGAATAATGTTCCTTTCATACATCTAGTGTATTGCAAGTGAGAAACTGAGGCCCATTTAAAATAATGTTAATTATAATAGCTTGAATTTCTTTGTTATTCTTGCATTATATGGTTTTATTAATTACACAGGTACACTACCAAAAGACTGCCTCCAGTTTTGCAACTGATTCCTATAGATTTTGGGGTGCTGAATCCAGGAAAAATAGCCAAAATGTTCCATCACGTCACGTTTTCTTGCAAAATTAGATTTCTTACCCATATAAGGAATGTTCACATAATTTCTTTTTAGCCGACTGCAGTTTATTTTCTTGGCCCAAAATAGAGGTTGTAATGGTTAACTAACTAGAAACACTCCCTCGTGATATTTTAGAGTGTTTTGTATTCATTTTATACATTAACAGGACAATTGGGAGGCGGGGGGATAAATCCAGTACTCGCGCTGGCGCATGTTCTTTCCTGTTCGCCTTGCCTCGTTCGCTCGCTCAGACACGGTGGTTGCGACATGAACGTTCCTGTCAAATTTCAGTTTCTTGCAAGTTCATTATTACCTTTTGTTTGCTCAGTCATAATCCAGCTTTATTCCGAAGTGGTTCACTACAGTTGTAGTTTGCAGTGCTGTGTATTTGTGATGGCTCACAGAGCCAGAGGTTGCGTCAACTCTCCGGACAGTTTTTGTTTCATTTGTGGGGAATATACCGTGAAAAAGTGGCAGAGGAACATTTCTGCATTTATTAAAAAAGTATATTTTGCCTATTTCGGTTTAAAGTTAGGCGATCAAGACAAACCGTGGGCTCCTCACAAAGTGTGCAAGACATGTGAGGAAGATCTACGCTTATGGATGAAAGGTAAAAAACAAGCATTTCATTTCGGAATACCTATGATGTGGCGTGAACAAAGAGACCACAGCAGTGACTGCTATTTTTTGCTCTTGCATTGTGAAGGGATACAACTTAAAAAATAAGAACGTAATAAGTTACCCCAACCTTCCCTCAGCAATTAGGCCTATGCCTCATAGCAACGAAGTACCTGTGCCTGAACCACCAAAATCTTTGGATCATATTTGTGTGGACGGTTCTGATCATGATGAGACTCATCAGATGGCTTTTCCCGATGAGTCCAGTACTTCCGAGTTTGAAACTGAACCAGATCCGAAACCTGAACTTTTCTCTCAAGCTGAATTGAATGATTTAGTCCGGGATTTAGGACTCCCAAAAGATGCTGCCCAACTGCTAGGTTCTCGGCTTAAACAGAAAAATCTATTGTCACCAGGAACAACTTTTTATTGGTACCGCAACCGCGAGACACAATTTTTGAAGTATTTCAGCAAAGAGGAAGATTTGGTATTTTGCAACGATATATACGGAGTGATGGAAAAGTTTAAACTCAAGTATGATCCTGCTGAATGGCGGCTGTTCATTGATTCGTCAAAAGACAGCATAAAAGGTGTTCTTCTTCATAATGGCAACACATTCACTTCAGTTCCTATTGCTCACTCTGTTATTCTCCAAGAAAAATACGAGAATTTGGCCCTGATTCTTCAGAAGATTCGTTATGATGAGCATAAGTGGATGATTTGTGGAGACTTTAAAATTCTATCCATGCTATTAGGGCAGCAATCAGAATATAGAAAGACTAGGGGACATGCAATGAAGCTACAGGGTAAACTATTTAAGACTAATAAAAGAAAATATTTTTTCACTCAACGTGTAATCAAACTCTGGAATTTGTTACCGGAGGATGTAGTAAAGGCTGTTAGTGTAGCTGGGTTTAAAAAAGGTTTGGACAAGTTCCTGGAGGAAAGGTCCATAAACCATTATTAAGAAGGGACCCAGGATATCAATGCTTGAACCAATACAAGCATTGTGGAACCTGTGTCCCTTGGGGAAACTGCTAGGTACGTATGACCTAGATTGGCCACTGTTGGAAACAGAATACTGGGCTTGATGGACCTTGGTCTGACCCAGTATGGCATATCTTATGTTCTTAGCAATCCGGTTTCACCAAATATCCCTGCTTCCTTTGCTTGTGGGATAGCCGGGCCCGCGACCTACACTGGGGGAAAAAAGACTGGCCAATTCAGGAGTATTTGAGACCCGGTGAGAAAAATGTTCTTCATGAGAGCTTGGTACCTCGTGATAAAATTCTATTACCACCTCTCCACATTAAGTTGGGTCTCATTAAGCAATTCATCAAGTCCCTTCCAAAAGATGGTAAGTGCTTTCGGTACCTTTGCTCAAAGTTCCCCCGACTTTCTGAAGCAAAGCTAAAGGAAGGAGTGTTTGTTGGCCCTGATATAAGGAAACTCATTTCAGATGGAGCATTCGCTGAAACGATGTCTGAGAAGGAAAAAGAAGCCTGGGATTCCTTCAAGGATGTTGTTCTCAAATTCTTGGGGAACAGGCGGGATGAGAACTGTAAGGATATTGTTGTCAGGATGCTTAATGCCTTCAAAGAACAAGGCTGTAACATGAGCCTGAAAGTCCATTTCTTGCACTCCCATGTGAACTACTTTCCCGAAAACTTGGGGGCGTACAGTGAAGAACAAGGTGAAAGGTTTCACCAGGACATCAAGGACGCAGAGAGAAGGTACCAAGGAAGATGGAACACCACTATGATGGCTGATTTCTGCTGGTTGCTGCTGCGGGAAACCCCAGATGAAAAATACGCCAAGCAGCGCACCAAGAGAAGCATTCGGGGGAAGAAGAAACGGGCCCACCAGGAGATTGATTGACCCAAGAATGACTTTAAAATCTAAACTGTGTTGACAAATATCGTGTTTTTACTAAACTTTGAAATAAAAATTTGCTAGTTATTACCACAGTGTCGGATCTCATTTATTAGAATTTTATTTTCACACCATCGGGGGTTTGTCTTCATGTATTGCAATGGTGCGGTCTGCGTTTTCTATTCTTACATACATACCTGTACAACATTTTTTGCACATTTCTTTGCTTTGCTTTGTGTCTAAACTCGCTCTTATATGCTCAATGTTTGTGCACATGTATGTGGCTGTTTTAAGTGCAGACAATTTTGCTACCATCACAGTGTGTTTTGTTGACATTATTCTTATGTGCTGCCTTGTTACAATTTTCTTTATTCTTATTTGAATAACTACTAAACAATTAGTATAAAGAATTCATCCAAGAAACTTTTATCTCGATCGCACTCAATCTGAAACGTTCACCTCAAACTGCTAACCCAATGTAGCAAAAAATCTGTACGTGATGGAGCAAATTGGTTACCAGATTTGGATTCAGCGCACCAAAAAACGTAAAAATCAATCGAAACATTAGAGGCAGTTTAAAAAAATTTTTTTTTAGTGTACCTGTGTTATAAAACAATTTTCACTCATATAAGATACATTGAAATTAAGTGCCATTGTTTAGTATATGAAGCAATTGATTATAACAAGGTCTACTGTATTGGTG
This sequence comes from Ichthyophis bannanicus, assembly GCA_033557465.1. Taxonomy (NCBI): domain Eukaryota; kingdom Metazoa; phylum Chordata; class Amphibia; order Gymnophiona; family Ichthyophiidae; genus Ichthyophis; species Ichthyophis bannanicus. The sequence continues at coordinate 861,393,699 of CM066032.1, forward strand.
CAGTGAAACATCCATTTCTCCTATTTTCCATCCTAAGCTTGGAAGATGTATATTGTTTTCTGTGGTAGTATACAGAATATGTTATTGATGATATATGTAAATGCACTTGTTATTGGCAGCAAGAAAAGTTCAGTGGTGATTGGCACTGACAATAGGTTTTTATTTTGACAAGGAATTGGCACAGAAATTGATATAATGCCCAACCCAATCAATTTATAGCAATTACATCTTATTTTCTATTAGTTAGCATGCCAAATCCTGGACAGAATAACTGGGAAGTTAATCAATAACTACAGTAAGTGTGAATTTGACAATATATTCTTCACAGAAAGGTCTGAACTATTAAGGCATGCAGAATATACAAAAAGAAATCTTAGAAATAATTTAGATTTTGTTGAACATTAAAGCCAGCATTTACCAAATTTTGATAAAATAATGCACTTTTGTTCCACTTTCCTGAGCAAATATTTTCTGCTGGATTCACTAACCTGTGGCACTCATGTAATATAATAATTTACATAATGGTGCCATATACAGAGAAATACCAGGTTCAATAGATAACAGGATCTGAGGTAATACTAGAGGTACGGCTTGCCAGACTAATGTGATCAAATATTTTGGCTGAGTAATCAATGGTGTTGGAGGAAGGAGAATCCTAGATGTGGTGTGTTTAGAATTCAGCCTGGCTAGTGAAACAGTTTTACTAGATGACCTATAAATAAAATGGACTCCCTGATTTGGACCTTACAGTGACTGACAGATTTGGAAGTGCTTGAGTAGGAAGTGACAAAGGATAGCAGTAAATGGAATTCACTCTGAAGATGGGGGATATTGCCAGTGGTGTACTACAAGAGATCTGTCTTTTTAATGTTTTCGTAAGTGAAATGTTGCCTCTTTTTGGACGATACAAAGTCTGACAATAGGTTAGATACCTTAGAATGTACTTCTAGAGAAGAATCATATAGAATTTGGCAGCTAAGATTTAATGCAAAAATATGTAAGGTTATATATTTGGCCAGGTAAAACCAAAGGAAGTACTACATATAAGAACAGGACTTGGGAGTGATCCTATTGGAAGATCTTAAGGTGGTCAAAAAGCCAGACAGATGCTTGGGTGCATAGGAAAAAAAAAATAGACAGCAAGAAAAAGAGGTGATAATATCTCTGTCTAAGGGGTATGTTTACTAAAAGCCGCACAATTGCGTGCCGCACAATAGCGCACGGAAACGCGGCACTCAAACGCTCAGAAACGCTCTTAAACGCCCCGCAAAAGTGCGCGTGGGCCCCGCACAATTGCGCGCCGCACCAACGCACCCCGCACAAGTACCCGGCCCGCAAATGTCCGATAGAGGCGTGGAAAGGCATTCTGAGGGCGGAGGAAGGCTCCCGAGGGGCGGAGAGACGGGGTCTATGGGCGGGGAAGGGGAGGGGAGAGGCTCCCCGCACATGATCGGGGCCTAATTCACAGGTTAAAAATAGCGCGAGTGAAACACTCACGGTAGAGGGCATTTAAAGGGAAGAGAAACCATTTCGCGTCAGCAATGTACAGGGAAACCGGGGAAACCTGCAAAACGTGAGCAGTGTGATACATGTGCACAGAACAAAAGTGCAAATACAGATAGAAAAAGACCCAAACAAACACATTAAAAATAGGAAGGCAGCTGGGGAACCCCGATAATAATGGGCAAACATAAGAAACACACCCAGGAAAGCTCAAAGAAAATGAAATGAAGGTTGGAAGGGGCTACGGAGGGGAGACCCTTCCAAAAACCATTTCCTTTTTTCTGAGCCTTCCTGGGAGTGTTTGCTATGGTTGCCCATTAATATCACTGTTGCCCAGCTTGGTTATATTTATCCCCAGTTGTTCGTGGTCGGTTGAGGGGTGTATTTGCAGTTATGTCACCAGACATGGTGACGGAGCGCACAGTACAAATGTGCAGAGCAGGGTTTTTGACTCTGTTGGTCAGGTTTCCCACCCCCAGGGACTGCACTATCACTGTGGCCACAATGTGGTGCAGCGGACAGAGGCAGTACCTCTAGGACCAGAGGGTCATAGGTTCAAATCCAAGCTGGGGCTCCTGCCAACCCAGTCCCCATATTTTACCCACCACTAAACAGAGATAGTACAGACACTCCTTTATTGCAGAGAACATAAGCATGGTTCACACACCCATTTTGTACCCAACACCACACACACACCATAACAATGGGCATTACCGACAGCCGAGTCCCCCAAATGCAGTCCTGGAGTGCCACAACGCAATCAGGTCATATGCTTTTCCAAGATACGGACATGCCAGCATGTTGGCGGTAGGGTACAGGTGGTGGAGGGGGCAGTGGCTGCTAGCCACAGAAGACAGTGGCCGAGCCATGTGCAGGCTGGCACGTCCACTGCAACATAGGCCCTGTCGGATGTACAGTCATGGACTTCCCAGGGAATTCAGCACGTCTGTGGCAACACAGTGGTGCAGTGCACACAGACAGTGTGTGCAGGAACAAAAGATCACAGGTTCAAAGCCCAGCTGGGGCTACTACCAATCCTGTCCACATATTTTCCCCACAACTAAACCATGTTAGTAAGGGCTATCCTTTATTGCTGGGGACATACGCATTGGTCATACGCCATCTTTTACACCACCAAGCACAGACACCATGACCAGGGGCATTACCTAGAGCAGAGTCCCACAAATGCAGTCCTGGAGGACCACACACCATTCAGGTTCCATGCTGCCACACATACAAATAACTGTGCTGTATATCTATGCACCACCCCCATGGCATGTAGATGTAGCTCATGCATATTCATGAGGGACAGCAGGAAACCCCAACCAGTGTATTGCAAACCTGGACTGGATATGGGAACCTCTGCCGTACAGCAGCAGCCAACAGGGGCAGACACACCCACACCCACAGGCCCCATTGGCCAATGCCTCCTGGAGAGGCAGGACATTGGGCCCTGCGTGCAGCACCCAATACCAGCACTTGCATACCTTAGCAATGTCACCCTACACCTGGGTATATGGTACACAGCTCTCAAACGTTTGCTATGAGTACTGGCAGATAGATATCCCTACGTTACGCACAGTCTGCTCTTTGAGCTCCATCATAACAATCTATCTGATGTCTGCGGTGTGTGCGTCAGGTCTGGCCCCTGACAGTGTTTACCACCCTGGGGAGTGACCCCCAACCGTACTGCATACCATACCCATGCCTGTACTGTGCCCAGGACTGGTGTGGTGGGCAAGGATTATGAACCCCTCTATAGTAGCACAATGCTGGCATACGTGTGGGAGTGTGTGTCTGTCTATACAGTGTGTGTTGGCTGCAAACACTGTCCACAGCCCACACTGCCAGCACTGTTGCCAGTTTTGGCCTGATGATGTGCATAATGAGCAGCAAGGTACCATGGGTATAGCTCAGACAGGGTGGGCTGGCCAGGATGCATCTGCACAGGGCATAGGGCACTGGCAGGGACATTGTAGTGGCCGTCCACCACCTCCACAGACAGGGTGACCTCTGTATGTGCTGCTGGGCTTTCACTCCACCCTGACTGTGCAGTGACGGCAGCATGGCTAGGCACCCCCATAGTGCTTCATAGCATTTCCCTCATGTGATATATATGGGTCACCTGTTGGGGCCTAGTCACTGATGTATCTGCTTGTGTGTGTTGCCGTCCCAATTGTGGGTGCATGCATTTCCAGTGGGACTAACCAGCAGACTGTTCACAGCTGGTATGTGCCCTGCTGGAGTGCCGTGCAGTGGCTGATGGCTTGATGCAGGGGAATATCAGATGGTGGTGGGGTGCATCTTAGCATATCCAGGCCTACTGTCTGTCTGATATTGTGGTCTGGGTGTGTGTGGGGCTGCTTGGACTGCCCTGTAGGGTGTCTGTTCCCCAACAGGACTGGGGTTGATGGTCTACTGTACTGCCAACATTGCAGGTGGGGGGGGGGGGGTGGGAGAGAAAGAGATCTGTTGATGGGAGACCCTGTTTGCCACCCTCGGGGGGTGGGTGGTGGTACATGGCGCACCTAGGGGTCCGTGGGGGTTCCCCTGACTGAGACAGACAGAGATATCCAAGGTGTTCCTGCAGAAACTACCTATCTGACAGATTACGACTGTTTTGGAGCTCTGCCATGGCCTCTCTCAGCTATGGAGGGTGCTGTGGACCTGGTCCAGGGCGCCTCATCGCACACTCAGGGTGAGCACAGTTCCCGCACAATGTGACTGTGTGTAGCTACTCTGTGCCAGTTAATCACCCGGTCAGTACCTCCTACCTGGCCAAGGTGCTGTGTGGGTGCACACGGACACGTCCCCCTACCAGGCCGGGGAGCTGTTGGGGTGCATTCCCCATCTTGTGTTCATCTGTGGACAGCTGATTTGCATGTGCAGTGCATCATGGGTATGGGTGGCCTAACCCTATCCTGGTTACCACAGCAGACTGTCTGTGTGGTGACATGCAGGCTCTCTGCAGCCAGCCAGGGGCTTGCTGGCAGCTATATAGCTGTAGCCCAATGGTTACTTCACTGCCTGTGGAGCCAGAGGTAATGGGTTCAAGCCCACAGTGGGGTTATTTGATAGGGTTGTCCAAAGCTTTTTTTAGATTTAATGTACATATGTTGCTGCCATCAAACACACCCTCAGTGTACTGTACCCATAAGGTGCCTCTGAGGGTGCTTTATAGGGCGCCCTATAGGGCACCTTATGGTTGCTGTCCATATAAGGTGCACTATACCTTATCCTGTGATGCAACATATATGGTGCCCTATAGGGGACATTCTAGGGTGCCTTGGCGGACAGTGAACTTTAACATGTGCCTTATGGGCCGCCTTATGTTAACACGCTTTGTGAGTGCGTTTGCTAGTAGTGATAACTGAAATAAAAATAAATTGCCCCCTACAGCACTCATCCCCATAATATGCACTGCCTCAGTGAGCCTTCTTCATTGGGCACTGTGAGGGATTGAACCCCTGATCCCTGCACCATTGGTCAGTGTCTTAATCATTGTGCTGTGGCTCTGGTCCTGTGCTTGGGCATCAGCGCACTGCCTTATGCTGCCCAAAATTAATATGCCTCCTAAAGCACCTTTACCCATTAAAATTAATGCCTCAGCCAGCCCTTTTTGTTGCACACAATGGGGAATTGAACCCATGGCAGCTGCACCAGCTGTCAGTGTCTTAACCATTGTACTATGACTCTGTTCCTTTGTGTGTGCATATCAGGGCGCCACTTAGCCTTCCCACACACTATTTTGCACGGCGCACATTAGCGCGCCGCGCAAATGTGCGATCGCTTACTCCCGTTTCTTTTCTTTTTTCTGCCTGACCCGCCCACTCCTTATATGGCACAGGCACACTACCGCGGCCCCGCACGTTAGGAATGTTTAGTAAACATGCCCCTAAGTCTCTGGTGAGACCTCATTTGGAGTTGTTGTTAAGTGTCAACTCATGGCGACCCTCTGGATAGCTGTATTCGATCTTCAGTCAAGCAGCTCATTGTTGATAGAGTGGCACCCATAGCTGCTATTATTATATCGATCCATCTCATTGCTTGCCTTCCTCTTTTGCATTGACCTTCTACCTTGCCAAGCATAAAGTCTTTCTCTAATGATCTCTCTCTTCGCATGATCTGTCCAAAGTATGAAAGTCAAAATCTTGTCATGTGAGCTTCTAAAGAAAGCTTAGGTTTAATCTCTTCTAGTACTGACTGGTTTGTTATGAAGGCAATCCCATGGTATACACAGTATTTGTTGCCAGCACCATAATTCAAAGGCATCAATTTTCTTCCTGTCCATCTTTTTCACTGTCCAACTTTCGCATCCATATGACATTATTGAAAATACCATGGCTTGAACAAGTTAAATATTTGTATGGAGAGAGACATCTCTGCTCTTGAGAATCTTGTCTAGCTCCTTCACAGCCATTCTGCCAGGAGCAATGCATTGTCAAATTTCTTGACTGCTTGTTGTTTCTTTATTGAAGTTGATCCAAGTAGGTTAAAGTTGCCAACTATTTCAAATTCTTTTCCATTAACAATGAACTTATTGATGTTGCCAGTTGTCAGGATCTTTGTGTTCTTTACATTAAGGTGTAGGCCCATTTGATCTTGAGAATAAATGTTTTAGATCGTCTTCACTTTCAGCCAGTAATGAGGTATCATCAGCATAGTGAAGGATGTTGATGAGTCTTCCGCCAATCTTCACATCTTGGTTGTCTTTATACAGTCCTGCTTCTCTGTTGATTTATTCTGCATATAAATTAAACAGGTTTGGGAGAAGTATACAGCCTTGTTGTATACTTTTGCTGATTTTAAACCATTATTTTTCTCCTTGTTCAGTTCAAACTGTTGCTTCTTGAACAATGTACATGTTTCTTTATGTGGCCCAGAGTTTCTCATGGTTTGCACAGTCAAAAGCCTTGCTGTAGTCAATAAAATACATATAGATATCCTTTTGTACTTTCAAGGATCCATCCCACATCTGCGTGGATGTCTCTCATTCCCCCTTTCCTGAACCCTGCCTGCACTTCAGGCAGTTCTCATTCCAGGTATGGTTGTAGTCTCTGCTGAACAATCTTGAGTAGAATCTTGTTGTAGTTACTAAAACGTTCAGTGTTCTTCGTCAGAAAGCATATGGAGAACAGGCTTAAAGATCTAAATATGTATATTTTGCAAGATAGGCAGAAGAGGGGAGGTATGATAAAGGGGCATGTTTACTAAAAACCGCACAATTGCGCGCCGCACAATAGCGCACTAAAAGCATCACGTAAGTGCTCTTAAGCGCCCCGCACACGTGCGATGAACCCCCGCACACGTGCGCGGCACACTAACGGGCTCTGCACAAGTACGGGCCCGCAAATGTCCGATAGAGGCGTGGAAAGGCTAACGGAGGGCGGAGGAAGGCTCCCGAGGGGAGGAGAGACGGCTGCAATGGGCGGGGAAGGGGAGGGGAGAGGCTCCTCGCACATTTACGTGGCCGAATATACAAGTAAAAAATACCGCGAGTGAAACACTCGCGGTAGAGGGCATTTAAAGGGAAGAGAAACCATTTCCGTCAGCAATGTACAGGAAAACTGGGGAAACCCACAAAAAGTGAGCAGTGTGATACATGAGCATAGAACAAAAGTGCAAATAAAAAGCGAAAATGACCACAACAAAAATATTAAAAATAGTACTTCAGCTGGGCAACAGTGATATTAATGGGAAACAACAAAAAACACTCCCTGGAAAGCTCCATAACATTAGAAATGAATTTTTGAAGGGTCCACGGAGTGGAGACCCTTCCAAAAATCATTTCTTGCTATTGGAGCTGTCCTTGGAGTGTTGTGTATGGTTGCCCATTAATAACACTGTTGCCCATCTTGGCTATCTTTTTTCCCCATTTTTTGAAGGCATGTTCGTGGTGTATTTGCACTTTTGTCCCCAGACAAGGTGAACGAGCCCACAGTAAAAATGTGCAGAGCATGGCTTCCGACTCCTTCTTGCCAGGTTTCCTATCTCCAGGGACTGCACTGTCTCTGTGGCCACAGTGTGGTGCAGTGGACAGAGCCAGTATCTCTAGGACCAGAGAGTCACAGGTTCAAATCCCAGCTGGGGCACCTGCCAGCCCTGTCCCCATATTTTACCCACCACTAAACAGAGATAGTAAAGACACTCCTTTATTGCAGAGAACATAAGCATGTTGCAAACACCCATATTTTACCCTACACCGCTCACACACCATAACAATGGGAATTACTTACAGCTGAGTCCCCCAAATGCAGGCCTGGAGTGCCACAACTCAATCAGGTCATATGGTTTTACTACGATAAGGACATGCCAGCATGTTGGCGGAAGGGTACAGGTGGTGGAGGGGCAGTGGCTGCTAGCCACAGAAGACAGTGGCCTAGCCATGTGCAGGATGGCACCATCCACTGCAACAGACAGGCCCTGTCGGATGTACAGTCATGGACATCCCAGGGAATTCAGCCAATCTGTGGCAACACAGTGGTGCAGTGCACACAGACAGTGTGTGCAAGAACAGAAGGTCACAGCTTCAAAGCCAAGCTGGGGCTACTGCCAATCCTGTCCACATATTTTTCCCACAACTAAACCGTGATAGTAAGGGCAAACCTTTATTTCTGAGGGCATACGCATTGGTAATACGTCTATCTTGTACCACACCGAGCACAGACACCATGAACAGGGGCATTACCTAGAGCAGAGTCTCCGAAATGCAGTCCTGGAGGACCACACACCATTCAGGTTCCATGCTGCCTCTAATACAAATGCCTGTGCTGCATATCTATGCACCACCCCCATGGCATGTATATGTAGCTCATGCATATTCATGAGGGACAGCAGGAAAACCCGAACAGTGTTAGGCACACCAGGACTGGAGTTGGGAACCTCTGCCGTAAAGCAGCAGCCAACAGGGGCAGACACACCCACACCCACAGGCCCCATTGGCCAATGCCTCCTGGAGAGGCAGGACATTGGGCCCTGTGTGCATCTCCCAATACTAGCACCTGCATACCTTAGCAATGCCACCCTACACCTGGGTATACGGTACACAGCTCTCAAACGTTTGCTATGAGTACTGGCAGATAGACATCCCTACGTTAAGCACAGTTTGCTCTTTGAGCTCCATCATAACAATCTTTCTGATGTCTGCGGTGTGTGCTTCAGGTATGGCCTCTGACAGTGCTCACCACCCTGGGGAGTGACCCCCAACAGTATTGCGTACCATATCCATGCCTGTGCTGTGCCCAGGACTGGTGTGGTGGGCAAGGCTGATAGACTCCTCTATAGTAGCACAATGCTGGCATACGTGTGGGAGTGTGTGTCTGTCTATACCAGGGGTGGGCAATCTCGGTCCTGGAGGGCCACAGACCAGTCAGGTTTTCGGGATATCCCTAATGAATAAGCATGCGATATATATGCTGCCAATCTGACTGGTCTGCGGCCCTCCAGGACCGAGATTGCCCACCCCTGGTCTATACAGTGTGTGTTGGCAGCAAACACCTTCCACAGCCCACACTGCCAGCACTGTTGCCATTATTGGCCTGCCAATGTGCATAATGAGCAGAAAGGTACCATGGGTATAGCTCAGACAGGGTGGGCTGGCCAGGATGCATCTGCAAAGGGCATAGGGCACTGCCTGGGACATTGTTGTGGCCGGCCACCACCTACACAGACAGGGTGACCTCTTTCTGTCCTGCTGGGGGATCACTCTCACCCTGACTGTGCAGTGACCACAGCATGTCTAGGCACCCCCATAGTGCTATATAGTATTTATCTCATGTGATATATATGGGTTTCCTTTTGGGGCCCAGTCACTGACTTATCTGCTGGTGTGCACTGCCATCTCAGTTCTGGGTGCATGCATTTCCACCAGGACTAGCTAGCAGACTGTTTTCAGCTGGTCTGTGTTGTGATGGAGTGCCTTGCAGGGTGCAGCGGCTGAAGGCTTGCTGCAGGAGAATATCAGATAGTGGTGTGGTGCAGCTTAGCCTATCCAGGCCTAATGTCTGTCTGATATTGTGTTGTGGAGGTATATAGAGCTGCTTTGACTGTCCTGTAGGGTGTCTGTTCCCCAGCAGGACTGGGGTTGATGATCCACTCTACTGCCACCATTGCAGGGAGGTGGATCTGTTGATAGGAGACCCTGTTTTATCAACCTTGGGTGGTGGTACATAGCCAACCTAGGTGTCCATAAGGAGTTCCCCTGACTAAGACAGAAAGTGATATCCAAGGTGTTTCTGCAGAAACTACCTATCTCACAGATTAATACTGCTGTGGAGCTCTGGCATGGCCTCTTTCATCTAGGGAGGGTGTTGTGGACCTGGTCCTGGGCGCCTCTTCACACCCTCAGGGTGAGCACAATACCCGCACAATGTGACGGTGTGTAGCTACTCTGTGCCAGTAAAACACCCGGTCAGTACCCCCTACCAGGCCGAGGTGCTGTGTGGGTGCACACGGCCACTTCCCCCTACCACGCCGGGGAGCTGTTGGGGTGCATTCCCCATCTTGTGTTCATCTGTGGACAGCTGATTTGCATGTGCAGTGCATCATGGGTACGGGTGGCCTAGTCCTATCCTGGCTACCACAGCAGACTGTCTGTGTGGTGACATGCAGGCTCTCTGCAGCCAGCCAGGGGCTTGCTGGCAGCTGTAGCACAATGGTTACTTCACTGCCTGAGAAGCCAGAGGTCATGGGTTCAAACCCACAGGGAGTTAATTTGCTAGGGTTGTCCAAAGTTTTTTTATTTAATGTACATATGTTGATGCCAGCAAAAACACCCGCAGCGTACTGTACCCATAAGGTGCCGCTGAGGGTGCTTTATAGGGCGCCCTATAGGGCACTGTCTTACTTCAACAAAGGCTAACACCTTGTAATGAAGACGTGCAGTTTATTTACAAACAAAGTAAGGAAACATTTAGAAAGACAAGTAATTCTCTTAGTTACACATGAGTAGTTAGAAAAGATAACTAGAATGCACACTTAATTACAATACTGAAAGAATTATGAGAGAATGCAGCTATGTACAAAGAATATACTTCACCAAACTTGTCATAACCCCTTTACACATCAGCTGGGAGCGCTCAGCGAGAGGAACTAATGACAGTCTAGGATACTTCATGCTTGGCCAAGCAGATCTACGCTCTGTCTTGTTCTGGATATTCTCTGTACTTATATGTTGCAGCCAGCTCTCACCCATGAGCTTCTCTCCAGCTCTCACCCATGAGCTTCTCCACCCCATCCACCTTTTTTGCTTCGGTTTCCGGGCAGGCTTTTGATTACCCCCTTTGGTGTTAGAAGCTCAAACTTACACAGTCAGACATGGTCAGACATCTGAGAATGCTCAAAGGACACATCCTCCATGGCCTAAGTGTTCTTTTGTTATCATTAATGGGTCTCTGTCAAGGGAGACACCCAAAAGCATCTCAAAGCTTTTACATTATAATTGATGAATTCTTATCCTGTCCAAGAGAATTGTTCAAAGGCCAAGGGAAGAATTCTGTCTCCCTCTCTGATCTCTTAACACTCCCCAGGCTAGATGTGCAAAAATCTCTCATCTCTGGAGCAAGTTGGCTCAGATAAAGTACAATATCCTTTGCTGATCCAAAAATCCATATAAATCTTTAATTAGTAATACATTCCACCCTTGGATCAACAAGGATATTGTACGTAAGCAATGGCTGAATCGCATTTGTAATTCATTTAGAAATACAATAATAACATGGGCTTAAACATAGTGGATAGCATTAAGGCAAACGCTGGAGGGGACAAGCCTCAGTGTAATTTGGGTGATATTTTCCCATTCCCCCCCCCCTCAGCATTACAATTGTCAAAGCCAAATGGCTTGTAGGTCTCAGCTATCTTTATCAGTTCCCCATGCAGTGGGGGACTCATTTCACCTGCACATTCAGAACTTTTTCCCACTGTACATCTGCCCCATAGACTCTAATAACTAAAATCTGGGGAACAGGTGACATAAGCAATTGGGCACATGATGTTCAGCAGAAAAAATCTGAGATACTAAAATTACAGTTACTTTCCAAGGAAACAATAACAATACATAAGAAAAAAAAATCATTCACAAAAGTCCACAAAAGTCCAATAGTCCTTTTCCTATTTTCAGATAATTTGGCCTGCTTCTCAGCAGTTTTTCAGGACTCCGTAGCGTCATTTTCACCTTTCTCTGAAGTTTAAACTTGGCCTCTCTCAACAGTTGAACCTCTCATTCTCGTAGGTGGACATCTTGGCCTTTCTTTCATTGCGACACATTGAAGTAGATAGGGACTTCCTCACACGTTTCTGCGGTGTGTAGTCCAGATCTCTCGGGATGGTCTGCTCCATCTGGACTCTGGTCAATTCCCTCCGCTAGACTCTCCGGCTTGCAGTTGGTGACATGGCTCAAGGCCTCATTCAGAAGAGCAGCGCCAATATTAAATGAAAAGACTAAAAAAATTCTAGGTTAGACTTTACAATAAGACAAACTTAATTTCATCTATATTTACTAAGATCATATCCTACAGATAATAAATATTGCTTTTATAAACTTTCAGTGATCTATTAGTAACTATCTCGTATGGTGTCAATCTTATCTCGCAGTTTGATTAACTCCTTGTCTCTCTATCACTGGAAATTCATTTTGCTTGTAGGAAATATTCCATTTTGCCCTTGAATGACCTTTACATGTTTCAGATCAGACAAGCTGCACATACGTGTTCTGCAATTTTGACAAGTTTTAGAATTATACCCAATTGTGTGAGAATTTGTCATCAAATCATCCCCCTTTGCCTCTGCATGCCTGGCCAGGACATACAGAGGAAAAGTGAGGCACAAAGCATCCAGAAGTACCACATGGCCAGTGTGGGTTTTCCAAAGCTCATCAGGGTGCAAGGTGCACCTAGCCTGTCTCCAAATATCTATTTCTTCCAATTGTTGAGTATGACTTCCTGAATTGAAGCTTCTGGAGACGGCATAGTTGAATAAAGTGCTCATAATTTTTTTTTTTTTTTACATATTCATTAGACAGATACATCACTTCAAATTACCTTCATCAGTTTCTTGTCTATCACAGTTTCCCCTTTAATATTCCACTTCATCCCTCATAACACAACACTTTTTCATCACCTGCATCATTCCACCAACTACTTACATAGGTCCTTTTCCTGTTTCTTTTATACAACACTATTGTATCCTTATTTGGCAAGGCTGCTAAGAATATCAAACAATTGTTAATAACTTAAATTTAGATTCTTCTCAATAAGATAACAGTATGAGTAAACAGTGTCCCTTTCCCATCAACTTAATTGGTCCAGTGCTAAGTAGACATATACTCATTCTAAAATAGGAACAATCTGGGTAAAATCCTTACAATATAAAATTATTATTTTGCAGCATTCTATAACATCAACCCCAATAGAAAGAAATATGGCTCATCTCTCACGTATAACTAGAATCTATCGTATACTCTGTCCTCAGTGAGAGTGCTGTTAGACTGATTTTAAAATTGCAGTGTTCACAAGGATTTGTATAAGCTACTCATTAATTATGGTGTCAAAAAGAGATCCTTTTGAGGTGAGAGATCCGAGAGGGTACAAGGCATTGGTGGCTAGGCCTCATCTTCAGGTCCTTCTTGGATTGCAAGGCATTCATGACTATCCTCGAGTTCTTCTCGGCCTATGCTCCCCCTGCCTATCTATGTCTCTTCAGAGGCATAAATATGCAAGGTTCCTGTTCTTCAGGCCTTGTGGGTCCTCAAGGAGTCTTAGAGCTTGGTAGCCCAGATCATCACACTGGAAGCAGCACATTTAGCCTAGGCTGTGGCCTCACCTTTCTGCCTCTCTCTCTCTCTCTTATTCTTTTTCTCAAACCTCCTGGATCATTGCTGACAAGCAAGATTTGGTTTTATCCAATCAACTCAAGTTCTCATTTTCTGGGAACTCAGTTCCATCTTTAATCTATATTTGTTCTATATAGCTTGAGATAAGAGCAATTTCATATCAGCCTCTGTCTAAAATTTCATCAAACTTATTAATATTTTAATTGCTGTGTGTGTACTGGACCTCTGCGTAATGTACTATTACCACAAGTGTCATAAGTGCAAGTGTATAAACTACCAACTTAATATCTCACAATGCTGCAACATATATCTGTTTTATATCTATTTTCTCAGGAACTGTACTGAAAATGAAATATAAACTTTTAGAACAAAGTACACTTTTTCTCTAAAATTCAAATACAGGAAAACAGGTGTCCCTCAGTCGTTAGCACAAAGCTTAAAGTAATTATCTTGAAGCTCACAGTTCAGGCTCAAGTGAGGTGAAACTTCTAAAAGGTGTTACTTTTAAATTAACATGTTATCTTCAACACAGCCAGTAGAACAAACCATTGTCTTTTGTCCTTCTGGCAGATGTGACTGAACAATTAACCTATAGTTATAGCTGTTTATGTTTAACTATGCCCCCTGGGGTGCTTGCCACAATTTAAAAAAAAATCCTCCTTTAACTTTTAGGTTTGCCTGGTAGCATATACAGTCAAAGACAAAGAACAGATGCATAACATATTAATGACAAAGATCACCCTCTCACCTACTCAGGATTCAATGCCCCACCGTCCTGTCAGGATTCTCAACCTCCACTTTGGAGGAAAAAAGTTTGCCTTGTTTATTTGAGCTAGTCACTTCAGCAATCAGGGACTATAAAATCTACTGGAATAGCCAGTAATGAAAGAAAAATAGATTTTTACTACAAACATTTGAATACAGAACAAATCAAAGCTTACAAGTGCTTTATACCTAACAGCTTATCTGATCAGAGTTTCTCTTAACTAGGGACCTTAAAAAAAAGGTCTTCACTTCTTCATAATCTTATAAGGATTTTCCATAACAATTAATACTAACTGTACAGGATAGGCATTTTGTTCAAAGCACTGAATTATCTTTGCAGCACAAGGTTACATATTTTTCCTAAACAAAACTGATCTTGTATCAGTGGGTCAGAACCAATCATACAGAACAAATCAAAGCTTACAAGTGCTTTATACCTAACAGCTTATCTGATCAGAGTTTCTCTTAACTAGGGACCTTAAAAAAAAAGGTCTTCACTTCTTCATAATCTTATAAGGATTTTCCATAACAATTAATACTAACTGTACAGGATAGGCATTTTGTTCAAAGCACTGAATTATCTTTGCAGCACAAGGTTACATATTTTTCCTAAACAAAACTGATCTTGTATCAGTGGGTCAGAACCAATCATACAGAACAAATCAAAGCTTACAAGTGCATTATACCTGATCTTGTATCAGTGGGTCAGAATTAATTCCCCGTCTCCTACGGTATTTATACTGAGCCACCCTCTCAGCAACTTGCTGATAAATGTCTATTTTATCTGTCCATGCAATCAAATCTAATTTGCTAGAATTTGTCTGATGCATCTTACAATATGCAGACAACAAAAGCAATCTCCTTCTCCCTAAGGTATGCAATTCTGTTCCTTTTTCAACAGGTATTTTTTGCAAGCATGTAAGGGAATTAACAGGTTCATCATCTTTTAAAACAGATTCCGAATTCTCACTTAGTCCTGACCCATAATAACACTCTCTAGCTAATATTTCATAAAAAGCCTGATACCCGCTATGAATATTTACAATATTCACAGTATTTACACTATTTTCTTTTCTTTTCAACATTGTCCAAGCCTTTTTTCCGTACCCCACTTCTGGTACCAATTGTCTTACTTCAACAAAGGCTAACACCTTGTAATGAAGACGTGCAGTTTATTTACAAACAAAGTAAGGAAACATTTAGAAAGACAAGTAATTCTCTTAGTTACACATGAGTAGTTAGAAAAGATAACTAGAATGCACACTTAATTACAATACTGAAAGAATTATGAGAGAATGCAGCTATGTACAAAGAATATACTTCACCAAACTTGTCATAACCCCTTTACACATCAGCTGGGAGCGCTCAGCGAGAGGAACTAATGACAGTCTAGGATACTTCATGCTTGGCCAAGCAGATCTACGCTCTGTCTTGTTCTGGATATTCTCTGTACTTATATGTTGCAGCCAGCTCTCACCCATGAGCTTCTCTCCAGCTCTCACCCATGAGCTTCTCCACCCCATCCACCTTTTTTGCTTCGGTTTCCGGGCAGGCTTTTGATTACCCCCTTTGGTGTTAGAAGCTCAAACTTACACAGTCAGACATGGTCAGACATCTGAGAATGCTCAAAGGACACATCCTCCATGGCCTAAGTGTTCTTTTGTTATCATTAATGGGTCTCTGTCAAGGGAGACACCCAAAAGCATCTCAAAGCTTTTACATTATAATTGATGAATTCTTATCCTGTCCAAGAGAATTGTTCAAAGGCCAAGGGAAGAATTCTGTCTCCCTCTCTGATCTCTTAACACTCCCCAGGCTAGATGTGCAAAAATCTCTCATCTCTGGAGCAAGTTGGCTCAGATAAAGTACAATATCCTTTGCTGATCCAAAAATCCATATAAATCTTTAATTAGTAATACAGGCACCTTATGGTTGCCGTCCATATAAGGTGCACTATACATTATCCTGTGACGCAACATATATGGTGACCTATAGGGGACATTCTAGGGTGCCTTGGCGGACAGTGAACTTTAACATGTGCCGTATGGGCCGCCTTATGTTAACATGCTTTGAGAGTGAGTTTGCTAGTACTGATAAATAAAATAGAACTAATATGCCTCCTACAGCACTCATCCCCATAATACATTATGCCTCAGCCAGCCTTGTTCACTGGGCACTGTAAGGGATTGAACCCCTGATCCCTGCACCATTGGTCAGTGTCTTAACCATTGTGCTGTGGCTCTGTTCCTGTGATTCTACATCAGCGCGCCGCCTTATGTCGCCCAGTCTTAAAAAGCCTCCTAAGGGGGGCGGAGCCCGATGTCCAGCGGGATGGTCGCATAACGCTGAGGCTCCCGAGAGGCCTACTCAGAATCCTGAATTAACACCGGACATACTTGAATTTCTGCTCTGATCTTGCCGGGGCACATTGGTGAGATGGCGGGGACCAAACCTACGCGCCTGGAATTTGGATCTCCAGCGGCTTCTCACGGCAAACGCTCCAAAACTGAACCCCCGTCCCCGCAGAAGGGGCTGGCTTTGCGCGAGGGCCCCGAAATGCAGCAGGAAATCCTCGCAGAGATTAGAGGGGTTAAGGACCTCGTGCAGTCAAACGGTGAAGCACTCCGAGCGCTGCGGGAAGATCTTGGTGTACTGCAAGGCAGGCTAGAGGGGCTCTCTTCGCGTCAGGACAAAATGGAGAGCATATTAGACTCCCACGCGGTCCGGCTGTCCAAACTCGACAAAGTTGAACGTCAGGTGCGGGCCTTGCAGAAAGAAGTGGAAGATGGCAATAATAGAGCGCGCCGCAACAACCTACGACTCGTGGGCATACCGGAGGGAGCGGAATCGGGAGACATGAAGGAGTTTTTATATAAAATCCTCCCTTCCCTGCTCCAAATCACCTTTACCAAAGAATTGGAGATCGATCGCGCTCATCGTGTACCCACAAACATAACGCTCAACAGGAAGACCCCGCGGCCTATCATCTTTCGACTTTTGAGATATCAACATGTGGAGCAAATTCTCAGTGCCTCTCGGGCAAAGGGCCATATGGAGTTTGAGAGCCACAAGATCTCCTTCTATCCTGACTTGGCTAAACCCACGGTCGACCGCCGAAAGCGCTTTCTGGAATTCCGGCCGAGGCTTCAACAACTACAAGCACGCTATGGCCTGATGTACCCGGCCAAGCTCCGAGTCACGCTTCACAATCAGACAAGAACATTTGAGGACCCTGATCTACTAGCGGAGTTTTTGGATGCTAAAGAAGCCGACTTGATGCGCTGACTTCCAGAATATTCCTGCCAGTATTCTCATATCCGCTGTACCTGCCATATTGGATTTGCCGCGGCTCAGCAAAGAGTCTGTCGAGGGCGGTTTGATGCCTTATTTTGATGATATCTGTGACCCGACTCCATCTACCCATCGTAGCCTCGATGAGTATCAGAGACAGTGTTAATTATGGACTCTGGTGTTTCTTTTCCTTTTTTTTTTATGTCTTTATCTTCCTCTCTAGGGCCTCCTCCCGCAGACATATGGTCGCCATTTTCATTGGGGGTTTTGCTTCTTCTCTAAGTTACTTTGGTACATACTTTTCAATATGGGGTGTATTAGCCAGCAGACTCGGTGATTATATTATGGTTGTACAGATTCTGATTATGTTGTGTGTTTTCAAGCGCCCTTACCTAAAATGTCTATTACCGATTGATGGCACCATGTAAGATTTTATCATTGAACGTAAAAGGAATCAATAATCCGATAAAACGGAAGAAAATCCTAAGCTATCTAAGTCATGAAGCTGCGGACCTGATTTTCCTCCAAGAAACGCATTTAAATTCGAAGGAAACTCTTAAACTCAATATTAAACCTTACATGGTGGCCGCCTATTCCCCAGCCGTTTCTAAGAAATGTGGGGTTGCCATACTGGTTAGGAAATCTCTGCATGCTACTATTATTGCGACTAGCTCAGATACAGCAGGTAGATGGTCCAGAGTTCACCTCAAGATAGGTAACCTTGAAGTTACATGTATATGCCTTTATGCTCCTAATGTGGATGACCCTGCCTTTTTTGCTACCATTGCTCAGGTTGCGCAGGCCTCTGCTAATACTTCATTGATAATAGGGGGGGATTTCAATTTAGTTCTTGATCCCCTGATTGACAAACAGCCGCCTAGGACAAGTGGTCCCCCCAAGAGTCACACCACGCTTACCTCTGTGATCAAAGATCTTGCTTTAGTCGATCTATGGAGGTTACTACACCCCAATGAGCTTGACTTTACCTTTTTCTCTTCCCCTCATAAATCCCAGTCTCGCATAGATTTCTTTCTAATATCAAAACTGTTAGTCCCTCAGGTGGACACTGCAAAGATTCACTCCCAACATATTTCAGATCATGCTGCTATTTCTTTTCAATTACACACTACTGCACCCCAAGGGAACTCGGGGGCCTGGTTCTTTGATAGAGCCCTATTAACTCAGCCAGAGTTCCAGTTAGAAATTCGAGCAGCCATACAGGATTACTTCCACTTTAATTTACCCCAGGATACTGCAAATTGGGCTTGGTGGGAGGGTTTCAAGGCGGCCATTCGTGCAACGATCACTAGTTATCAAATTCGCCTGCGGAAACAACGCAAACAGCAGCTACTTATACTAGACCAACAAATCAAAGCGGGCGAACGAGTTCTAACTTCACGTACTGATCCATGCGTCTTAGTTCGCTTACAGCGTCTCCGTTTTCAATATAATGCAATCCTCTCAACTGCAGCTTTTAAGAGTATTGAGCTTCAACGAGGGACATACTACCGTGAAAGCAACCGAGCCGGTCGACTTTTAGCCAACGCCTTGAAAGGTCAAAAAGAAGCCAAACGCGTAGCGGCCCTTCGAGCCCCACAGGGAGGGGGCATACTGACCACCGACTCCGATATCGTAGAACTCTTTCGGGATTTCTATACCTGTCTATATCAATCTGAATGTGAGTTCTCATCAGAGACCTTCGAGCGATTGTTTTCTGGTATTCAGCGGCCGACCCTTTCTGAAGCTGATAGGGATGCGCTGGATGAACCCTTCTCTACTTCAGAGATCCAATCTGCCCTAAAACGAACAGCCTCGGGTCGAGCCGCCGGGCCTGATGGTCTCCCGACCGAATTCTACAGAACGTTCAGTGCAGATTTAGTTCCCTACTTAAAACTCTATTTTACTGCCCTTGCGGTAGATACATCCTCTTTGGGATCCTTTTCTGCAGCTAATGTGGTAGTATTTGAGAAAGAAGGCAGAGACCCGCTGCTAACCGCCAACTACCGTCCAATCTCCCTACTTAATGCCGATTATAAGATCTTCGCAACGATCTTGGCCACCCGGCTATCTGACAGGATGGCCACCTTAATCCATCCCGACCAATGCGGTTTTATACCCGGCCGATCCACCGCTGACAATGCTGGGACCCTGTGCCATGTGCTATCCAGTGCTGCCAATTTAGACCACCCATGGGTGGGTCTTTCCCTAGATGCTGAAAAAGCCTTTGATCGCCTAGAATGGCCCTTATTATTTGCAGTTCTCCGATGGTATGGCTTTGGGGAGGGCTTCCTCCGATACCTCCAAGTCATGTATACTCAACCCGTTGCCAGTATTTGTGTAAATGCCATTAAGTCTCAGCCTTTTAATCTCCAAAGAGGCACGCGTCAAGGTTGCCCCCTATCACCAATGCTCTTTGATCTAGCTCTTGAACCCCTCGCCCTCCTTATTAGACAGTCCGCACGTATTCGAGGTGTCCCCTTCAGTCACAGAGAGATTAAACTCTCTGCATATGCAGATGACCTTATGCTCTTCTTATCCCTTGATTCGGTTCCAGCTGTCTTGGATCTGATTGATGGATACTCGCAATTATCGGGCTATAAAATAAACTGGACCAAATCTGTAGCATTCCCACTGAACCGCTGGGTACATGAGGCTGATATGCAGGCCTTTCCTTTCCTTTGGCAATCCCGCATGGTGAAATATCTTGGGGTCCATTACTGGTCTCCTTTAGAAGACACTATTAGTTTTAATGCCAAAGAGGTAGTCTCCAAAGTCCGTGAGCTCACAAATCGTTGGTCTCCCTTATCCCTTACATGGTGGGGCCGCCTAGAAACTGTGAAAATGATGATCGTCCCCAAAGTGAACTATATCTTAGAAATGCTGCTATGCTTACTCCCGCTACACACCTACAAAGATATTGAGGGCCTTCTCGTCCGCTATCTCTGGCAGGGCAAACCACCAAGGATAGCTAAACAAAAACTACAGTCTGCGAAGGAACTAGGGGGTATCCGCTTTCCTGATTTTCTCAGATATCATCAAGCCTTCCTACTTAAACAAGGTGCCCGATGGCTAGATGCCTCAACAGACAGCAGACCAGTTTGGCTTGACATAGAAGAGGAGCTTAGTAGCCCAATTCCGTTGATCCATCTCCCCGGTATGTCCCATCAAGTAGACACCCGCCATCCCCCAATGATTGTCGATACTCTTGCGGCCTTTAACACTCTCATTCTATCACAGGGCCCAAACGTATGTCCTCAGGACGGACTCCCGCTGTGGAATAACCCCAGAATTCAAGTCCTAAATAGAACGATAGCATGGAAACCCTGGTACTCTAGGGGGATCTGGACACCCCAACAGCTCTTCTCTGCAGCTCGTTGGAAAACCTTTTCTGATTTACAAAAGGAATTTGCGTTACCAGCGAAACATTACTTTCAATGGATGCAGCTTCAACACTGCCTCAAAAGTGCTCGAATCCTGCCGCCCTCTGTCCCTACTGAGGACGGGCTATTAGACCTAATTCACTCTATTAGTAGTACACATGGGGTAGCTTCTAACTTTTATAAACTATTATGTCAGGGTACAGATACTGCTACTTGTAGAGCCCAACAAGCCTGGGAGCGCGAACTGCAAACCACTTTAACCCCTGTGCAATGGAGCGTTTTCTGGAGCAAAGTAGTGTGGGTTTCCCGATCTGCCTCAGTTACCCAAACTCTCTTCTTTTTTGCACATAGATGCTTTTATACTCCAGAAAAAATAGCCAAATGGAACACAACTGCTAGGGACCAGTGTTGGTCTTGTCATACTGCTGTGGGAACCCTCGCTCATGTTATTTATGAATGTCCTCAACTACAGGTTTACTGGGGGCGGGTCTGGGGTCGTATTCAATTTATCTTACACCTCCACGAGCCTCTTTCTTGGAAGATTGTGGGACTCCGCTCAGTGGCGGAGGTCCCCTCTCTTCCTAAGAAGGGTCGCTTTCTCCTTGATTTCATGCTGGGTATAGCCATATGTTTAATCACGAGGAATTGGAAG
The DNA here is from genome assembly GCA_033557465.1 of Ichthyophis bannanicus. Classification (NCBI taxonomy): domain Eukaryota; kingdom Metazoa; phylum Chordata; class Amphibia; order Gymnophiona; family Ichthyophiidae; genus Ichthyophis; species Ichthyophis bannanicus. The sequence continues at coordinate 861,415,117 of CM066032.1, forward strand.
GATAGCTCTCGACTTACTGTCAATGAATGGTGGAACCTTGTCTGCTTATATAGTAAATATGAGCAGATATCTCGGAGAGCTATTCCCCATACCCAAACTCACTCTCGCTTGTCTAAATGGCAGATGCTCAATGATTATGTACAATCTGCTCATTGCTCCGACATGTCTGTTTAATGTACACCCATCATGTTTCAGATCACCGTTAGGTTTTGTAACACAATAATGTCAGTACACGCCCGTTTCGGGAATGATTAGTTTTCTAGAGAAGAAGCAGGGGGAGGGGGGTGGCAGGGGTTTACTTTGGTGTATGTATTACATTCTATGTATGTATCTGTCTTTTAGCTGTATGTCTTCCTTTCCTTTGTTGTTATAAAACGAAAATAAAGAATTAAAAAAAAAAAAAAGCCTCCTAAAACATTAGCGCACCGCCTTATGCTCATCAGCGCGCCACCTTATACCGCCCATCATTTAAATGCCTCCTAAAATAACACCTCTGCCAGCTGTCTCCATTGGGCACTGTGAGGGTTTGAACCCCTGATCCCTGCACCATTGGTCAGTGTCTTAACCATTGTGCTGTGGCTCTATTCCTGTGTTTGGACATTGCCGCACTGCCTTAGGCCTTCATGGCATAGCAGTGCACCACCTTCTGCCGCCCAAACCGCACAAACTTAACAGCGCGCCGCCTAATGCCCATTATTTACAGTGCTACGCCTTATGACGCCCACACCTAACAGTGCACCGCCTAATGTCGCCCAACATTAACAGTGCGCCGCCTTATGCCGCACAAAATTAATATGCCTCCTACAGCACTTTAACCCATTAAAGTTATTGCCTCAGACAAAAGCTTTTGCTGCGCACAATGGGGGATTGAACCCATGGCCCCTGCACCATTGGTCAGTGTCTTCACCATTGTACTACGGCTCTGTTCTTTTCTGTACTCAGCAGCGCGCCACTTAGCCTTCCCACGCGCTAATGTGGACCCCGCACATTAGCGCAACGCGCACAAGTAGGGTCACTTTCTCCCGGTTTTTTCTTTTCTCTGCCTGAACCGCCCACTCCTTATATGGCACAGGCACACTACCGCAGCCCCGCACAATTTCAGAGTTTAGTAAACATGCCCCAAAGACTCTAAATACTTCTGCTGATATTTCCAATGACCATGAAGTCATATACTGTAATTTAATAAAATGTGCAAATACCACAGTCACACCTGTATTTTGGCTTTCCCAAAGTGGGGGTGCAGAGAAGAGAGGGATGGAAATCTCAACTATTAAAACACTTCTTTCACAAAATTAAGGTTCCAGATGCTAAGTATTCAGGAACCAACAGATCCTACCTGAGGAGGATTCCTGTCAGATTGGTCCTGGACCCCTGGACCCATGGATACCCCAGAGCTATAAGAAAACAGAACCTAACTGTATCCTTAGCAAAGAAGTTAAAAAATGATAAAAGTGGCCCATTTTACCAATTTCTAACTAAAGACCTAAGTAGAAGCCTTGAAGACTTAAAAGTCAAAAAATCTTTGTACCTGAAGCCCACAAACCTCTAGAAGATAGTGATGATGCGGGACCAAACATTTGGGCAAAAACAGAGCAGACCAACCTTTCGGAAAGCCAGACCTACTTCTATAATATTTCATTCTAAGATCAAATGCATTCAGTTCATTGTGTGCTGCTAGGTCAATGCTGATTCCTGGTGACCCAGCAGTCCTTGGGTTTTCTTGGCAATGTAGGACCAGAAGAAGATTACCAAACCTTTCTTCCAAGGGAATAGAGAGTAAAGTGACATGTTTGAGCCCACAAGGCATTCCAGTGGGACCTCAACCCTGGGTCTTTTGGTTACCAGGCCACTGCTCTAACCACTAAGCTACTCCTCCACTCCATTTGGTTCATTAGACTGCATTCATAATTTAAAAATTATTTACTAAAATGTGGCAAATCTTTGCTCTTACTACATGTTGCGAGCAAAAGCTAATATGCTGCAAGTGCAAAATCTGTGTGGTAGCAATCAGGGGTATAGTCAGCATTTGCCCTTTAATTATCACATAGATCAGACTTTTATCACACAGTAAATGCATTGGAATATAGCATCTGTGATCTCCAGGAACAAGCAGGAATGTAATCTTCACATATGGGTATCATCGGTACCGACGGAGCCCGCTCGGGAACGCTCCCCAGCGTCCAATAGGAACGCTTTTGGAAGCATCCCACAGCGCATGTATGCTACCTTCCCACCTCTGTACCGCTCTCACTTCAGTTGTTCGTTTTCCTCAGAGCCGACAGGACGTGTACTCTGTCACCGCAGAAAATTTCCTTTTATTCTTTGTTTTTTTGTGGTTGCATCTGCCTTCATTCGATGCCTACTGGTACCACTGGTTCTTCTTCATCTTTCTTTTCAAAAAAGCAGCAACTTGTATTTTCTTCAGAATGGAAAACAGTGATGCCCAAATACCACAAGATCTCCAGTGGCTGGAAGCAGTTATGGATGGACTCAGAAATTCCAAAGAAGAAATACACCATTCTGTGCCTATGTGAATTGTTGACTGAGATGTATTTTTCCTTGGTCCTGGTCTCTCTGTATTTCTTCTTACTGTCCATCCTCTTTTCTCCTCCTACATCCCTACATCTTTTCAATCGTTTTTAGCTCTTATTGGATTGTTTTGACCTGCAGTGTCCTCTGATGCATTTCTCCCTTTTTTTTAATTAGCATCATACAAAGTGGACATGATTTTGGAAGGGTGGAGGGTAGAAGCTGACAATCTCCTGTGATCCCTCTAGGATGAGGTAGCTGACCATCCATTCTAGCTGAGATTTTTCTGCCCCCCCCCCTTGTTTTTGGTTCTATGGTTTGAAGGGAGGCAGAATGGGGGAGGATTGGGGGATGGGTGGGTCTCACAAGCCATGCCCCATGATTTTTCAGCAGAATTAAGTATAGTAGCAGCTCGTTTACCACAGATTTGCTTTTCTAATCTCTGACCCCTGTTTGAGAATGGAGGAAAGGTGAAGTCTCCTTATAAGACTGGGTTGAAGTTCACCACCTTATATATAAGGGGCATTAATAGTCCCATTAAAAGGAAGAGGACACTTTCTTCTTTGTGAAAAGATAATGTTCTTATAAGGCCTCATGTTTTTCCTCAAGAGCAAATGTGTGCTGTTGAGTCAGTGTTGATTCCTCACAACCCAGCAACCCCTGGGTTTTCCTGGCAAGGCGTGACTAGAAGTAGAATGCTAGACCTTTCCTCTGAGGCAATGGAGGGTAGAGTGACTTGCCCAAGGCCACAAGGAGTGCTAGTGGGAATTGAATCCTGGCCTCTTGGTCACTGGGGTACTGCTTTAACCACTAGGCTTCTCTTCTACTCAGAGGAACACACTTGATATTATCAGAATACAAGAAACTTCAGAGATTATGGCAAGGACCAAATGGCCTCAGCCTCTGGTCATTCATCGAAAAGATGGGTAGTAAGTTTGATAGTTTAGCACTGCTGCCTTATAATTACAGCACAACATATGGATAAGGAGGAGGGGAGTATGATTTTTGTTGAGGAAACTGCATGGATATTTGATAACTTTAGCTACTATTTGTGCCACAAATAGCACATTTTTGCAATTTTTCACTTCTTTTTTTCAGACCCTGAAAGCCTTTGCTAAGGAATTGATATGTTTAGAGAGATTTCACTTATGTAGTATCACTTGTGTAGTATCACTTGTGTAGTATCAGTAAAGGGCAGGTCAAATTGTAGGCAAAGAGGATAAGGCTAAATCTAAGACCCTCAAGTCATACTTTAAGAAACTGAAGCTCCATGATGCATGGGCAGAAACAATGAAAGAGAGAGGAACTACATGTATTTCTCCTTGGTGAACCAGTCACATTTCCAGATTGACCTATGGTTTATCTCTGCTGATCTACTAAGGTTTCTCAGAGCCTATGATATTGGATCTATTTTGTTGTTCAGGTTTCTTTGGAATTGGTAGGAATGATGGGGTAATCCTCCTAGATGTTGGTCCATGAGCAAACAGATGTTAGCAGAGCCTTAATTTGTTACAACTGAAGCTTGAAAAGAGGTCACCTCTCTCTCTGCATCCTTTAAAAAGTGAAGAGTAGAAAGAATGGCTTTGTTGCAATCTCAGCTAGCTGAACTGGAAGTAGAGCATAAGCTCATCAATAATGAAAAAGTGCTACAACTGCTAATTTCTATTAGAAGAGAGTTTTTTTTAATTTCAATGAAACATGATACAGAAGAAAATTACATAAACATAATTACAAGTCCACATCAAGGAGGAGCTTCATACAAACAATAAACACTGAGGGAGAAAGATATCTTAAGCTCAATTATACAAAATCAAGAGAACAACATATAATAATGAAAGAAAAATTTATAAATTATAAGTGCTCCCTCTCATTCAAAAAATTCACCAATTGGTCTACTTCAAAGAACAAGTAACGGTTACCTTGAAAAGAAATCTGACATTTACAGGGAAATTTAAGGTAAAACAATGCACCAATAGCTAACACGCGTGGACAAATATCTAGAAAAGCCTTACGATGTTCCTGTGTAACTTTAGCCACATCTGGAAATATCTGGATATTTTGACCACAAAACATTTCAGTCTTTTTCTGAAAATAAACCCATAGAATCCTATCTTTGTCCATCTCCCAAACAAAGGAGACTAATAAAGTATCCCTAGTGGGGATGTCATCAGAAGAAGACTCAAGAAACCCAGATAGATCCAGTGTGAAAGACACCAAGTGATCATATTGAACTCCCCCTAAAGCATGTTCATCTCTGATCACCTTTCCTTTAGGCAAATAATATAACCTTGAAATTAAAATATCTGCCTCATCCTTAAATAGTAGTATTTCCTTACAGTATTTCTTTAACAACAATAAAGGAGAAAGATAATGCGTCCTTGGGAAATTTTAAAAAACGTAGATTTTTTGAACGCAAAAAATTCTCCCTGAACTCATCTTGACGATGCAAAAATCCCAAGTCCTGAGTAAACTTTATATTAGCAATCTGTTGAGAGGAAATCAACTTTTCATTAGATACAACAGATCTCTCCACAGTTTTTAAACGGGCTTCATGAACAGATAATTTACCAACCGTCTCCTTTGAAAATGCCGAGACCTTCTGCAAAGACGCAGATAGAGCCAGTTCCATCCGAGAAACTACAAACCAAACATCCTTCAAGGAAACATTCTCAGGGGATAGCAGTGTTTCACCAAGAGCAAGAAAGGAAATTACCGAAGGAAGAGGAGATGGCAAAGGCATAATAGCAGAATCAATTTGCAAAAACGAATCCGGAAGTAAAGCATCAGAACAATCCACACGTTTCACTTCCGAAGGAGAGGAAACAGCAAAACTTACAGAATTTAACTCTTGATTGGCCTGAGCTAGACCCTTAGCGTCAGCAGAGGTGGATGGAGAAGCAGTACTCACAGTTGACAATTCTGTCGAGTCAGATGGTAAGGGTCCCAACAAGGCCGGAGGGTTCTCCACTCATACGTGGGCATCCATCGGGCCTGTTACTTTAACCGCTTTTGACTGCGCTGGTTGTGGAAGATGTTTCCTCCGCTTCCCCATAACAAAACAACACCAATGTACCTAGTGCACTGAAGGGGCACCAAAGGGGCGGTACTTGCCCCTTTGGACATGCCCCTTTGGTAACGCTACTACGGGCACGCGCTCGCTAAACACGTTCCACGTTGGAGCCGATCTTTTATGGCCCTCCTCGAGTCCAGCGCCCCAGTGAGGAGCTAGGCAGGCAGGAACCTTGGGTAAGCAACCAGGAAACTGTGAAATGAAGCAGCTCACCATCCCACATTGGAGCCAATCTTTCTTTTATGGCTCTCCTCCAGTCCAGCGCCCCAATGAGGAGCTAGGCAGGCAGGAACCTCGGGTAAGCAACCAGGAAGCTGTGAAATGAAGCAGCTCACCGTCCCGTGCTGGAGACGATCTTTCTATTATGGCCCTCCTCCAGTCCAGCACCCCAATGAGGAGCTAAGTAGGCAGGAACCTCGGGTAAGCAACCAGGAAACTGTGAAATGAAGCAGCTCCTATTAGAGGAGAGCTTAATGCTTCTCACGAGATTAACACAGAAACTATTTTATCAACATGTAAACAAGCCAACTAAACTGCTAGTATGGCAGTTGAACTAGGCCAAAATGTGGTAAAGAGTAAATAAGCTGACAGGGATGGACAGCGCCGTGGTGACAACATCAGACTAAGAGCTTTGCTGTGTTGTATTGAATCCTATATGCATTCCAGCTAGTAACAAGAGAGAGCTCTATCTCTCAATGCTAGATGTGCCATTGATAGACCTTTCAAGTTACTGGAAGTTAAGTGAGCCAAAAGTGCCAGAAATGAAATACAGTATAACAGTTGGCCCAGATTTCCTATCAATAATATTGTTAATTATTGTTATTACCCCAATAATATTGTTATTTATGATTTTTTTATTGATGTCTTGAGGCAATCCAGCACCTTGGGGGTTTTCTTGGTAGTGTAACACAATATGGACTACCAGGTTTTCTGTCTAAGGTAATGAAGGGTTAAGTAACTTGTCTAAGGCTACAAGGACACTAGTAGGAATCAAACTTTAGTCATTTAGTTCCAAAACCAGTGTTTTAACCACTAGACTATTCTGAGACACCTAGTTGTGGTTTAATAGGACAAAGTCAGCCTGGATTTAGCAAAGGTAAGTCTCGTCTCACTAATCTGCTATATTTTTTGAAGATGTGAATAAACAGGTGAATAAAGGTGAGCCAGTTGATATTGTATATCTGGATTTTCAGGAAGCCTTTGACAAGGTCCCTCATGAGAGGCTCTTGAGAAAATAAAAGTCATGGGATAGGAGACAGTGTACTATTTTGAAGTGGGAACTGGTTGAAAGATAGAAAACAGAGAGTAGGGCTAAATGGCCATTTTTCTCAATGGATGAATAGTGGACAACACCAAGGATCTGTACTGGACCTGCTGCTATTTTGCATATTCACAAATGACCTGGAAATGGGTACAGCAAATTAGGTGATCAAATTTGCAGATGAGACAAAATTATTCAGAGTAGTTAAAACACAGAGGACTGTGAAAAATTACAAGAGGGCTTTGAGAAAATGGGAGACTGGGTATCCAAATGGCAGATGAAATTTAACGGGTACAAGTACAAAGTTATGCACTTAGGGAAGAACAACCAAACTATGATTACACGAGGTTCTACCATAGAAATGACCCCCCAAAAAAGGATCTAGGTATCATCATGGATAATACATTGAAAGCCCCTGCCCAAAGTGCAGCAGTGACCAAGAATGCAAATAAAATGTTAGGAATCAAAAGGAAATGAATGGAGAACAAAACCAAGAATATCATAATGCCTCTGTATCAATCTATGGTGTGACTGCACCCGGAATATGGTCACTATATATCTTAAAAATGATATAGCAGAATTAGAAAAGAGCCACCAAAATGATAAAAGAAAGATACCCCTGTGAGGAAAGGCTTAAAAGGTTAGGGCTCTTCAGCTTGCAAAAGATGCGACTGAGGGGAGATATGATAGAGGTCTATGAAATAATGAGTGACGTAGAAAAGGTAAATGTACGAGGGGTGTCCAACATTAAAGGCACAGGCCAAAATTACACTAACATGTATTTAAAGAAATTATTCAATACATTCCACCAAAAACTACATACTTTTGTTTACTTCTCCACATAATCACCGTAAACATTGAGACATTTATCCCAGCGTGACACTAGTTTGAACATCCCTTCTCGGTACAGTTGCATGTCAAGTTGCTTGAAGTAGTCCATAAGGGTGTCTTGCAATTTCTCCTGATCTTGCGGAAGTTGAGATTGCATATGATTTCATGAACAGAACTTTCATGAACAGCAATTTCACGAACTTTAATGTGACGATCCTCCCTAATCAGACGTTCAACAATTGCGCAGTTGTCATCCGTGTGTGAGGTCCTTGGTCTGCCTCTTTTCTTTTCTGGATCATCATTCAACTCCGTTCGGCCATCTTTAAATGTGTTACACCAGACGCTGACTTTAGGCTTAAAATGTTCGGACCATACACGACCTCTAATCTGCGATGAATTTCGCTCTGCTTAACTCCTTCGGCTTGCTAAAATCTGATAACTCCACACACCTCAAACTTTGAATACTCTGCGATCACACATGCCATGTTTGTTTGCTTCCCGAAAACTACTCGTAATTTGAGTGTTTAAAAAAACAACACTACAGACTCTCCTACTACAAGTACAAGTAGTCCTGCATATGACGGCACTATTGCTCATGCGGAGTCGGTATGATTGCCACCTCTACCTTTAATATCGGACACCCCTCATAAATTGGCTGTTTTCTCCTTTAAAAAGTAGAAAAACTAAGGGACATGCAATGAAATTATACTATAATGTAGCACATTTAAGACTAATCAGAGAAAATATTTTTTTTTACTCAGCGCATAATCAAACTCTCAAATTCGCTGCTGGAGGATTTTGTAAAAGCTGTTAGTGTAACTGGGTTTAAAAAAGGTTTAGACAAGTTCCTGTCACCAATTCTGTGGCTCAAGTAACTGCCACACATCCACTGCTTACCCCTGCGATAAGCTGCATGGAATCTGTATACCTTTTGGGAACCCAACAGATATTCATGAACTGAACTGGCCACTATTGGAAAAGGATGCTGGACCTCGTGGACCATTGGTCTGACCCAATATGGCATGTTCTTATTAGAAATACAATGAAATTTTGGAGAGAGGAAATCTCCCCAGTTCATTATATGAGGCTTCTATTACTGTACTACAAAAAGAGGAGAAAAAAAACGTATATTCAGGGGTACGTTTACTAAAAACCAGCAAGGGCACAGCATTTGCAAGCACTAAATGGCATAATTAATGGATACAATGTGCATAAAGGACGGGGCAGGGAGTAGACATTCCAGTGTTAGGGGTGCCAGCAGCTGGTTAGTGGGTATTAACTGGACAACAGCTGTTAAGGGCATCAAGCATGCAGGTTTACTCCCGCTAAGGCCAATTATTTTAACATGGGATAAGGGAACCTTTATGCAAGCCACATTTTAGGTCCTGTATGGGATCAAAGCTCAAAGCTGATGAACATGTCACATCTATATGTTTTGTATGTATTAGACAGTGAGGGGGAGTATAATATGGGAGGTAGTTGGCCAGTATCAGTGAGGGCTTGTCATATAATGCATGGTGATGTAAGTGGGTGGCCTAGAAGTGGGTATAAGTGTGCCATGGAAGATAAAGCATGGCCATCATGTTGCCATAGCAAGAATGACTGGGCATCAGCGCTGCTGTGCACATTATCTACAGGTGAGATGTGACTGATATGCTGTAAGGTGTAAAGTATCAACCCAGACCCAAAGTAGTGAATAATTGATAACAAACACTTATAGGATTCACTAACTAATTCCCCAACTATTATGAACAAATTTTTGTTGAAGCGTGCCGAGGGAGGGTAAGAACTGAAAATCGAACTCACACCGGACGGCAAGCTGCTTTTATTCTTTAAAGGTTCCTCACCTTTCATCAAAAACTGTTAAAAGACGTCACTTATCTATCCTTGTTGTATAATCTCAATTCCAAACATTCCACCGTTGCTAATATAGTGATCCTCCACACGACGTGCACGTTTCAGGAATAATCCCTGTTTCAAGTGTTTTCACCACAACACAATAAACAAAAGCAACTGTGACCAAAACGCCTTCTTGCAGCTTGAGGATATCCGTTTATCAAAATAGGCAGGACACTATTCCTTTTCAAAGGGAAACCAGCCAATGAAAAACAGGGGTTATCCCACCAACCGGGGAATCCCTATTACAATTGGCTACCGACAGAAAAAATAAGAAAAACAGGCCTTATAAGGATCCAATGACATCACAAAAGGCTAAGCCAATCAATCTCACGATTTATTCCAGTAGGAGAAATGGTGTTAAGTTGAAAAATCCAGCGTTGCTCACACCATTGAAGCTTACCAGTGCGATCCCCTCTACGAGGGTCCATAGGGACATGATCAATTACACAGGTACACTAAAAAAAAAATTTTTTAAACTGCCTCTAATGTTTCGATTGATTTTTAAGTTTTTTGGTGCGCTGAATCCAAATCTGGTAACCAATTTGCTCCATCACGTACAGATTTTTTGCTACATTGGGTTAGCAGTTTGAGGTGAACGTTTCAGATTGAGTGCAATCAAGATAAAAGTTTCTTGGATGAATTCTTTATACTAATTGTTTAGTAGTTATTCAAATAAGAATAAAGAAAATTGTAACAAGGCAGCACATAAGAATAGAGTAATGTCAACAAAACACACTGTGATGGTAGCAAAATTGCACTTAAAACAGCCACATACATGTGCACAAACATTGAGCATATAAGAGCGAGGTTAGACACAAAGCAAAGCAAAGAAATGTGCAAAAAATGTTGTACAGGTATGTATGTAAGAATAGAAAACGCAAACCGCACCATTGCAATACATGAAGACAAACACCCGATGGTGTGAAAATAAAATTCTAATAAATGAGATCCGACACTGTGGTAATAACTAGCAAATTTTTATTTCAAAGTTTAGTAAAAACACGATATTTGTCAACACAGTTTAGATTTTAAAGTCATTCTTGGGTCAATCAATCTCCTGGTGGGCCCGTTTCTTCTTCCCCCGAATGCTTCTCTTGGTGCGCTGCTTGGCGTATTTTTCATCTGGGGTTTCCCGCAGCAGCAACCAGCAGAAATCAGCCATCATAGTGGTGTTCCATCTTCCTTGGTACCTTCTCTCTGCGTCCTTGATGTCCTGGTGAAACCTTTCACCTTGTTCTTCACTGTACGCCCCCAGGTTTTCGGGAAAGTAGTTCACATGGGAGTGCAAGAAATGGACTTTCAGGCTCATGTTACAGCCTTGTTCTTTGAAGGCATTGAGCATCCTGGCAACAATATCCTTATAGTTCTCATCCCGCCTGTTCCCCAAGAATTTGCGAACAACATCCTTGAAGGAATCCCAGGCTTCTTTTTCCTTCTCAGACATCGTTTCAGCGAATGCTCCATCTGAAATGAGTTTCCTTATATCAGGGCCAACAAACACTCCTTCCTTTAGCTTTGCTTCAGAAAGTCGGGGGAACTTTGAGCAAAGGTACCGAAAGCACTCACCATCTTTTGGAAGGGACTTGATGAATTGCTTAATGAGACCCAACTTAATGTGGAGAGGTGGTAATAGAATTTTATCACGAGGTACCAAGCTCTCATGAAGAACATTTTTCTCACCGGGTCTCAAATACTCCCGAATTGGCCAGTCTTTTTTCCCCCAGTGTAGGTCGCGGGCCCGGCTATCCCACAAGCAAAGGAAGCAGGGATATTTGGTGAAACCGGATTGCTGCCCTAATAGCATGGATAGAATTTTAAAGTCTCCACAAATCATCCACTTATGCTCATCATAACGAATCTTCTGAAGAATCAGGGCCAAATTCCCATATTTTTCTTGGAGAATAACAGAGTGAGCAATAGGAACTGAAGCGAATGTGTTGCCATTATGAAGAAGAACATCTTTTATGCTGTCTTTTGACGAATCAATGAACAGCCGCCATTCAGCAGGATCATACTTGAGTTTAAACTTTTCCATTACTCCATATATATCGTTGCAAAATACCAAATCTTCCTCTTTGCTGAAATACTTCAAAAATTGTGTCTCGCGGTTGCGGTACCAATAAAAAGTTGTTCCTGGTGACAATAGATTTTTCTGTTTAAGCCGAGAACCTAGCAGTTGGGCAGCATCTTTTGGGAGTCCTAAATCCCGGACTAAATCATTCAATTCAGCTTGAGAGAAAAGTTCAGGTTTCGGATCTGGTTCAGTTTCAAACTCGGAAGTACTGGACTCATCGGGAAAAGCCATCTGATGAGTCTCATCATGATCAGAACCGTCCACACAAATATGATCCAAAGATTTTGGTGGTTCAGGCACAGGTACTTCGTTGCTATGAGGCATAGGCCTAATTGCTGAGGGAAGGTTGGGGTAACTTATTACGTTCTTATTTTTTAAGTTGTATCCCTTCACAATGCAAGAGCAAAAATAGCAGTCACTGCTGTGGTCTCTTTGTTCACGCCACATCATAGGTATTCCGAAACGAAATGCTTGTTTTTTACCTTTCATCCATAAGCGTAGATCTTCCTCACATGTCTTGCACACTTTGTGAGGAGCCCACGGTTTGTCTTGATCGCCTAACTTCAAACCGAAATAGGCGAAATATACTTTTTTAATAAATGCAGAAATGTTCCTCTGCCACTTTTTCACGGTATATTCCCCACAAATAAAACAAAAACTGTCCGGAGAGTTGACGCAACCTCTGGCTCTGTGAGCCATCACAAATACACAGCACTGCAAACTACAACTGTAGTGAACCACTTCGGAATAAAGCTGGATTACGACTGAGCAAACAAAAGGTAATAATGAACTTGCAAGAAACTGAAATTTGACAGGAACGTTCATGTCGCAAACCACCGTGTTTGAGCAAGCGAACGAGGCGAGGCGAACAGGAAAGAACATGCGCCAGCGCGAGTACTGGATTTAGCCCCCCGCCTCCCAATTGTCCTGTTAATGTATAAAATGAATACAAAACACTCTAAAATATCATGAGGGAGTGTTTCTAGTTAGTTAACCATTACAACCTCTATTTTGGGCCAAGAAAATAAACTGCAGTCGGCTAAAAAGAAATTATGTGAACATTCCTTATATTGGTAAGAAATCTAATTTTGCAAGAAAACGTGACGTGATGGAACATTTTGGCTATTTTTCCTGGATTCAGCACCCCAAAATCTATAGGAATCAGTTGCAAAACTTGAGGCAGTTTTTTGGTAGTGTACCTGTGTTATCGTCCAACGAAAATCATCAAAAACATGCTGGTGAGCCATACAGTGAGCAACCACTGGCGCCGTTTGTATTTGCTGACGTATCCTGGAGGAATGTTCAGCCAGACGTTTTTTAATCGGATGAGTTGTTCGGCCAACATGCCACAAACCACACGAACACCAAAGCACATAAACAACATAAGAAGACAAACAAGTGGTATTCCACCGAAGCCTATACGTGTGGTGCCCCTGGGTATTGCCATACCGATCCCGATACCGTCAAGTAACAATAAGCACACTGTGAACAAGGATCATGTCGACTCTCCATCAAAAATGATATAGGTCTATCGATGGTTAGAGTCATATTCATCAATCGATCAGATAAATTTGAGCCCCTTTAAAAGGCAATCCATAGAGGCTTGACAAAACAAGAATGTAATCTCAACATTGACCAATGGGAATGGAGAATCCGCACAATCTCAGGACTACGTTCCATATAAGGCAAAATTCCTCCTATGACTTCAGGAGATTGTTGACTAGTAGAAGAAAATTGTGGATCCAGAAGCCACTCTCTATGGATATGAGAGGCTCGACGATAGGCATTATGCACCACCGAAACAGGATAGCCCCTACAAAGTAGTCTTTGTTTAAGATCTAATGCATGACATCTAAAATCCTGAAGAGAACTACAGAGCCTCCGTAACCGAAGAAATTGACCAAATGGCAACCCCCTACAAAGGGGGCCCGGATGAAAACTCCGATAATGCAGTAAGCTATTCCTTTGTACTGGCTTCCGGAATAAAGTAGTCATCAGTTTCCCCCCATCTTTATAAACCTCCATATCCAAAAATTCAGTCCTCTGATTTTCGATGTGTTCAGTAAATTTAATATTGAGTCTTAAAGAATTTAACCAAGCCACAAATTCATGCAGGGACGGCAAATCCGCAGTCCATACAAAGAATATGTCATCCAAAAATCTCTTCCATAGAAGTACATTCACAAAAAATAGAGAACTCCTTATCTGCGTATCCTCCATTTCTGCCATATATAGCGTTGCTATGGAGGGGGCTGCCATGGCCCCCATGGCTATACCAGAGATTTGTTGATAAAACATCCCTTCAGACAAAAACTAATTCTTAGTCAACACTAATCCAATCAACTGCAGCAGAAACGAACGAGGGAGGTGTTCAGGAGCAAAAATAAACAAATTTTCTAAGAGTCGTAGTGCTTCTATTTGATCTATATTTGACTACTGAGGACTGCAAAAATACAATAGTCAATAAATAAATAATAACATTCAATACAAATATTAAAACATAAATAATTATGTGTACTACATATAAAATATAAAATATAGTACAAAAATAATGGTAACGAACCGTGTATTGTGTAAACAATGTACTAATTCAAAAACATTATAATAAATAGACAAAAAATGTCATCGCAGATGATTATACATACAGTATAAAACTAAAAAGTTGGACATGGACAAAAAGATACAACTTATATATTGATAATATAATATAATTTAATAAAGCGCTAGTGACCATCCATCACCGCTCGCTTTATAAACAGGATGGAGTCAGTACAGAGGGTGGCTACTAAAATGGTTAGTGGTCTTCATTATAAAGCATATGAGGACAGACTTAAGGATCTTAATATGTACACCTTAGATGAAAGGCGGGATAGAGGTGATATGATTGAGATGTTTAAATACCTCCGTGGCATAAATGTACAGGGGGAGAGCCTCTTTCGACTGAAAGCAAGTTCTGCTACGAGAGGACATGGGATGAGGGTGAAGGGGGATAGATTCAGAAGTCATATGCGGAAATATTTCTTTACGAAAAGAGTAGTGGATCCGTGGAATAGTCTCCCAGTGGAGGTGGTAGAGATGAGGACAGTACCTGAATTCAAAAAAGCATGGGACAAACACAGAGGATCTCTAAAGGAAAAAAGTGGACTGTTGTAGTTAATGATATGGAAGGACAGACTAGATAAGCCATGTGGTCTTTTTCTGTCATCATATTTCTATGTTTCTATGTACACAAACAAGGTCACATGCCAGCAGTAGGGGAGGGATAACCCCAAATTGTTGTATGTGATGGGATCAGAGTATCAGATAAATGTTTTCTAAATCTGTAATATGAACAGTGGTCTGCATAGCACAGCCCCACTTTCTGAAGGCTGCACAGAACGCTCTCACATTCATGGCACATATTTTGCCCCTAAGTCATAAAGAACACAAATGAGCCAGTCTTGCACCCTAACCTCTGCTGAGGCCAACCAGAGCCTCCTCAGGCTATCTCTAAGATTACCATGCCTCCACTAGGTGCTGCTGTGTCAGCACATATGTTAGTCATGTATCTTGCAATAACACCCAGTTTACAGCTTCTTCTACTACTATAGTGCCAAGATAGATGCTCCATATAGCCAAGGTTGTGCATTCAAGATTCAGCCCTGGCTATATTGCATGTACTGCATATATGGTTAACAGATATTCCATACCATGAATGCTGATGTCTTGGAATAGAGGCCCAATGTGTTAACCCAATGTGTTAACTTTCTCCATTATAAGCAAAGAAAACAGTGTGTTCAGCTAACTTGTAAAAAAGCACAACATGCTATATTGTTGTTTAAGTTCCTTGTTTTTGCTCAACTAATGTTTAATGTAATTCAATATTGCAATGTTCTGCTATATTGTTGTTTAAGTTCCTTGTAAACCGCCCCTGATCTCTGGAAGGGGCGGTATAAAAAAGCACTGAAATAAATAAAATAAATAAACATTAGGGGATGTTGAAAGGAATATATACTTTGCTCTTTAATTGCCAAACTTCAGAGACTGCCACAATCTGATAAGAACCTCTTCAATTCATGAATGCCACTTACACAGCTCCTGAGTAAATATGCGTGTGTAAACCTCCCAAGCAAGGCTGAACCCTATCCCCCTGGGATCCTAACTTTGGCTTGCTCGGGTGTACATGATGTGACCTAGTAAATGCAGATAACTTCAGTTGTAGTATGTGTGAGAAATAGTTATGGTACTACAGGAAAGTTCTCATATGAGCTGTTTGGTTTTCACAGCTGTCTCAGCTGTTCTAAGCCCCATACATCATCCTGATACATCTGCAGATAACAACTGGACAAGTAAGTAGGTTATGATTCCAAGTGAGAACATCAAGAAATCTGTACAAGCTAAATAAAAATGCAAAGTGTCCCTGCACAGATAAGGCTATGGCCACATCGGAGAAGTTCCTCACACAGCTGATGTCCACTCATGTCTCTGAACTGATGTGTGTGTCATATTGGCCATATGAAGCAACCAAAGATATGTGATGGACTGGAGGAGTGGCCTAGTGGTTGGGGCAGGGTACTTCAGGCTGGAAGGGTGGGGGTTCAAATCCCACTAGAGGACAGCAACCTTGGGCCGGAAGGACTGGGGTTTCTAGTCCCACAGGTGCTCCTTGTGGTCTTGGGCAAGCCACTTAACCCTCCATAGCCCATGTTCCCTGTAAAATAGTTATCTCCAAGTTATAATGTCCTGTTCAATGTAATTTCAGTTTGTTCAATGTAAACCACACTGATGCAGAATAGTGCAGTATATAAGAGAACGTAAATAAATAAATAATAAATAAATGTGATGACCTATGCAGGTGGCCATTTCAGGAGTGGGATGTGCCTGCATGTACAGTAGTGCATATATGTGATGGAGAAAAAGATGTGAACTCACAGTTAGCATGAACATTTCCTGTCATGTGCAACTCATGTGTCTTGCATCTACATGGCCAAGTTGTACAATCCTTTGCAATGTGCTGAGCAGGGTCAATGAAGTCATGCTGACAGTTGGCTCTGTTTGCAATGTGCATGCTTGCAGATCCAGTGTGCTGTCATCAGACATTTGAAATCCAAGAAACTAAAATCATGCATGCCTGCAAATCAATGCAGACTCCTAATGATGCCACAGCTCCTCAGTTTTGCTGGTAGTGTGAGTGGAAGAAGCCAAGGTAATGGAGAGTGAACTGATTTGGCTAATGCCACAAGGAATGCTAGAGAGAATCAAACCAGGGTTTCTTGGTATCCCAGCCTGTGCTCTAACCACTAAGCCAGGCATATCCAACTTCGAAAAGGTCATGATCTACTTTTTCCAGCCAAAAGTGTCAGTGATCTACCACCATGACAAATTAATTTTCAAATTAGTTTCAAATTAAATGTTAACCCAATAAAGTTGGAGGATTTCCCCCCCCCCCATTTTTAATGAATCTTCTGTCATTTACTTGGATGTGATCAGCTGTTAAGCAAATTAAGCAAAAACAAAACAGAGAGATGAAGATCCAGTAAGAACTGTGAGGGGAAATGGAAAATACATTTTTTCTTAAAGCTTTATTGAGTAATAACTTTCTTTAACTGTCTTAATAACTTTCTTTAACTTTTATTGAGTACTTTGTGTTAAATTTAGGTCGCGTATTGATCCAGGCTGATCTTGCACAATCTTTAATATTTTGCTCTTGCTCATTAGTGAGACGTCTGAGCCTGCATTTCATACACCAGCTTTTTGAAGTTGGGTGAATATTGCGTGAGAGACAGTCTCAGGGAATCCTGGAGATGTTCATCTATCATGTTGGAACGTTACGTACTTTTTGTAATTTTCAGATGGGAAAACGCAGATTCACACAAAACACTGGTCAACAAATTTTTACAAAAATCATGTTACTGAAATAAAAATAGACATTTCTTATCAATTTTTATATGCTGAACACAAATATGACAGTGAAATTGCAAAGTTGGCTCTAGTTTTTTTGTAATCTACAAGAATTAATGTTTACATCACAAAATGCATGTCAATAGTAAATATAATAGGCCTTCGGTTAATACCTGTAAATAAACAAGTCATAGACTACTTCTTAGATCTTTTCACCTGTCTCTTATACAGCTGTTCGGGAGCTTCTCTGGAGAGTATCCAGCAGTAGTCAGCCAACATTGTAGTGGATCATTTTCCCTGGTATCTTTGCTCCATCATTGCGATATCCTGTTCATCACTAACCATACCACAGTTGTCAGGAAAGAAATCGACATGGGAATCAAGGAAATGGATCTTTAGAGACATATTGCAGCCAAGTTTCTGATACTGCATCAGCATGTCTTCTACTAGTTCCTTGTAGTTTTCTGTCCTAACATTCCCGAGAAAGTTTGTTCACACTAGGCGAAAAGCATTCCATGCTTTTTTCGTATCACCCTGCAGCAAGTTGTTGAACCAGTCATCTTTGAAGAGCTCTCGAATCTGAGGACCCACAAAAACTCCCTGTTTAATCTTTGCTTCGCTGAGTCGAGGGAATTTTTCATGCAGGTATCGGAAAGCTGGCGAAGTGCAGTCCATGGCTTTCACAACGTTTTTCATCAAACCTAGTTTGATGTGAAGGGGTGGTAGTAGGATTTTTTGAGCCTCAACCAGAGCTGGGTGCTGGATATTCTTCTCTCTAACTGTTACATTTTGTCTGCGATTCCATTCCTTCCACAAGTAGTGCTAATCCTTTGCTCGGCTATCCCACTCACATAAGAAACATATGCATTTTATATATCCCTGCTGCAGTCCCATTAAAAGGGCAACTACCTTCAAGTCACCACAGAGGTGCCAGCTGTACTTGTTATAGTTAATGGAAGTCAGTAGATGCTTTAAGTTATCGTATGTCTCTTTCATGTGGACGGCATGCGCTACTGGAATAGATGGAAGACGGTTTCCATTGTTCAAAAGCACAGCCTTCAGACTCAGTTTCGAAGAGTCTATAAATAGTCTCCAGTCTTGTGGGTCATGAGTGATTTTTAAGGCATTCATGGGGCTTTCAATATCAGAACAGAATACCAGATTACTTTCCTTTCTGAAGAAAGGCTCCAACTGCTGGTGGCGCTTTCGATATTGAGTAATGTTGACATCTTCTAGAAGATTCCATTGTTGGAGTCTTGATCCTAGCAATTCTGCCTTGTTCTTGGATAAGTCCAAATCACGAACTAGGTCATTTAGTTCTTCCTGTGTTATTCTGTGTGGGGTTGATAATGCATTCAAGTGAAAATCTGGGTCACTGCATGCTTACGGACCAGGAGAAGAACAGGTCGGCTCACCCTTGAACTCATCAGATGAATCAAGAGAATATTCTGATGGAGGTTCTGGAATAGGAAGTCCCTCACCATGTGGAACTGGTCTCAATGTAGACGGAATGTTTGGGTAGACTATGCTCGACTTCTTTTGCTTCGTTATTCCGCTGGAAAGAGGAGGAACCAGGCAGAAGTAACAGTCAATTATGTGGTTGCTTGGCTCTCTCCACACCATGGGGACTGCAAACGGCCTTGATGGTCTTTTGCAATTCAACCACTATGAAAGCTGTGTTGTACATGTAGCGCAGCATATATGCGGGGCCCAAGGCTTGTCTTGGTCACCAATCTTGCATCCGAAGTAAAGATGATATGCCTTCTTCAGTTGAGAAGTGATACTTTTCTTCTGGTTGGCAAATGTCACTTCCCCACAAATGTAGCAGAAATTGTCAATGGTATTAATGCACCTTTGCGGCATTACTGTTCTGTATTGTACCTAAATGGCTAAATTATATGATTAATAAAGGTTACATGTAACAGTAGCTTAAACTGTCTCGCAAACAGTCTGAAATATTTTAAATGCTCAACCTTTCCGACTGCATATAGTACACTGCTGACGTCAGATGGCTTCAGCAGCCGTCTGGCAGTAGTATTGCATTGCATCAGAAAATGATGCAATCAACTCTGGATGATGTGTGCATGCTGGTATTATGCAATGTGATGCAATATTACATCATTCAAGGCTTATTTGGGATGTTGTTGATGTCCTACTGGATAAATTTATGCGGTGAAACATCAAAAATGAACTACATGCAATATCTTCAAAACGAGAGCCAATAATTTTTTTTTTATGTTATATTTGTGTTCAGCTCACCAAGATACTACAGATTAGGGCCTTTTAAAGTCAGTAACGATTTCAATATTGACCAGTGTAAGTTGAAGTGAAACAGGAATGTACAGCTTCACTGAATTTTCTCAAGTTGTAAAATTTGTCTCTAGGCACTAGCTTCCAAAGCGATTCTTGCTCAGCACGGGTCTTGAGAAAAATGTAATTTTTAAGGGTTAATATTTCATTTTCAAGAGATGGCTTGTTCAATGAGTAATGTTTACTGATAGCAGCTGCAGTTTCTTTAATGTCCACATCTACTTTCAATGGGTATGACAAGTACTCCACAACTGTTCCAATTTTTTTGGAAGTCACAGAATCTATTTTCAAATTCCTGGATAGCAGAACAGATTTCTGTCACATACTTCTTGTTCTGAAAAACAACTTTTGGATATTGTCCCAGATGGTCCTGCTTATTAGGAAAATGATCAAAAGTGTTGTTTGCAAGGTCAGTCATCATTAGCTCAAATTTGCTCTTGTAGGATAAAACTGTACTCATCATCTCACCAATGCATTTGTTTTTACCTTGTAGTTCAAGGTTCATATCACTTAGTTTGCCTGTAAAGTCAGCGAGAAATGCCAGATCACATAACCACTCCTCATCTTCCAACTCTGATTGGTCATCTCCCCTCTCCTTCAAAAAACTTCTTATTTCATTCAGCAAATCATGAAATCCTTGCAGAAATTTGTGCCTGCTTAGCCACCTTACATCTGTGTGCAAAATGATTTCCGCTGCCCCTTCATCAAGAGTAAGATTGAAAAGCCGTCTTTGAAGTGATCTTCCACAAACTGAATTTACAATTTTGAAAGTGATGTCCATGACAGTCTTTGTATTGAGTCTCTTGCTTGCCAAAACTTGCTGGTGAATGATACAGTGGTAAGAAAGGAAATCTGGGAAGTTGTCATGCTGTTTACAGAGGGTTATGAAACCGTTAACCTCTCCTGTCATTGCTCTTGCTCCATCAGTAGTGATGAAAACAAGTCTATGCAATGGAAGATTACACTTTGTCACAAAAGAATAGAAAGAACTGAATATTTCCTGACCAATAGTTCTCCCTTTTAAAGAAATCATTCCAAGTAGTTCTTCTTTAACAATGAAGTCTTCAAAAACCATCCAGATAAAGAATAGTAACTGGGCTATGTCTCTTATGTCTGTAGATTCATCCAGTTGGAGTGAGAAAGCAACACAATTTGAAACATCCTCCAACAATTGTTCAGCTGTGTTTCCACACATCTTTTCTTTTCGCCACACAACGGTGTTTCTTGACAATTGTACATCTTGAATAGCAGCTATGATCTATTTCTTATTTTTAAATCCTTCAAAAAGATTGTCAGCTGCTTCAAGAAAACAATTTTTTACAAATTCCCCTTTTGTAAAAGGTTTGCATTTCTTTGTGATCAGGTTGCTGACCTTGAAGGATGCTATGGTTGCATTGACCGAATGTGACCTTGGCTTCGCCATCAATTGTTGCTGAGTAGCCAATTTTGATTTAAGCTCTTTGAGCTTCAGTTTACGGATTTCACTTTTGGGTGGAAAATCAGCATCAAACTTATTGCTATGCAGTACCTTATAATGACGTTCCAGATTACCCTTTTTGGGCAAGGACACTGTGGCGTTACAAATTAGACAACAACACTTGTCTTTCAACATGATGAAGAAGTAGTCCATTTCCCATTCATTATGAAAGTGGTAGGTTTTGCTCTTCTTTGGAACACTCGTCTTCATTATACTGGGGTGGCTGGATGTAAGAAGGCCACATCTGCTAAGTCAGTATAAACACTGGCTGAATCTGGTCCTAAACTGTCACTGTCCCAAAGTATTAAAGATCAACAGGAACTGAAGACCTCTGGATGATGTGCAATACAAGGACTGGAGATGCCAAAACCACACATGGAGTTCTAAAAGTAAAAATAAGAATTCATCATACTGGCACCAATAATTATAATCAAATACCACCAAACAATCATCAAAAAAACTCAAACACCTGTCCAGCAAACCAGATAAAATCAAATACTGCCAAACAAGTTCAAATACCACCACATGCGATTTAATAAATTCTGCACACAGTGTAGAATCAATGCAAAGGTAAGGCAAAATAAAATTGCAGTGTAGAATCAACGCAAAGGCTAGGCAAAATAAAATTGCAGAGGCAAGCAAAAGTCACAGTGGTTTGAACCAATTCGAAGGCAAGGCATAGGCAAGTTAGAACAAAAGTGGAAAAGCCCACCAAAATCACCAAATTCTTGACACTTTGTTGTGTCTTCCCGAAAACATTTAATGAATGCAAACTATAAAGCGACCAATGACCAGCACACGACACAACTAATACGGTAAGTGTATTCAGGTAAAGCCCGTGCGAATGGATATCGCCCAGTATATAACACACTTCTAAGGGGTGTTGGGGCGGGGGCAGGAATGGGTGATTCTTAGAGGCAGGAGACCAAGTATGACACCCGGCCTGTGGCGTCTCATTGTGGGGTGTGGGCGGCAGCCCCCTGGGGTACCCACAAACTATAGGCACGAAAACAACAAGTGCCCCCAATACACCCGCAGGCAAGATTCCTGCAGGCAAGGAAAAAAGACAGGCAAAGGATCAGCAGCGGCGGCAAGCCTTCGGCAGATGACCTGCCGGCACAAGCTCTCTCCTAGCGACGGGGTGAGCTGCTGGAGAGATGGAGCCAAGTGGGGCTGGCAATCTACCTCTGACCCCTCCGCGATCTACAGGTAGATCGTGATCTACCTGTTGGACATGCCTGCACTAGGCTATTCTTCCACATCCATGTATTTATCATATGCAAAGAAATAACAACTACTAAAGGTAATCTAAGTGTTTGCATTCTCATGTGACAAAAATGTCATTCATTCATATGTAGATGGTATTTAACTACTACTGCTTTTGTCCCTTTGATTCTGTGAAGAGTGTTCAAAATCATTATTTGTGGCACTGCCTACAGTTTGAAAAAATTTGCATCTTCAGAAGTGACATCTGTGGATTGATGGCACCTAAATTTATCAGATTCATTTATTTATTTATTTATTTATTTAGTAAACATTTGTATACCGCTGCTTCCTACGATCAGCAGCGGTTTAGTTTACAGAATCATAGTGTATCGTACAATACAGTGATTTTTACATTTACATTTCGATTAGGCAATGATTTACATAAAACAGGAGAATCAATGGGATACAATATACATTTGGTTGGGGCACACAGTTCTGGGTATACATTTGATTGCAAGAGTGTGGGAGGGGTCCAATATATACAATTTATACATGATTACATGCCAGTATTCAAATGCCGCCGTGGCAGGCAAAAGACATCTGGTTGAGGTAGAAGTATCGCCCTTAGGTCAGGTTGTAGTGAGTCTGAAATAAATGGGTTTTGAGTTTCCTTCTAAATTCACTCAAGTTATTTGTGAGTCTCAACTCGTGTGGGAGCTGGTTCCAGTGGATTCGTGCTGTATATGTGAATGCCCTATTGCTTGTTTCTGCTTTGACGGTTCTTATGCTTGTCGGAACACAGAGAGCGTTGAGATTTATGGTTCTTCTGCTCCTGTTGTGTGGTTGAATAGCGATTAGATTTATTTATTTATTTACTTATTTCTTCTATACCGCCCCTTCCAGTGATCAAGGGCGGTTTACATGGAACAAATTAACAAATTATGTATACTTCTGTATACTTTACATTGAACAGAGAACTTTTTAACTTTTACATGGAATAGATATACATTACATTGAAACAGAGAAACTTTCTAACTTTTTACAAATAATGACAGATGTAAAAAACTGTCCAAACTATTTACATAGGTTATTTACCAGTGATTCTATACAGGGGTTTTCAGAATAATCGTGCATCATGTGTAGGTGGTGGAATTTATTTCCATTTTTTTATCAAGAATTTTGTGTGTGTGTGAGGGGGCTGTGTGGGGTTGTCTAGTTGTGGTTTAGGGAGTTCTGAGTTGGTGTGTCTGTGGATGTTGTGGGACAGAGCTTGGGGGGTAGGCGATTTGGAAATGTTCGGAGAATAGGTAAGTTTTGAGTTCCTTCCGAAATTGGGCGAGGTCTTTTATGGGGCGGAGGTCTAGTGGGAGATCATTCCAGAGCATGGGGGCAGTGAACGTGAAGGCTCTGTCACTTGTGGATTTTTTAGTCTTCTTGAATGATTTTGGTATATCAAGTGAGTGGGCTGCATTTTGTCTGCGAGCTCTTGATTCAGATGGGGTCTGTAGTAATGTTGATAGATGTGATGGGGCGATGTCATTTAGGAGCTTGAATGTTGTTAGGAGAATTTTGTATCTGATATGGCTGTTTATGGGGAGCCAATGTAGTTCTAGGAGTATAGGGGTCACATGGTCTGTTAGACGAGCTTTGGTAGTTACTTTTGCACAGATGTTCTGGGCTCTTTGTAATAGGTATGTGTTTTTCTGTGGTAGGCCAATCAGGAGACTGTTGCAATAGTCAAAATGGGGTGTGATGAGTGTATTGACAACCGATCTAAAGTCATGTGTATCCAAGAGGGGCCTTAGGTGTTGTATGGTTTTGAGTTTAAGGAATATGGTTCTTACTGTCTTCTTTATGTGAGGTAGCATGGTGAGAGTATGATCTATTATTACACCCAAGTATTTTACCTCTTTTTTAACGGGTATAGAGGTATTATTGATTGAGATTGTTGTTGGAAAAGTGTCCTCAGTCACAGGTGTTCTTGTAACGAACATTGCTTCTGTTTTTTTGAGGTTAATGCTGAGGTAATTGGTTTCCATCCAAGAGATGGTCTCAGCCATGCACTCAGCTAGGTTGTCGTAAGTGTGGTTTTTTGTGGTTATGGGGATAGCGAGCATGATATCGTCAGCATATATAAAGTGATTAATCTTGTGTTTTCTAAATATGTTTGTGATAGGTTGCAGGTATAAGTTGAATAAGAGGGCAGAAAGGGCTGATCCCTGAGGTATACCTTGTCCTTGGGGGAAGGTTTCTGATGCTTCTTGATCTATTTGGACACGTATTAGTCTATGTGTGATGTATGACTTGAACCATTTGAGAACAGTACCACCTATTCCTAAGTTTTCTAGTCTGTTGATCAGGGTAGGGTGGTTGATGTTATCGAAGGCGGCCGAGATATCAATAAAGAGTAGTAGGAAACCTTGATTGTTAACATCTGTGCCTTTGATGAGGTAGTCAATCAGTGTAATCAAGAGGGTTTCCACTCCGTGGAAAGGGCGAAAACCGAATTGGTGTGAGTCAAGGGGTTTATGTTCATCAATATGTTCTTGTAATTGTAATTGAATTGATTTTTCTATTATTTTAGCGATAAAAGGAATGCTAGCTATAGGTCTGTATGAATTGGGGTCTTTTGAGTCAAGTTTGTTGTTTTTTATTATTGGGCAAAGCGTTGTGAGCTTTAGAGCATCAGGCATGATGCCCTGAGAAAGGGACAGGTTCACCATGTATTGAATGTTTTCAGCAAGTTCTTCCTTTGTACATTTAATCCAAGACACAGGGCAAGGATCGAGTGGGGAGGTTGAAGTATTGATCATTGTTATGATTTTAATGAGCTGCTTTCGGTCAATTGTGTGGAAAGTTGTCCAATTGTTATTGATTTCGGTGCTTGTAGTCAGTATTGGTGTTAGAGTATTGGGTTTAGATTTTAGTTTTAGTTTTAGATTATTGAGGTAGGATGGTGCGATGTTATGGATGAGTTTAAACGTTGTTATGAGAAGTTTGAAAATGATGCGGGCGGCCACCGGGAGCCAATGCAGTTCCATAAGTACTGGGGTTATGTGGTCTGTGACTTTCTTTTCCATGATGACTCTTGCAGCAACATTTTGAGCCATTTGCAAGATGTTTAGGGTGTTCTTCGGAAGCCCTTGCAGGATGGCGTTGCAGTAGTCCAGGTGGGGAATAATGAGAGCTTGCGCAACAGACCTAAAGTCCGATTTTTTGAGGATATTGCAAAGTGGTTGCAGAACTTTCAGCTTGTAAAAAATGGCTCTGTTAATTGTTCGGAGGTGTTTATCCATCCTAAGGTTGCAGTCTAGTAGGACTCCTAGATATTTTATTGCAGGTTTTGTATGATAAATGTTATTGTTAAGGGTGACTGTGGTGGTCGGAATGAAGTTGGTTTTCTTAGAGATAAACATGACCTCTGTTTTCTTGTGGTTTATTGACATGTTGTTTTGATGCAGCCATGATTGGAGCATGTCAAGGCATTCCTCTAGTGGAGTGAAATCCGGTTGTGTTATGTCCAGGTGTGTATACAGCATCACATCGTCAGCATAGATGTGGTAATTGATGTTGCGCTTCTGAAAGATCTTGCAGATCGGTTTTATATACAAATTAAATAATAGGGATGATAAGGCAGACCCCTGAGGAATCCCCTGGGTTTGAGGGAAGGCATCAGCTTTATCATTGTTGAACTGAACTTGTTGCATTCTATTGGATATATATGAAACAAACCATTTTAGGGGGGTCCCTGCTATACCTATGGAGGCAAGACGGTTTAAGAGGGTGCTGTGGTGAACTGTATCAAATGCGGCTGAAATGTCGATAAATATAAGTATGAACATAGTGTTTTTGTTTTCAAGACCCCTGAGGAGATTGTCAAGGAGTGCCAGTAGTAGTGTTTCTACTCCGTGATGCTGACGAAACCCATATTGATGCTTATCTAAGGCTTTTCTATCATCTATGTGATCTTGCAGTTGTTGCTGAACCGCTTTTTCGATTGTTTTAGCTAAGAATGATATGCTTGAGATCGGGCGATATGATGCAGGGTCACTTTTGTTGAGAGATTTCTTCTTTAAGATTGGTCTTATAAGTGATCTCTTGAGATGGGTCGGCATGGTACCTTGTTGAAGTGACTGGTTTACAATGTAAGTGATAGGTTTTGTGATTTCCTTCTTTGTTGCTTTTATCCAGGCGGTTGGGCATGGGTCAAGAGGGGAGGTAGTGGTATTTAAATTAGTTATGATGTTTATGATCTGTTGTTCGCCTAATTGTTGGAAAGTGTTCCATTCAGCTGCAGAGTCTGCTTGAGTGACGGTGTCGGTTTCTCGAGGGGTGATGGCTAGCGATAAGCTTTGATCGATGATTGTGGGTAGTTGCGGATGTAATTTCTTGGCGTAGTGGTCAGCAAGCGTCTGGGCCTTTATTTCGTCTGCATAGACAGTGTTCTGGGTGGATTTGGTGAGTGACTTGACAAGTTCAAAAAGCTCCCTGGGTCTATTAAGAGCTTTATTGAGTAGGTTAGTGTGGTGATTCTTTTTTGCGAGGTTGACCTCATTCTTGTAATTCATGAGGAGTGTTAGGTATAGTTGCTTGCATTCCTCGGTTTGTGTTTTCCTCCATTTCTTTTCCATTTTGCGTAACTCTCTTTTCATTCTGCATAGAGTAGGAGAGTACCATGGTTCGGATCTTGTTCTTGCTGCTGCATTTGCAGGTTTCAAGGTTGGTCTTGCTGCTGCTTCGATTCCTGAGTTCCATAAGACTACCAGCTTATCTAGGTCCATGATGGTATACTCAAAATGTGAGGATATAGATGTTACCAATGCTTCACTATTGAATTTTCGGAATTTCCTCTGCTGATGTGTTTTTGGGTCGGCTTGTGCCTTTTCCTTTATGGTTGGTAAGTGGATTTCAAATTTAATTAGGAAGTGGTCAGACCATGGGACCTGGGTTACTCGAGGTTTGGTTTTTTGTATTTCGTTTGGTTGCATGCCGTGTGATATGAACACCATATCTAAGGTGTTACCTTTGTCATGGGTGGGTTCCTGAATGATTTGATTGTATCCGAGCTGGTTCATGGCTTCAAGGAAAGTGTCAGCCTGCAAGGGGGGTAAAGATGGCAAGTTCAGAAGTGACATCTGTGGATTGATGGCACCTAAATTTATCAGATTCATGATCAAATTAACTCCTTTCAGTCAGCTGCACACATTAGTTGTAATAATAACAAGTTCTCAGCATTTTAGATGTTACAGTAGTACAGTATAGCAATGTGCTGCATATCTGCATGTGGAGGGCTGATGTCTATATACCTCCTGAATGTTACTCTGATAGTCAATAGGGAGTATATGCTGCACTGTAATGTAGCAAGTAATCACACAGCCTCTCTTTTAGTTTCATATACTGTATTACATGCTGCTTAGTGATCATCATTACCTTGAGGATGCATCTGCCAAAGTGCTGCTTTGTGAGTAAGGGTTCAACTCATGGGACACTAGGCAAGGGATGCCCAGCTGAAGACACACATTATGACAGTCTGATGCAGATGACTGATATCTCTTGTAGAAAGATCATTTGCTGCCTATGCGTCCATATGCAGGACAACCATTACATATGGCTGCCAGCCAAATGTCGGTTATGGAGATAATGCACAGTCATGGGGAAAGTGGGCAGTCCTGTGCCTAGGTCATGGTGCTGCACATGGGGTTCAAATGTTGTCTGCAGGAGTCAATACTGGCACCACATGTGCAGGCCCAGTCTGATAGATGTCATGCACTTCCACTGGAGCATGTCACTATGCCTGTACTTGTATCACTGAATCAGCTTCAACTGGAAATATGCAGGCAGCTACTGAGAGGCATGTTGACAGGAGATCTTGAGGTGTGGGTGAAATGAGTGCACATGTGTCTACCATACACATGCTGTCATCTTAGTGAAGCCTTGCCTACACCTTACAAGAACACACATGAGGCCAAATAAACAGCTAATGAAAAAAAAACATATTTTGAAACTATTTACATAACATACCTAACTTTATAAACAAATATACAAATGGGTGGTGGAGAGAAAGGAGAGAACAGGCATATGCCTTAGGACCCCTGGATGCAGAGGACCCAAGATGGAGCCTGAGGCAATTGTCCTCAGATATGTGGTGCCCTCCTGGGTGGTGATGGCTGATGGTCTGGAGAAGCTCACTTCTCTTCCTCCTGCCTCTTCAGAACATCAGCTACCCTTGCCACATAGCCAGTCAGCTGCTCCAGAGTCTCCTCTAAGTTGTGCTGCATGTACACAACAGCAGCTAGTGCAGCACCCATGGTATAGTCAGGGCTGCCCATCCAGACATGTCACCAACATGGTGTTTGTGTGGTAGCCTCTGATTGTACCCTGGGTGCTGCACTAGCTGCTGGGAGACTGTGTCAGAGCTGAGTGGCCACTCTGGGGTCCTCTCCTTCCAGGGATCCTGGGGAAAGTTGGGGAGGGGGTATAGGTCCTGTGCAGCAGCTGCTCTGGAGGTGGTGAAAGTGGTGGTTGAGGTGGAGACCTCAGCTGGTGACCCCCACCTCTGCTTCTTGGATGCTCTCTATCGGGGAGCATCCTCCTCTTCCTCCTTCTCCACCTCCTCCTCCCCTAACTCCTTATCCACTACCTCCTCCTCCACTGTGGCCTCCTCCTTGGTGGTTGTTGGAGGGTCTGCTGCTGCTGCTGCTGCTCTAAGTGGATGCCTGCAGATGAAGGCCCAGCACTTGTGCAAAAAAAAGAAAGACTGCTTAGTATTATGCTGTTCCACAATGGACCACATTCTGTAGCCTTATAGTGCATAATGACTCCTGCTGCTATTTGCTCATCATTGTAACATTTGTTTACAACCCAACAACATTGGAATAACTGTATGGCAATCAGCTGCTCAGACGAACATGTGGCGTGGTCACAGTCAATAATGTGCTCAGCTGCATCTCCTAATATATCATGACTTAGTAAACTATATAGCATCTCTCCTGTTGCTGCCTGCATGTAACATTGTCTATGACCTAGGCACCTGGCAGATGTGAATGTCTCAACAATAGCAGCTACACAACTGAAATGCAGAGCCTATGAGGCAATCATCTGTCTTTCAACCTTGCTGCACTGCAACTATAATCCTGCATCCAAATAATGCAGGATCAGTAATTGTTCCTCCAAAAGATCATGACTGTCATAATCTTATGCTGCATGTAACATAGTCCCATGCTTTGTGGGGCATGCAGCAAGTGCAGGACTGTGTAGTCATGTAAATCTGCTGTTCATTGTTCTGCCCTCTGCCCATGCTGGTAATACAGTATGTGCTGTATGGAATCTAAGAGCACTATCAACATATCAGCATGGGCATGACAGAATGTGTTACCACCATAGTTCCCAATGAGATGTGTAGAGGATCCTCATCAAGGTACTGCTGCCAGACAGGGGAATGCTACATGGACTGCTGACTTATGCAGGGTTCATGCTCCCTAGCTCAGGCATAATTATTCCAGAGCAGTTAGTAATGCTTCTGTTCCTGCAGTTGGCCTGTTCTCGCTATCCTCTGCTTGTCACCCCCTGAAGAAACCTGCTCGGGTGAAACGCAATAACAGCGCGATTGAGAGCGTTGGGGTTGGAGCGGGGATGAGATGATGGCTATGCAGCAGTTCAAGCAATACGTTTTCAGCTAAGTTATGCTATTCACTCTCCTACACTGATTTTGAAGAATTTGTCAAGAGAAATACTGCTATTATCTGTGTTAAAGGAGTTAGTGATAGCTACTCTGTGGAGCAACATAATTCTTAAGGTCGTTGATGCAAGAAAGGGCTTTTACTGTGCTCTGTTGGTGAACACTGCCTTGAGTATACGGTTTGCCCGTTAAAGTCTGAGACCTTCTGTTGCTTCAAATATCTTTGCTTGAATTCTGCCTTTTCTACTTTTCAAGTGAATGCATAGTAGTTTTTTTGATTTTGACACAGTATACTTTCATGTGTTAGATACAGAGTTTTTTTCTGGTTTGATAATTATTCCAGGACCAAGGGAAATATCAGGGAGGCTGCACTATCAAGACCTTTTGTTCTGTCACATATAGGCCTTGGAGCAGCTGACATGTCACCCACAGTCAGGTCGCTCAAATAAGATATCCCTGTCATGGGTTTGTTAGAGTGATGTCACACTGCTCCCATGTGGTTATGGTCTGTCTGTTGAAAATATCCTGATATATCAGCTGATCAGCCCTATTAATCATTTGACTATGAAATGAACTAGGTAGCCAGCTAAGAGAGTACACTATTGGGTATGTTTACTGATGAAGCAGGCATGCACAATGTGCTCTTTGTATGCATGAGGCTCCAATCAAACTGTCATCAGAGATCTTCTCAACACATATGCATCCTGGCCTGCTCTGTATGTGCCAATGACAGGCCAGTCTCTGTGTATAATCACAAGGCAATATGAAGTGGTGTGTGGCAGTGATCCATGTGTAACACAGGATATGAGATGTTGGCTGAGACAGCTACATATTATGCACAGCCAGACCTCGTGTGTGCAAGTGGCTTTAATGCAGCCACGGAGGAGGGTTGTTAGTAGTATGTTGCCTCAGTGCTCTTGATTCCCAGATGGGCCAGTGGGAACATTGTTCAATGCATGTAATAGCACAGAGAGCACATCAGTGAAAGTCACGGCTATCAACATAAGGCTAAGGGCCTATGGCCATTGCAATGTGGCTACAATCAAGATCTGTGCAAGCTGGACATACATAGCAGCTGCTTGAAGACATGGGCAATCGTTCCATAGAAAGGAATAGCTATGGATCGGTGGACTTCAGAATTAGCATGTGTGATGTTGACATTTATATCAACTCGCCTTCCTGCTGCTGCCTGAGCTCATCCAGAACCTCCTGCAGAAACTCCAGCAGCTTGCATCTGAGCTCCTGGCTCTTCTTCCTCAAATCTAGCTTTCAAAGAAAGATTGCAGATTCCAGTTACATGTTACTTGCGTAGTTGACATATGAAAGGCCACACTCCTATGACAGACCAGGCTAAACATAGTGTGCTAGGTTGCTGCAGTTGTGTTATGTATATCCAACTATAGGCACATTGCTCCATCTATACTTGCCATCACATCACAATGCTACCCTCTGGCACCTGGTGCCCTTCCTGCATCTCTGATGTGACCCTCATTTACACATGTGTTCTTTAGCAGTGTGTTGGAGTAGATAATATGAGGCGGTATCTAGCTAAGCCTGAAGATTGGTCACGGATTTGGCAAGTGAGATTTACTATGAAAAAATCCAGGGTCATGCATTTAGGATGCTAAAATCCAAGGGAGTGGTACAGTGTAGGGGGTGAATTACTTGTGTATATAAAAGAAGAGTGGGATGTGGGTGTGATTATTTCTGATGATCTTCAAGTGTCTAAACAAGTAGAAAAGGGGATGTCAAAAGCCAGAAGGATCTGGTCAATAATACACCATTGTAACTGAGCAAAAGATTGTTTCATAAATAGACAGTGCTCAACCATAGGTGCAGATGTAGTTCCCATATTTAAACGGGAAACATGTTCATTCAAACAAGTCTTGCACTGTCTAGTGGTTCTCCCAATATAAAAAAGATTCCATGGGCAAACAATTAAGTATACCACATATGTGGAGTTACAGGAGGTGCGCCAGCGAGAACGTAAATGTAAACCTCTGTGGGCATCATGCCAATAATCACCTTCCAAAGTTGTGCTACAGTGTCTACATTTGCCACAAGGGAAATGGCCCGGGTCAGAATAACCATACACAGCTCTGTCACTTGACGTAGTAACGCAAACTAATCTGTCCCAGAGCTTAGTGTCACATGAAAAAGCCAACATTAAAGGTCTCTAAAAACATGTATGTAATTATAATACTGACCAATGTTTATGTAAAAGTTTACAAGTGTCAGCTGAGTGTTGCATATACGGCAGCACACCCACAATACGATCATCAGTGGAAGTGATCGGAGCTGCATCTTGCAAAAGCCATTCTCTATGAGTGTATAGGGCATGACAATAAGCACAATGTACAATCTTTTGAGGGCAGCCTCTAATGAATAAAATGGTCCATCAAGTCTCGAGCATGTCTTTTAAAATCATATAAAGTTAAACAAATGCGCCACAATCTAAGAAATTGGCCATAAGGAAGACTCCTCTTAAAAGGGCCAGGATGAAAACTATTAAATCTTAGGAGGGAACTGTGTTGTACTAGTTTCTTTTGGAGGGTGGTGTGAACCCCCCCCCCCCCCAGATGATAAAATCACTGTTATGTCCAAAACTGAATGGAAGTGGTTTCAATTTGAGCAGTGAATTTTAAATTAGGGTTTAATATATTCAACCATACCAAAAAGGTATGTAATGACGATAATGAATCCGTCCAAAGAAAGAATATATTGTTTAAAAATCTTCACCAGAAAGGAATAAAGTTGTACCATGCAGAAGCATATATGTACTGTTCTTTGAACTGAGCCATATAAATGGTGGCCAATGAAGGAGCCACCGTAGCACCCATAGCTATGCAAAAATGTTGCATATAAAACTTACCATCATATAAAAAATAAATTTTAGTCAGTACAAGATGTAATAATTCTAGCAACCAATGGTGAGGCAAACGAGGTGGCAAAGTGAATGGATAGGTTTGAAGGCATGTCAAAACTTCTGCTTGATCAATATTGGTATACAATGCTTGAACATCCAAATTCACCATAAAAGAATATTTAGAGAATCGAGTTCAAGTAGCAAGTTGCACCAAAAAATGAGATGTTTCACAAATAAACAAACGTGACCTCTGCTGCTGCTGCTAGCTGAAGAAAATGATCACAGAATTTATAAAGGGGTTCAAGAATTGAATCCCTACATGAAACAATAGGTTGTCCGGGTGGACTAGTCAAAGATTTGTGAATTTTTGGCACTGTATAAATTACAGGAACTCTAGGAAGTTTTGCAGCTAAAAAATCAGCTTCCTTTGCTGTTATTCATCCTGACTTAACTGCTGAAGAAATTAAAGAATCAATATGGGCTTTAATCTCAGGAGCAGGATCCATTGGCAGAAGGGTGTAATATTTAATTGAGTCATTAAATCTTCATGATAAGTGGCCGTTGACTGAACTACTATTGCACCACCTTTATCAGCATTTCTAATCGTAAAATGCGTTGAATTTGTCAAAGAATTCAGTGCATTCCAGTGATGTGATGATAAATTAAAAAAAGAACCCTTAACTCTGCTGCAACATAGCCACGTCTGTAAGTATCAAATTCTGGTAAGTTAAATTGACAGGGTCAACATCACCAGGGTGGAAACCATTTAGAAGGATTTTGCAACACTGATCCATCATCAGGAGTAATTTTGGCAGAAAAAAATTGTATGATACGATATCTACTGACCGGTACAAAAGAAAGACCTAAATTTAGAACCCAATCTTGAGCAGAAGATAATGGAGTGTCCAACAAATTAACCACTATCGAGTTCCTGTCCTGGATCTGGTGGGGGGATTATCCCAAACTTCTTGCTGGTAACCACATTGGGATTATACTGATTCGCGACGCGCTTACAGCAAAACTGTGCCATTGCTGTGACAAGTTGTAATACAAGAGAAGGTTTTGCCGAATTAGTCATTGTGGCTGTGATCAAACATATCTTCCTGCAGCACAAGGTTTATACAATCGTTTTGAACCTGTTGGAAAGTATGCCTGAATTCCCCAGATGAAGAAGATTTGAAACACGGCCTGTGTCGGGCGTTTGGGCAAATTGTGTGAAATAAAGTTCTCCTTCCTTGATACCACAAATTAGTACTGGGTTTCTTTTGTTCACGTGGTACTATGCCCAAGGAGGAACCGCAGATGGACAAGCATTATGCCTCTGAGGCCATTCAGTTGATCCTTGAGATGGTCATGGACCATTATGAACAGTTTTTTGGGCAACAAAGCCCCCAAACTCCAGCTTCTGCACATCAGGCAATCTGGTACAATATTATGCAGGCTGGAGTTGGGGGGGGGGGCCTGTGTGTGATGCCGAGAGCATAGAAAAAAGATTCTGTGATATCAAATGAGCCCTGTGGTCAAAGGTCAGTGTGCACAAGGCCCGTGCACATGATACAGCAACTCCAACTGACTCCCATGGAAGAACGCCTGTAGATTCTAGAACTCATAGGGTAACGTCAAACAACTTCCTGACTTCCTTGTAAATCCTTGGTTCTTTGTATGGTCAGACAGAAGGAATGGTTGTTAAGCACAAAGAAAAACACAAATGCTTGGAATTAGTTGTATAAAATCTTAGGCTGAAGAGGAAATGGCCAGGGAGATTACTAAGTACCTAGCTTCTCCCCATCTACTTCAAACTCAATATTTCCACTGGTTTTATTAGAGATTTTGCATAAATCAACACAAACAGAAACCTTTGAAGAAAAACAGCTCTTTTTGTCCTGTATCAGTCTAGATCTTTCTCAGACTAGTAATTCAATTGGATAAATTCCAGAAATGCACCCTCCCAGACTCTTTGTGCAAATGAGCAACAATTGGCCTCACATTCCTGGTTAGGATAACCTGCTTTCTCCTTAAAGGATACTGTGAACATAATGTATAATATTACTCATACAAGCTTATACTATCCATCTATAACTACAGATATAATTCACAATATTCCAGTAAATTGCCAAGTGGGGGGGGGGGGGTCCATTCTTTTGTCTCTTCAGTCCTTCATCTAATTCTGTAAAGAATCATTTTGAGCATCTGTGAAAGGCAGGTGGTCTAGGGCTTTTAATGTGGAGTTCTTTCCTTTCCATCTGGATTCTGGGCAATTCTCTTTGTGGTATTTCTGGGATTGCAGCTGCTGACATGGCTCCAGGCCTCATCCGGAAGAGCGACAACCATCTTTAAGTGAAAAGACTAAACACTCTGGATTAGATATCCAATGAAACAAATTTAATTTTATTCATATTTACTAAAGTCATATCCTAAGGAACAAATATTGTGAAATAGACTTTCAATGGTCTACCAGTAATTATCTCATGTGGTCTCAACCCTATCGTGGTTTGGCAAGCTCTTTATTCCTCTATCACTTTCTTTGCAACAGTAGCAATATCTGCCTTCTACAAAGATACGTTTCTACCTATCTAGAAAACAAACAACTAATCACCCTTCATAATTCAAAGCTTTGACATTGGAATAATTGGACATAATCCATTTATAAATTCAGAAAGGGTCTCAATGACTGTGACTTGTGCCCTTAACTGATCTTCACATGTTTAGCACTATTGTACTGTTTACAGATCAGACAAGTTGTGCACACTTCTTCTGCAATTTTGGCAAATTTAGGATCGTACCAAGCTTGTGAAAATTTGTGTATCAAATCATTCCCCTTTGCCTTCATGTGTCTCGCCAGGATACACAGAGGCAAAATGGGGTAAAAAGCATCCAGAAGCACCACATGGCCAGTGTGGGTTTTCTAAAGGCCACCAGGATACAAGATGCGCCCAGCCTGTCTCCAAGTATCTGTTTCCAATTGTTGAGCATCTTTCTGGCTGGATGACTTCCCAAATTGGGGGTAATGGAGACGGCATCATAATCAAATAAAATAGTAAAGTAGAGAGGTCATTTTTTGCCTTTATACCTTTACATATCCATTAGGTGGATACATCACTTCATATCATTAAATTAATTTCACCAGTTTACTTTCCATCAAAGTCCTTCTTTTTTTCACTACTAATATCCCATTTCACTTCTCTCAACACTTCTTATCACTTGCATTATTCCACCAAACTATGTACCCAGGTCCTTTTCTACCATATTAATGTATCCTCTTTTGGTAAGGCTGCTAAATACATCAAGCTTAGTATTGTTTTTAAACAAATTGTAGGTAGAAAATATGCAAATAGATTGAGTAAAAATGCCTCTTTCCTGCTAGGCATAACTGGCATAGTAATAAGTGGGCATATGCTCATTCTAAATAGCAACTATCTAAACAATATAGGTAAAGTCCTTATAAATATAAAGATTTTTTTTTCTCACAACATTTTATAACATCAGTCCCAATAGGAGAGAAGTATGACTTTTAACAGGCCAGCCACATATCCCTCAGGTGTGACTAAAGTCTGTATACACTGTCCCCAGTGAGAGTGCTGTAGGAAACTGAAAACATTTAAAGACTGATCTTGTGACTGCAGTGTCTACAAAGATTTGTGTAAGCTATCCCTTTATTGTGGTGTTAAAAGATCCTTTTGAGGTGAGATGCCCAAGAGGGCACAAGGCTTTTGTGGGTGGGATTGGTGGCAATAATTCCTCGGGTTCTTTTTGGCCCACACCCTGCCTATTCATGTCCCTGCAGAAACATAAATATACAAGGTTTATTTTCTTCAGGCCTTGGGGTCCTCGAGGAAACTTAGGGCTGTCAGAATTCCAGTCACGTTTATTGCCTTTTCCTAGACTGGGGCCTCTCCCTCTCTCTGTTTCTTTATCAAGCACTTTAAACAACTATAGCCTTTTTTTTTTTTCATCTCTCTGACTGTGATCTTTCTGAAACCTCTCCTGGATAGTTGCTGACGAGCAAGATTTTGTTTAGTCTAATCAACTTAAGTTAATGTTTTTGTTTTATTTTTCAAATACTTAGGGGTAATCTTTGGATGTAAGGCTTTGGTAGTATTGGGTAAGTAACGTTATGAAAGTATACAAATAAGCTAGAAAAAGAAGAGATATCTTCATATTTTCTGAGAACTCAGTTCAAACTTTCTGCTAAATGTAGTCATTATACTTGAAAAATAAAGTAATTTCAAATCAGCCTCTCTCCAAATTCCAACAAATTTAAGGGCAATGCAAGTTCAAAAGAAACAGTATTATATTTACTCGTCCTGTGATTGCTGTCTATATACTGGACCTCTGCATAATATAGTACTACAAAGATCACATTTGGTGATATATGTGCATGTGTATAAACTAAACTAAACCAACATCTCATAGTGCCAAAACATATATCAGTTTTTATGAGTTGTTCCTCCAAAACTGAGATCAGAAATATTTTTCAAATAAAGTACATTTTTTCCTAAGAACCAAAACAATAATTTGCACACAGAAAACTGGTGAAATTACCTTAAAACATAATAGTGAAACAACCCAAACATGACAAATCAAATGGCATTTCTGTTCTGTTCATCAGTCACAAAAAGATAGCATCCATGGTCATGAAAGGAAGCAGGATGAAAATACCTTTTATATATTTTTTTCCCAGTGCTGAGTTTAACAATGCAAAGTAATTAACTAAAGCCTTGCAGTTCAAAGATTCTGAGTCGCAGGTTGTGGGGCTGCACATCCTGGTGGGACATGCAGCCCCGCAAGCCATCCTGACCCTATTCCCCCTCTTGATCTCCCTGTATGGCTAGAGTTGCAGGACAGGGAGAGCTGGTGGGGGGTGGAAAGGGGTGAGATCTGGGTGGAGCAGGGGCAGGCCAAGCCGGCAGTACATACAGGGTTGATTCAGATCACGGCCCTGTACATCCTACCAGGTCAAAGGGGATGTGCTGATTATTCCACCTCAATCAGACCCAGGGATTCCCCCTGTTGAGGAGTTGTGCCATTTTCCTTATGTGTGACTGCAGAGCTCATCCCAATATATATAAAATGCACAGGACGCTCTTTCAAATAAAGTATCATGACACTGAAGTAAAGTAGAAATTTTATTGTCAGCTCTATAAAATAAGCTTTGCACTAGGAAAATAAAGCTTTAGCAACTACATCAATAATATACATGTGAAAACAATTTGTTAATTTCAAGATAGCAAAGCACCTGACCTCTCTATCCAGGTCTTGGGGGCAGAATCTAGCGTCGCTTGCATAAGAGCGTCTGCTAAAGTCTGCACCCCCACCTGATTCATCGCCTTCCCTTACATATTTTCCCATAGCAGCTTTTCCCTAACCCTTTACCTAGTTTTTTGTTGTTCTTTGTGTGCTTTATTTCTGTCCTCTGACATTTCTCACTTTCTTGTCACACCTGTAGTTTCACATCCATTGACCTTTTAACATGTTTATGTTTATTAGAGTTCTTGATATACTTTACCTTATAAGCCAGGGTGGTTTAGACAATTTCAAAAAAACAAAAAATAGGCCAATGGTCAAGAAAATAGGAAAGGAACTCCATCAATTGACAGGACAGAGAATTAAAAAGAACAGAGAAGAAAAGAGGGGAAAGACTGAGAGGGGGAAGAACTCAGGAAGAAGAACAACCATAAGGAAGATAGGGGAGGTCAGGAAGCAGTAGGTGGTAGATCAAAGGCCATCTGGAACAAATGGGTCTTCAGAAGGGTCTTAAATTTGGGGAATATTGGTTCCTGCTTTAGTGTGGAGGAGAGAGAATTCCAAAGGGAAGGGCCCAGAAAGAAAAAGGCAGAGTGGCGGGTAGACTGGAGATGGGCATGGGAGGGAGATGGAAGCACCAGATGATTAACATGAACAGAGCAGAGACTCCAGGAGGGGATATGAAATTGTAATAAGTCAGCCGAATACTGGGGAGTGTTGGAATGAATAACATGATGAGTTAAGGTAAGGACTTTGTACTGTATGCCAGAGGGAGCCAGTGAAGTTTAATGAGAACAGGGGTAATGTGATCCTGACGGGAGGAGTGTGTAATGATCCAGGCTGCTGTGTTTTGTAACAATAGTAGGCGATGAAGTTAAATCTTGGTAATACTGGCAAAAGCTAAGTTGCAAAAGTCCAGATGTGACATTACTAAGGATAAAAGAAGGGTGGTCTGTGCTTGGGCGGACAGAAAGAGGCGAATAGCACGGATCTGATGAAGATAGTAAAACAAGCAGTGGGAGAGGAGTGAGACATGCTCCTGGAAAGATAATGCAGAGTCTAAAGTCAATCCAAGGTAGCGGATACTGGAGACGAGAAGAACTGTAACATTGGTGACTGGGGCAACAGATGGACAGGGACTGACAAAGCTGAACCAAATGGAAAGAGTTGGGTTTAGGTGTAGGTGGTTAGAGGTGAGCCAGACAGAGATGTGATGAAGATACTCGTTGAGGACAGAGAGGTCATGCTGTAGAGGTTGGGTGTGTCAAAGTAAATCAATGTCATCCACATAATAATATGCAGATATGCCAAACTGCTGGATAAGGAGAGCAAGGGGTGCTAGAAAGAGGTCAAACAGAAGAGGAGCCAAGACAGATCCCTGAGTTACACCACAGTGAAGGGGAACGGGAGCAGAGAAGTTCATCCCAGAGTGAACAGAAAAGGAGCGTGAGGACAAATACGAGTGAAACCTGTGATAGATTGTCCCACGAAACCCGGAATTGCATAAATAGGATAGAAAGAGAGAGTGGTCAACCAGGTCGAAAGCCACAGATAGGTCGAGGGAAACTGTTAAAGTGATATCATCGCATTCATGAGCCATGTGAAGATCATTGAGGAAGGAGAGCATTATGGTTTCCACACTGCTCCTGCCTCCACATGCCTCTGAATATTCGGAGTTTTTGCTTTTGGAAATATAGTCACTAATTCTTGCTTAAGGGTCTGATACTGCTTTAGTCAGTGACCTTTAGTGCTGGTAATTATGTCGCCCCCACCCACTCCCCACTGATGTTATTTAGTAGCCCTTTCTGCTTGTTGCTGCTGCATGGTGATGAGAAAAACATCTGCTATATGTTTTATTCACACTTCTTATGTCTGTATTTTCCATTCCTTATAAGGGGTTCCACTACAATTCCACGCTCACTACTACTCCTAGGCATTTGTTAGGCCATCAGGGAATGCGGCCTAAAATGGGGTTCACCCCTCTTTATTCCATTCACCACCAGGGCTGAGGACAGGTGCAGTGGGTCCCTGCCACCCGATCCAGGTCTCGGTTGTCCAGTTGTGGGTCAAGCAACGGGGAAGAGGGGAGGGACGAGCCATGGGAGCCAAGGGTGCCTGCAGGGAGGATGTCCCCACAGGCAGGCAGGGGCATGCCAGGCCATCCTCGGGCCTGATTCTGTGTACCGTGGGAATGTTTTGTTCCCATAGTTCAGAATCGGGTCCTAATAGGCCCTTCTTGCTCAGGGCCATCTGGACGGCACGGACGTTCTCCTTTGTGAATCGGGCTCCACATTTATACACTTTACCAAAACAAATGTTCAAGAATATTTTTCAAAGAAGGGACACTGCAATACCAGAGGACACTTCTTTTTTTTTTTAAACCAAACTACCAGTAGTTTGTTAAATTTGGTAGAATCGATTCAAAAGTGAGTTTCTTAGACTTTAGGAAGACTAACTTTGTCAAGATGGGCTAATACCTCAGGGAGTTGTTAGTGGGATGGGAACAGCTGGGAGATGTAGAAAAACAATGCACAAAACTGAAAGGGGATATTTTAAGGGCAACCAACCTTTTTGTTAAAATGGTAAATAAAGGCAAAAGGAAAAGGAGACCGCTATGGCTTTCAAAAGAAGCTAGCAAAGTAGTCAGGAAAGCAAAGATTCAAAAAGAGGAAGAAATAGCCAATACAATAAAATAGGGGGGATAATACATTTTTCAGATATGTTAGTGAGAAGAGGAAGGGCAAAAGTGCTATTGTCAGACTCAAGGGTGAAGGGGAGGAATATGTAGAAGCTGATGAGGATAAAGCAGAATTGCTTAACAAATATTTCTGTTCTGTGTTCACGGATGAAGAACCAGGAGAAGTACCTCAGAAAACACCCACAAACAGGAACAGAAGCGAGGGACATCTTGAACAATTTTCAGAAGACTGTGTTCGTGACAAAGCGATGGGACTGGATCGGTAGAAATGGCGATGGCAAAAGCTAGAAGGATGCTTGGGTGCATACGGAGAGGAATGGCTAGCAGAAAAAAGGAGGTGATAGTGTTTCTGTATGTCTTTGGTGCGACCTCATTTGGAGTATAATGTGCAATTCTGGAAACCGCACCTTCAAAAGGATGTGAACTGAATGGAGTCGGTGCAGAGGGTGGCTACTAAAATGGTTAGTGGTCTTCATTATAAAGCATATGAGGACAGACTTAAGGATCTTAATATGTATACCTTTGAGGAAAGGCGGGATAGAGGTGATATAATTGAGATGTTTAACTACCTTCGTGGCATAAATGTTCAGGGGGAGAGCCTCTTTCAATTGAAAGCAAGTTCTGCTACGAGGGGACATGGGATGAGGGTGATGGGGATAGATTCCGGAGTGATATGCAGAAATATTCATTTATGGAAAGAGCGGTGGATCTGTGGAATAGTCTCCCAGTGGAGGTGGTAGAGATGAGGACAGTAACTGAATTCAAAAAAGCATGGGACAAACACTGAGGATCTCTGAAGGGAAAAAGGGGACTGTTGTGGTTGCTGATATGGAAGGACAGATTAGATGGTTGTTTTCTGAGGTCCTGCTCCTGGTTCTTCACTCTGAGTCTGACAATACCACTTTTGCCCTTCCTCTTCTTACTAAAATATCTGAAAAATGTCTTATCCCCCCATTTTATTGCATTGACTATTTCCTCCTCTTTTGGAATCTTTGCTTTCCTGAGTACTTTGCAA
Organism: Ichthyophis bannanicus; assembly: GCA_033557465.1. Lineage (NCBI taxonomy): Eukaryota > Metazoa > Chordata > Amphibia > Gymnophiona > Ichthyophiidae > Ichthyophis > Ichthyophis bannanicus. The sequence goes on from CM066032.1 coordinate 861,457,155, forward strand.
GCTTCTTTAAGTTTTTCCAAATATAGATGTCTGGCTTCTTCTCTCTGAGTTCTCTTGTATTTCATGAAGGCCTCCCTCTTTTTCTTCACTTTTTCAGCTACTTCTTTCGAAAGCCATAGCGGTCTCTTTTTCCTTTTACCTTTATTTACAATTTTAACAAAAAGGTTGGTTGCCCTTAAAATATCCCCTTTCAGTGTTGCCCACTGTTTTTCTACATCCCTCAGCTGTTCCCATCCTGCTAACGACTGCCTGAGGTATTGGCCCATCCTGGCAAAGTTAGTCTTCCTAAAGTCTAAGACCCTCACCTTTGAATATTCTAACAGCCCTAGTCCTAATACTGAACCACACCATCTGGTGATCACTGGATGCAAAATGACCTCCCACTATAACATCAGAAACACTTTCACCATTGGTAAGCACCAAGTCCATATGGCCCCTTCACATGTGGGGTCTGTGACTAATTGTTTGAATAGTTCTCCCTGTAGAGAATCCAGGATCTCTTTACTTCTAGATGATACTGCAGTAGGAATGTGCCAATCGACATCTGGCATATTGAAATCCCCTATCAGTAGCACTTCCCCTTTCCTAGCAATGCTGCATATGTCTTCAATTAACTCTCTGTCCACCTCTTCCTCTTGTGAGGGAGGTCTGTATATCACACCAATGCAAATAGATTTCTCTTTCCCTCTTTCTAGTTTAACCCACAATGCCTCCTCTCTCCCTTTTTAGCTCTGTAATTCCAAAGCTTTAATAGTATTTTTTACATATAGTACCACTCCTCCTCCCCTTCTTCCTACCCTGTCCTTTCTGAATAAAACCTCTATTCCACAGCAGTGTTCATTGTTATATTGTAAAATAAAGGGGGTATTAGTGCAGCTCCTTCTCAGCACCCTCCAGATATTTTGCCTGACAAAACAATCACTGTTCATGCTTGGAGCAGTTATAACCTTAGACACAACATTGGACATCCAGATCATTTCTGGGATCAGATGGGGAATTCCATTTTCTTGGGAACACCCCAGTTATTTCTCCAACATGTCCCCATTTAGACTTGGATGTCCTCGTATTGCTTCTAAAACAGCTCTGGAGATGTTTCCATGCTTTGGACATTTCTATGCCTACTTCCAGATAACCAAAGCACAAATAAGGCTTACAAAATATCTCCCATTAAGGGCATTTTTCCTGGTTTGATGGAGTAGTAGTACCATTTCATTTTTTTTAAAATTCTATTTGAAAAGGGCAAACAGAAGGCCCTACTTGCTTGCCTATATCAGGTAATCTCTATGACTTTGGAGTCCCAGCCTTCAATTGTATTTCATAGTGGGGAAAAAGAAATGAGTCTCCAGGAGTGAGATTCCTTTTGGACCCTGGTATATTACAGGGTATTTGGGAGCTTAATTTCTTTTGCTATGGTTAGCACTCAGATCTGTATACTTATGAATGAGTATGCTACACCCCAGCAGATCACCTTATGGGACTCCAACTCTTCTCCCCTTTGTTGGAGATTGTGTAATCAGGTATTCTTGTTCCTATGGGATTGCCTTTGTATTTGAGAGTTTTGGACACAGTTTTAGTCCTTTCTCTCTTAGATTATTGGTCAAGATTATTAGATTAGATTATTGGGTTCTTTGTAGAAGAGGATCTTGGTTGGTTAAAATCACAGAAGTTTACTCGCCTACTAGGTGGGTTACTGCTAGTTGAAAATAGCATTTGCATGAGGTATTGGAAAAGATTGACTCCTACAACTCAGATACAGGCGTTGCAGATGATGTAGAAGACAGTATGGAGAGGATGACCTATGAGTTGCGGAACTAAGTAAGTTCTTTGCAGTATGGAACCCTATTTTGAATGTATATGAGTAAGAATGGGCACCCTGCGCCTTTATACTTTCTGTTTGGATTTCACTCAAGGTGAGCTTAGGTGCTTGTTAACCTGTTTTCTGTTTTTATTGAATTGTTAACAATCAGAACTCTTGGGACCTGACTTGCATTTGGGATTTGTGGGAGGGTGGAGTTGAGTTGGGGAGGGAGAGTGAAGGGAGTTGTGGCGTCATGTGTTTATGAGCCTACCTTGCAATAGGAGAACTTGTTAAGAATATGGCTGCCATTTTTGTAAAACAACCTATATATATATAAAGTCCACCAAGTAACTAAAGAAGCAACTGTCTTAAATTCATTTCAATTTGGAGGGGAAATAGACAATAGGATAACCCCCTTATTCCCTCATATAAAAAGACCATTTAAAAAAATTAAAATGCCAGGGACAGCTGTAAATTCCACAGTGGACAACTTTGTCCATATATCCCCTATGTGCAATAGGCAATGTCAGTGTAGGATTTTGACCCACCCAGGTCATGCCATAATCATTCCCCTGGCAATGTCTATGTATTATGCACATTTGTATGTAAATTTAGCTCTTTCTAAAATCATTATTTACACATGGGTGCCATTTCCAAGTGTAAATGTTGGATTTTTCATGTAGAAATTGGGAATAAGGCTTTTAAAATACATTTTATGAAGTACTGGTAGAAAAAGAGTTTCTTGTCTCTAGTAAACTACATTTCTTGTTTGTCTATTTCACACGTAACAGCATTTCACAACTCCCACATGCTCAAATCAAGCTACTAAACAATCATGCAGAGTGGAGACAGTGGATCTCATGGATGTGGAGAAAGAAGATTTTAAGTTTCTCAATCATAACTTTCATGACTCAGCTGAGATGGTGGTGAAAAGGAAAATGTGTTACCAGTGCAGCACAAACAATCACAGGTCTCCAGAAGTACTCAAATGGTTACACACACAACTTCTACTACCCCTAAAGACATGCCCGATGAAAACCAGGAAGTAGCATTGACAGAAGAACTAAATTATGGTTCATTAGAGGAGCACTGCCAGCATAGTTGACCACAGACTATTCTCTGTTGCACAAGAAATCAGACATCATATGCGTTTATTTATTCATTTATATTTTTATGGCACATCTTTAGTCAGTGGAGGAAATGACCAGTTTTATTTAAATATAACACTAACTGCAATCCATTTATTTTAATTTTATTATTACCTTGTCAAAGGAGGGACATGAAATTGGAAACGTTTACCTGAACAGCCATCTTGCCTTACCATGTTTTAACCCCTCTACCACTACCACCAATAGCCCTTCCGAGTCATTCCTCCTGGCAACTCTTTGTTCTCTCCATTTCACATTTGATTTTATAACAAAAAGAGCTACTCTGTGGACATCACCCAACTCCTCTCTCTCACCTGCCCATTCAAAGATAAAAAGAGCTCCTTGAAGTTCTCTAACCCAGCTCCTACTGCCCAAAGTCAGCCATGTCCTCCTGCTGTCTTTGTTTGGGAGTTTATGGGGTAAGTTCAAGGGGGGGGGGGCTACCTTTTAGATTGTAGAGGTTTGAGGAAGAATAAGGGCTATGTCTGAGGTGTTATTGCAAGACTAGGCAAGTGGGAGGATCGATTGAAGGGGTTGTAGTTTTACAAATTGGGTAGGGTGGAGATACAGGCTGTCTGTTTTGATTGCTTTGATATCAGACATAGTGGAGGATAATGCCAGAATGTGAGAGGGTGGTCCTTGAGAGAACTTATCCAGTAAGCATTGAATGCCCTAAATAATAACATCCATATTTTGGTAATCTAGGCTTCAATTCATTTTCAGTCACAAATATAGGTACCTAGATATAGCTGAAATAAGCTTAATTTAGCCAACCAAAATTTGACTGGCTAAAGTTAGGCATTCCGCCTCTTTTTGAAAATGACTCAAGAACATTTTCTATTTATAATTTCCTTTGCCTCTCATGACAAAAGTTGTAAATCTACCTAGACCACCTTTTTCATCTAATTCATATCACCAAAAGAAAATGTGGAAATAAACGTTTGCTAATTGCATCATTGCGATAGCAAAAATTCCTCCATCTATTCTGGACATCACACCGATCCTTGTCCCACCCCCTCAGTGTTGAACCATTGTCAATTGGCTCAGCTTTAAGGTTGCCCTCTTCTTTTTTTAGGACATGTTTACTAAAGCATAGTAGCTGTGATTGTGGGGTTAAATGTAGTGCTAATTTGCATTTTAGGTGTATGCTGTCAAAATGTGATCTGCACTAAAAATTACATGCTACCCAAGCAATGCGTGAATAGGCAGGGTTAGGGTGGTGTTAGGGTGGATAGCAGCCATATGTCCATCCAGGCTTGAAAGACATCGCTAGCATAGGTGCAACTACCACCAGCCTCTGACCAGTCAGTAGTTGCACCTGCTTTGCTAGCATGCCAACAGTGTGTGGCCTAGCCATACATTTCAAAGAGATTAAAGATCTGAGCAATTCTTTACATATACCATCATTGACAATGCTAGATGGCAATGTCCAGAAGTCAACCAGGTGCTTGCCTAAGATATCGGGATCAGAGGGCGGGGGGGGGGGGGGGAGCAGCATGGTTGGCTGAGGAAATCTGCAGCCTGACAGCCACAAAACAAGGGCCTACAGCACATGAGTGTACATTTTGGGACTCAGGAGAATGGGCACACATTTACATGCAAAACAACATCTGTCTGCATAAGCACTAGATAGAAGTGATGAGCTGTGCAGGAGTTGGGAGACAGGGCCTGTGCTCAGTGAAACAGCCAGAACTGGCAACATAGCCAGGATTGGAGATGGAAGGACACAGTTGGGGGAGGGGCATGTAAATAAGGTGTTGCAACAATGTGGCAGAATTAGTCATTTCATAGATCTGTGAAGTTGTTATGGGCTCCCAAGAGCCTATGGGCCTTTATTTCCCTGAGAACTGGTGTGCTCCAGCTGGGAGCCACTTGGGGTTACCTGTCTCCATGGAGATGTGTAGGGTGTCTGGAGGTGTCTATCCAGAGCTCATCTCATCATGGGAATGCCTCCCACCTCCCCCTGGCAGAGATTAAGCCACAGGCATTGATGTGTTGTGTGGTTGGCCAAGGTGAGGTATCCAGGGCTAGCTCATCCACCAGGCAGACTAGACGACCATAAAGGGCAGGTCCCAGAGAGAGAAATGGTGACCCCCAGTCCCTCCACAATTTTTCAAACTGGTGGCTTTCTGCCACCACTTCAGTGCCGCTGTGGGCCTTAAAATGCTAATGTATGCATGCACTCACCACCTGCTGCTCCTGCCCCTTACAATGCAACTTCCTGTCGGAGGGGGCAGGAAGTTGCATCAGGAAACAGGAATAGCAGGCTGTGAGGGCATGCATGCATGCTTTAAGACCTGCTGCAATGCAGCACTGAAGCAGCGGCAGAATGTTACCACCTTAATAAAATAGCATCAAAGGATTGCCATACTGCCCCTTCTTCGAAATCAGATGGGGGGAGAGAGGACGTGCAGCACAGCATGAGGCTGCATGGTGGGGCTGTATAGGGTGGCAAAAGCTTTTGGACCAGCCCAGGTGCATCTGGATACCATGTGGTGGAAGGAGGCAGTAGGGAGCCCCAGCCATTAGGCTCCCACATCTGTGTCATCACTATGTTGGGCTTTCCATTCAGCAGGCTCAAGTGCCCCCATTCTTTTACATTGGGCCAGCACTCCTCAGTGGCAAAGGTAATTTGCCAAATTATACAGGGAAGGGCCCAAACCCCCCTCTCACACCAGAAGCTTGGTAACCTGTCCACTGCAGCCTAGGTAATTGGGCACCCTGGGGGCCTAAGGATGAGAGTTTCTCATATGGTTGATCCACATTGTGGCCATTGCTGATACCCTGCCTGCACCCATATGGGGCCCCATGCTTATTCAGATGCTGCATTTGCTCCCTATCAGCCCCATAAAGGATCACAGCATGGCCTCTATGTCTGTGTTTGCTGCCCTGGTTTGTATGCCCCATCCCCTTTGTACTTTGGCCTATTACTCTGAGCTGTGCTGCAGGATGTGCCATTTCCCAGGCCTACCTCTCTGTCCTTCACTGATCACTTACTCTGTGCCCTGTTAATGGGGAGGAGCCCAGGCATTGCTGTCTGATATATCTGCAGGTGTTTGGTATCCTACTGCCAGCCATAACATTGCACTGGTAGCAAGCAAGAGGAAAGTGCACATAATGAGTTCTTTCTCAATGTGCATGCACTACAGGCAAGTGTTTCCTACTACCACACCAGAGACCTGCCTAGCATGGTACTACAGTACTTCCCTACCGTGACTTGTACCATGGCCACTATACCTCTCTGTGATAAATTTGTGCACTAACCATGCGTTTGCCCTACTAATCATTTTGCTAGTCACAACACTTTAGTAAATATGCCTTTAAGAAAGATACAGATATGATGTGGTAGATGAGAAAGTAGATCAGAGAGCTGCTCAGGGAAGCTTTTTTTTCAAAATGTATATTTGTGAACATGCATTTGTTTCATTCAAGCCCCCCAAAATTGAAAGTGCATGCAAGCTGTTTGTAAATGCATATACCTACAAATGAACACCTGCAGATTTAATTAGATGCCTAACAATTTTTTTGTGTGCCTTTAATAAATACCTATACTGTAAAAACACATAGGTAAAACAAACATTAAAAAACGCAGCAAAATTGGAAAACATATTTTTAAATTAATGTAAACCAATTTTATTTGTGGTCATACACACCCTTAGGGGTTTGTTTGTTTGTTTGTTTAATCATCTCAGAAAGATAGGCCATTGCCATCTGCTAAATATCTGAGGGCAATTTGGAAAAAGTGAAATGCCTGCACACATAGAGGTGTGGCCTAGTGGTTGGGGCAAGTTATTATAAGCCAGAAGGTTGGGGGTTCAAATCCCCCTAAAGGACAGCAACCTAGCACTGGAAAGACTGGGGTTTCTAGTCCCACAGGTGGTCTTGGGCAAGGCACTTAACCCTCCATTGCCCATGTTCCCTGTAAGTATTAGTGTACATGTTTCATATCCCCTCATGTTAAATATATCTCCCAATTGTATTGTGACCCCTTTGATTGAAGGATAAAGTGGTATACAAAACTGTCTAAATAAATAAATATTTGCCATACAGAAGGGAAGTAGGGAACAAGTGCATAAAGCAATCCTTTGCACATACTTCTAAAACTAGACAAAAGGAAATGTCAACTTTTAGTAACCTCATGTTTGATAGAACATTTTGCACTGGGGAGTTTTATCAGTGCTCCAGTAAACATATTAATCTAGGTTTTACAAATAATCAATATGCTCATAACGAGGAACATTTCAGTGCCATCCATCGGGAATCAGGCAGACATCTCATGTTATTTTTTATTGGCGATTGTCTAAAATAATATAGGTCAGCATGTTATAATGTATTATCAAAATTTCCATTTATAAAAAATGGTAAATGCACAGTGAAAAACAAGGAAAGACATTTTACATTTCTCTATAAATAGGGAACTTTGAATGAAAAAAACATCACTTTTGCTTTTCTTAATCATTAAGGAGAGAACTGGGGGAACAGCACTGATAGTATGAAGAACAAAATAAGTTTAGGCTACATTATGGATGTTTTTTGGGGGGTTATTAATTTTATTATAGTGATTTTTGGGGGGTTATTAAATTTATTATAGCGATTTTAGAAAAGGTTCAGAGAAGAGGCACCAAAATGGTAAAGGGGATGGAAGGATACTCCTATGAAGAAAGGCTAAAAAGGTTAGGGCTCTTTAACCTGGAAAAGAGACGGCTGAGGGGAGATATGATAGAAGTCTATAAGTTAATGAACGGAGTGGAAAAGGTAAACGTAGATCGATTGTTTACCTTATCAGAATATAGAAAGACTAGGGAACATGCAATGAAGCTACAGGGTAAACTATTTAAGACTAATAAAAGAAAATATTTTTTCACTCAACGTGTAATCAAACTCTGGAATTTGTTACCGGTAATTGGAGTTGTGATTGTTGGGAGAAAAAAAACATACTCCAAAAAGGGAAGTCAACAGCCATGATTCAATGAGCTCCATGTAAAACAGACAATGGATTAGCTAGATGGAATGTTGAAAAAGGACCCCCAGGGGTATCCATGGCAAATTCTGGGATGAATGAAAACAGTGATTTTTTTCTTTAATAAAATCCACTGCTATAGTTCCTAGGAGTAGGAAAAAAAAACAGGGAGGAACTCAGCCTAGAACATATTATTGAAATTCAAGACAGAATTCACAACATCCCCTTGGAATAAAAAAATTCTAGGGCCTTCTTCGCTTGATAAGTGTCTCTCTATTCCCCCTGAGTTATGCTGATGGAAGCCATTGGAAGAGGCTAGAAAAGCAAGGGACTTTAAGTCCTTTTTTTTGTCTTCAAAGTCCAGAATTGGTAAGAGATATGTTAGGAACCGTTCCACGTTTGATTCCTTTAAAGTGTATAGTGAGAACACAATGTTCCATGCTCCATCCAAATTCCACCTCTTTGAATGTCCACAGTGAAAGTACACGGCATGTAATGCATGTGCATACTTTTTTGCTAGTCTGTATTCTATAAAAGAGCATTTATGCATGTAAGTGACTAAAATACTGACATGTAAGTGCATTATTGCTGCCTAAATCTAGGCAGCTCCTTATAAAATTACTTCCTTAGCAATTAAATATTGTTGTCTATCCATATAAATTATGGGGCTTATTTTAGAAACTCTATTCATGCATTGGACATTTGAAAATGGGCATAGAGATGCTAAAAGCACAGAAATGTTCCTGGAGCCATTTTAGAAGTTGGATCTGTGGATATCCTCAGCACTAGGATGTCTAAGTCAGAACAAGGGCATGGTAGAGGTGTGGTCAGTGTGTTTCCAAGATCTTGGACATCTTCGTCTGATTTTAGAAATATCCTAGACATCCCCAGTCATTTCACTGGTCATACCTGCTCCAGGCACAAATAGACAGGACTGTACCAATAAGGTGATCCAAAAAAACAAACTTACAGATTTCAGTTCTCCGCAAGGTTGATTTTTTTTCCTTTATCACATTTATAACAAACACACAAAATTTTAATGAAAATAAACATTTAGTGGTCACCCCATTTGGCTGTTTTTATGTCATCTGAACTAAACAGCAGACAACTGGAATATCTGGTAATGGCGGCCGCTGAAGGTTCTGTACCATCTTTTTCTTTGTTTCTGCTGAGACTCTGCTATCAAAAAGGGCTAAGCCTGCCAAATGTTCAGACAAAAACTAGAGGTACCTTGAAAATACAACAACCTGGTGTGGGTAAGACTTAAGAACTGATAAAAATTCAGTGTCATTGAGAGGAGCTCAGATTGCAAATGGTGCTTCATTCCACCTCCTGACATAAACAGGACTGACAAACAGAGTCAAATCTTGGATATTCTTGGAATCACATGCAGTCATCCTAAACTGAGTTTTAAAAAGGAATATTTTCAATCCATAAATGCCTTTTCCCATCTGTAAAATGTTCAGAATGGGGCGATCTTTACATGTTTTGTAATCAGGCTGAAATTTCACAGGTAAGCAAGCTATCCCTAATAGACAAAAATAAGCCTTGTGGAGGAATGATTCTACAAACATTACCTTTTTGCAATGGTTTGTGGACCACCTTACTGTATCAAGCTAGCAATGTGTCTTGTGCGATTGATGCACCTAGTGTTCCTTCACCCACCAAGCTGCATGTAGGAATTTGCTTTTGTTGGGTTTCCTGGAAGCCCAATGATGGCATTAGCACTCCTTCTGTTTGTTGCAAATAGGTATCTGAAAAGCACTTATTTTATCAGGCAAATGTCTGGAGGGTTTTGAGAAGGAGATACACTCAAATCCCCTTTATTTTATAATTTATCACTGAGCACTGACGGCAAATGGGGGCTCATGTTTTCATTTTGTAATGCAGCTGGATGTCCCTATATACAACCTTGCTTGAGATGGACGTTCCCGTTCCATGGTTTTCATAGCAGGAATATCTACAGTGCATCCCCTCTGTGTTTGTCCTGTTTTGTGACATTACAATCTGGAAATAAAATGGAGTTTTGGGGGTTAGCACCATGTGATATACACAAAATGCCTACAACTTTGAAGATGAAAAATATCCTTTATTGTGACACAAACAATATTAAGACAAAAACATAAAACCCTGAAAGCAGGAGAGTGCATATGTATTCACCCCAAAGTCAATACGTTGTAGAGCCACCTTTTGCTGCAATTACGGCTGCAAGTCTCTTGGGGTATGTCTCTATTAGCTTAGCACATCTAACCACTGGGCTTTTCACCCATTCCTTAAGGCAAAATTGCTCCAACTCCTTCAAGTTACAGTAGATGGGTTGCATTGGTGTACTGCAATCTTCAAGTAATGCCACAGATTCTCAATTGGATTGAGGTCTGGGCTTTGACTAGGTCATTCCAAGACATTTAAATGTTTCCCTTTAAACCAACTTTAGCAGTATGTTTAGGGCCATTGTCCTGCTGGAAGGTGAACCTTCATCCCAGTCTCAAATCTCTGGGAAACTGAAACAGGTTTTCCTCAAGAATTGCCCTGTATTTAGTGCCATCCATCCTTCCTTCAATCCTGACCAGTTTTCCTGTCCCTGCCAATGAAAAACATCCCCACAGCATGATGCTGCCACTACCATGTTTTATTGTGGGAATGGTGTTCTCGGGGTGATGGGAAATGTTGGGTTTGCGCCACACATGGCATTTCCCATAATTCACAATGCAAGGAAACGAGACCACATCACCCCAATTCTGAGGGACCTTCATATTCTCCCCATCGAAGCAAGAATCAAGTACAAAACTCTTCTACTCACCCACAAAACCATCCACCAACACAGGGCACCCCACTCCGCGCCCTACTGCTTCGCCCAACCCACAACAGAACAACCAGACAATCCTCCAACAGCTCCGTTGCCATCCCCCACAAAAGAACCAAAGCAACTCAACGGACCTGCAACAGAGCCTTTGAACTCTATGCCCCATCCCTCTGGAACTCTCTACCAAACCACATCAGGAACAACGGTGATCTCCCATCATTCAAAAAGCAGCTAAAAAACATCCTATTCCAAGAACATCTCTGAATAGGAACCCCCCCCCCCCCCATTTCTCTTGAAGATCTCCAAACCAGTAACTATGCTATCTTGTCAGTCTCTATGTTCACCCCAAAATCATCATTGTTGAAGCCCCGGTGATGCCCCCCCACACACATTTGATTCCCCCCCCTCTGGTTATATGTCCCACCGCTTTGACCCGGTGAAAAGCGGGATATAAATACAGTTAAATAAATAAATAAATAAATAAAATAAATAAATGGTCAAAAAGTTCAATTTTCTTCTCATCTGACCAGAGAACCTTCTTCCATGTATTTGAGGAGTCCTCCACATGCTGTGCAAACTCCAAATATGTTTTCTTCTTTGTTTCTTTAAGCAATATCTTTTTTTTGGCCACTATTCCATTAATTCCCACTCTGTGGAGTGTATGGCTTAAATTGGTCCTATGGACAGATATTCCCATCTCCGCTGTGGATCTTGCAACTCCTTCAGTGTTATCCTTGGTGTCTTTGTAGCATCTTTGATTAATGCCCTCCTTGCCCAGTCTGTGAGTTTTGGTGGGCAGCCTTCTCTTATCAGGTTTGTAGTGGTGCCATATTCTTTCTATTTTGTTATAATGGATTTAATGGTGTTCTGTGGGATATTCAGTATTTGAGATTTTTTTTATAACATATATATATTTTTTTCTATACAAAGTTACTAATGTAGTTATTTGTTCTTATGTACTTTACCTATCTGTAAAATGTAACTTCTGCTTTTGTTATTTGAGTTTTATTGTAAACCGCTTTGATTCCTGAAAAGCGGTATAAAAGAACTTATAAATAAATAAATAACACAATCCTGATCTATACTTCCCCACAACATTGTCTCTGACCTGTTTAGAGTGCTCCTTGGTCTTCATGTTGCTTGGTGGTGTTGCAGAGACAGGGCCTTTCAGAACAGGTATATTTATACAGGGTCATGTGACACCGATTGCACACAGATGGACCCTAATCAACTAATTATGTGACTTCTGAAATTAACTGGTTGGACCAGATATTATTTAGGGGTTTCATTGCAAAAGGGATGAAAACATATGCACTCACAACTTTTCAGTTTTTATTTATTTATTTTTTTTATATATATACAAGGTATTTTATTGTCATTTCACTTCACCAATTTGGACTATATTGTTAGATCCATTACCTAACATCCAAATGAACCTCCATTTTCATTCCAGGGGATGAATACTTTTGCAAGGCACTGTATATGGAAGCCAGCATGATCATCCATGTCAAAAGTATCTATTTTTCTAAAATCGGACTGAAACAGATGTCCCTGGCGTTTTCTGCACGTTCTGCCCTGGATGTCCCAGATTGCACTTGGATGCCCTTTCTAAAATGTCCCTTTATGTGTCTAGGTGATAACACCTCAAAAGACTTTTAACCCATCACCTTTTTGGATAGATAATTTTGACCAAATTATCTGTTCACAGGGCCTGAATTTAAAAGAAAAATATGTGCTTACCCTGCCCACATAAATTCTTTCGAATATCAGACCACATATCTTTTAATTCCTCAACTTGTCTTCTGAAACAGCTGAAAAGTGCATTAGTTTACATGAATAAGTAAGACAATGAAACATAATTTGTTAACTAGAAAAGGCAAATTATGGGCATCTTTGCTAAAAGATATCGCTCATTAATGAAACTAATACATGTTAAGTACCACTGCGTCCATCGAAATAAAAGGGCTGTGGGTACTTAAAGCTTGCAAACTTCATTAACACACCTTTAAGAAACATTTTGGAAAGCCTATTAAAGTGAAATTCAGGATGTCCATGTCAAAGACATTTGAAATTATGTGGGGAGGCAGCAATGAAGGTGGGCATGTGTGAATGACATCTAAAACCATCTTAACTCCACCCCCAAAAGATAACCGTGTTCACTGCGATATAGAGCAGGATGGAGATGTACAGAATAAATGGCCAGACATGCAGAAAACCGGCTGATTTTAGAAATGTGCATGTGTAAGATAGAGATGCTTGCAGTATCGGTCACGTAGATGAGCCAGCACCAGTATTTCAGGAGGCATACATGTATATGTTACCGCATGTAAATCCCAGCCTGAAACAGTTTTTTTGATAGCTGGCAAAAACAAGCATTTTTCAAAGTTCTGTTCATGCCCAAGAGCAAGTATAGACATGTGTTTGCTGCTGGTTTTAAACGTGCAGCCCTGTTCTGAATTTGGGTACACACATGCTTCTTTTCCTGAACACCCCTCCCCTTTTTTTTAAGTGCTGTCAAATCAATGCTGACTTAGTAAGCCCTGGGTTTTCTTGGCAAGGTATGACTTGAAGATGATTAACAGGCCTTTTTTTCTGAGGTAATGGAGGGTAAAGTGACCTGCCCAAAGTTACAAAGAGTGCTAGTGGGAATTGAATTTTGATTGCTTGGGTTCAAAGCTGCTATTCTAACCACTAGGCTACTCCTCTATGCTTACCATACCTCATTTTGTCATGAATGTAATTGCACTGCAAAGTGTAAGTGGGATATTCTAAAATGACTCTTGGGGTGTGGATGTAAATTTATCCTCTGAATAGCCATTTTCAGATGTCCATATCATGAATAGGTCTTCTAAAATTGTCCCATGTCAAACACTTAGGATCATGTTAACTAAACATTAGCGATCTATCTTCCACCATGCCCATAGGAATAACATGGGTGTTGCAGGAGATAGCATGCAATAACAGTAAATATGGCTCTTAGGGAACAATGTTTGAAAGGATCTAGGAAGTTAAGAATGGAATAAGACCTTCAGGAGGGAAGAAGAAAGGATTACTGGAGAGGACTTTTGGGCCTCCTCACTGTACTTTTAACTTTGGTAGAAGAGTCCAATGGCAACATACTTTTAATGTACTTGAGGTGAACAGAGAAAAATAATTGGCTAATGCTAACTTTAAGGGCTATCCCACAAAGTTAAGGATGATAGCGTTACTTCTTGCCATTAAGTTTTAGCCAGATACATTCAGCTGAAAATATTTGGATGCTATTTCAGGATTGCATATGTTTTTTGTGTTCACATATGTTCTTTAAAGTGGCATTTCAGAAGGAATATCTAGGGAGCATCTGGGATGTCCAAAAACCAAGGGGAGTGGGTGCAATGAAGGGAGGGACATATAAGTGCATTCCAAAATCGCTACCGTCCCACCACAAAAGATGGCATCCCCACAGCCAAGAGTGAAGGCAGGCCTGTGAGGCTAGATACGTGCACAGCAGTAGGTCCCAGATTGGATGGACACAGAAATGGCTTCCTGGGCATGCCAAATCCAAAGGAGAGCACAACCACCCATAGGCAAAGTCAGGAACAAATGAAAACAGGTGTGCCAAGACCTCCTGGTTACACCCTTTGGTGAATTGTTTTGCACATACTGTAGCTTGTTTTGCTTATGTTTTGTAGTCTGTAATTTATTATAAACCTTTTAATACCTTTATATTAGCTATTATATGATTGTTATCATTGTTTGGGTTCATTTATTGTTTAACACTTATTTATTATGATTATTTATTATTTTCTAATTATTTTAAACTGTTTTTTAATGTTTGGTTTAATGTTCATTTATATATGTTTTTAATTTCTACTTGAGGTGTATTCCCCCTGAAAAAGGCGTCAGCCGAAACATGTTGGGGTATTTAATAAAGACTACTTGACCTACCATTGTCTTGGCACATCTGTCTTCATTTGTTCTTGGGCATCCCAGCCAGCATTTTCCAGAAACGGGCTTCCATGTTCAATGACATTTCAGACACTGAGATGAGTAGTGAGAGGTTAGTAATCTGTTTGGGGTTAGTATTTACATACCGATTTCTTTGGCCAGTAAATACTGACTTTGGTGACGACTTTGTGCTTCTCCCCCTCATATTGTTGCCTCCATGAAAAAAGCACTTTATTGTTAGAAGCAGGAATAGGCATAGATGCCTCAACAACTAGGGCCAGATGCTTGCGCCATTCTGAAATCACTCTGTGATGTATATCTTCATTGTTCCACCCAGACCACTCTGTCAACATGCTCCCATACTACTTAGATGTACTCACGCTGGGAATGTCCATATACCCAATTTCTAAAATAGCTCCATGGATGTCCTTGTGATTTGGACATCCGAGTTCCCAGTTTTGAGACATCCAAAACACAAATAGGGTTTTTAGATTACCCCATAGTGTATGCTAAATAAAGCAATGTGTGCCAAAAAATATAAGACTACTCTGTCCATCATGGTGATTTTGCAATAGAATGAATTTTTTAAAGATCATCCTGCTGGGGGGGGCGGAGCCTGATGTCCAGCGGGTAGGACGCTTTGCGTTGAAGCTCCCGAGAGGCCTACTTAGAATCCTGACTTAATACCTATACAAATTTACTATTTCGCTCCGAGCTGACCGGGGCACCTCGGGGGGGATGGCGGCCCATAAACCAGCGCGCTTGGACTTCGGGTCTCCTTCTTTTTCTCACGGAAAACGCTCCAAAACAGAGGTGTCTTCCCCACAGAAGATGGTTCCATTTCGTGAACACCCCGAAATGCACCTGGAGATTTTGGAGAAAATCCGCGGCGTGAAGGAATTGGTGCAGTCCAATGGAGAAGCGCTTCGAGCCATGCGAGAAGACTTTGGAGTGCTCCAGGACCGACTTGAAAGTCTTTCATTACGGCAGGACAACATGGCGGGGGTCCTCGACTCGCACGAGGTGCGCTTGGGTAAACTGGACAAGGCTGAGCGCCAGATACAGAATCTTCAAAAGGAGTTAGAAGATAGCAATAATCGAGCCTGTCGCAACAATGTGAGGCTCATTGGAATACCGGAGGGGGTGGAAGCAGGAGATATAAGAGAATTCTTGCTCAAAACTCTTCCCTCCTTGCTGAAGATCACTTTTCACAGAGAACTGGAAATCGATCGAGCACACCGTGTTCCTGCCCACATGGCGCTCAACCGCACGACCCCCCGGCCTATTATCTTTAGCTTGCTACGATATCAACAAGTGGAACAAATTTTACATGCTGCCCGAGCGAATCATCATTTGGAATTTGAAGGTCGTAAGGTCTCCTTCTTTCCTGATTTGGCAAAGCCTACCGTTGACCGTCGGAAGAAACTCCTTGCTTTTCGCCCTCGACTTCAACAGTTACAGGCTCGCTTTGGCCTGTTGTATCCAGCGAAGCTCCGAGTGACTCTCCACAACCAAACCAGGACGTTCGAAGATCCTGATCTACTATCAACATTTTTAGACTCCAAAGAAGCAGAGCAGATGCGCTGATCCCAAATCTTGGACTCTTATCTGCCGGCTCTATCCGCCATTTTGAAGGGCCCGATGCGGCGGTCATAGCCAAGCACAGAAATAGCCTGGACTTTCTTTCTTTCTCTATATGACTTTTGTTTTTTTGGTCTCCTATCCCTTCATGATGTGTGCCTCGGTCGGATTCGGAGCACGCACAGTCTTACAGGTTATGTGTTTTTTTCAATTTCGGCCTTCTCTGGGGTTTCTCCCCGCAGACACATGGTCGCCAGTAATTTTGGGGTTTTGCTTCTCCTCTACCGTACTGCGGTTTTCTTTGTTAATGTGGGGCGCTTCATTGTATTATATTAGCTTATTTTTCCTATGTCATGTGTATAGCCAGATACAGTCAGTTTGAGGGACATAGTGAAATTATGTGTGCTATCATGCTCAGAATTTTTAACTTTTCTGAATGGCCTTATGTAAAATCTTATCATTCACCGTCCAAGGCATTAATGGTCCACTTAAAGGAAAGAAAATCCTTAGCTATCTTAGCCATGAGCATGTTGATTTAGTGTTTCTTCAGGAAACGCATTTAAACTCTGCTGAAACTGTATGGTGGAATCATGCTTGTCTTTACAGTAAATATGCACAACTACCTCGTCTGTTTGCTTCCTCCGTTCAGACTCCTTCTCATTGGTCTCAATGGAAGATGCTCAATGACTATGTACATTTTGCTAAATGCTCTCATCTGACTGTCTAACTTTATATATATCTCTGTCCCATGATCATGCTGTATTGTAGATACTCTTTTGATCGTTTGCTGTATAATCACTGTTAATTGGAAGCGCTCACATGCTGATATAATCGGGTAGAGAAGAAGCATCGGGGTGGGGGGTAATGGGTTTACTTTTCCTTATTGTATACTTGTTTTGTCTCTTTTGGTGTGTTGTTTCTTTTGTTTGTTGCAAAATGAAAATAAAAGTTTAAAAAAAAAAAAAAAAAGATCATCCTGCTGAAACCATTGGTTTCTCCAAAGCTGTTCAATAGAGGCAGGCTTGCAACTTCTGAAAAAGAGGGATATGAGGCAGCAATGGAGTGAAGCAATTGAAGTCATACCTTGGTATCCACTACTCAAATGTGTTTGAGCAGAATAGCATGGAGATTGCATTTTAAAAATTCGCATTTATCATGCATCCATGCTGTCTTGCTCAGACAAACCTGAGTAGTGTATACTGCAGAATGGCTTTACTCCATCAACTGCTCTATGCATCTCTTAAACTGCTCCAGACTTGTTCTTTCACCACTGCCACTCTGACTCAGCTCTTTTCCCCTCTCTACCAATCATTGCAGGATAATCATCCCCTCTGTAAGGCTCTCCATTCCTCAGATCTGATGATCTCTACAACTAAGGTTTGAACAAGAGGAAGAACTGGCCCATAGCCTTCCTATTTACCTCCTCTACTTGCCAACTCTGTTTGAGGGGTTTTAAAGAGACAGGGATTGATGTTGGGGGTGGGGGGAAGAGGGGAGAGAGGGAAAATAATGAGGGGATGAACCTGAGGCATTTTAGGAATATCATCCTGGTAGAGGATAGAGACAGGTAAGGAACCTAAGGGTGAATATTGGGGGGGGGGGGGGAGAGAGAATGAAAGGATATGCATGAATGCAGAGAGGTGATGAACTGAGATGTAAGAAAGAAGGGATGAGCATGGGGGGGGGGGGGAGAGAATGGTTGAGTCTAGGACCTGTGATCCCGACAGTGCTGAGAGTAGATGATTATTGAGGAAAGAGAGGTAGAAAAAGCAGATAATAAGCTCATGATGATAGTTAAAAAGAGGATGAATTTGAGAAGATTGGGAGTGACGGATGAGAAACAATATGCCTGGTAGAGGTAGAAGAGTTGAGAAAAAGTCAGGCTGTATTAGAGGAGTGTGGATGAGAGGTTGAGCCTAGAGAAGGGGATAGGTTTGTGGTTGAAGAATGGGAGCCTATGAGAACATAAGAACATAAGATATGCCATACTGGGTCAGACCGAGGTCCATCAAGCCCAGTATCCTGTTTCCAACAGTGGCCAATTTAGATCATACGTACCTAGCAGTATCCCCAAGAGACACTGGTTCCACAATGCTTGTATTGGGTCAAGCATTGATATCCTGGGTCCCTTCTTAATAATGGTTTATGGACCTTTCCTCCAGGAACTTGTCCAAACCTTTTTTAAACCAAGCTATACTAACAGCCCTTACTACATCCTCCGATAACAAATTACAGAGTTTGATTACACGTTGAGTGAAAAAATATTTTCTCTTATTTGTCTTAAATAGTTTACCCTGTAGCTTCATTACATGTCCCCTAGTCTTTCTATATTCTGATAGCGTAAACAATCGATCTACGTTTACCCGTTCCACTCCATTCATTAATTTATAGACCTCTATCATATCTCCCCTCAGCCGTCTCTTTTCCAGGTTGAAGAGCCCTAACCTTTGTAGCCTCTCTTCATAGGAGTAGCCTTCCATCCCCTTTACCATTTTGGTGGCTCTTCTCTGTACCTTTTCTAATAACGCTATATCTTTATTAAGATACGGCAACCAGAATTGCACACAATATTCAAGGTGCGGTCTCACCAGGGAACGATATAGAGGCATTATTATATCCTTAGTTTTATTTTCCATTCCTTTCCTTATGATATTTGCTTTATTGGCCGCCGCTGCACACTGAGGGTTAGAGAGGATATTAGACAGAGGGGAAGAAGGGGAGGAGACAGGACTGGTGCAAGGAGATGAGGTGCCCTAGACAAACCTCATTCCCTGCACTCCTCCAGCTCTTGCTCCCACACTTACCTTCAATCCCCGGTGCTGTTTGACTCCTACCCCCACCAAGGCCCGATGCCGATTTCACAGCTTCACAGAACCAGCGGTTGAAGGTATGCACTGCAAGACTGTTTGTGACCATTGCTGCCTCTGCAGGTCCTGGAGAGGGATGGCATCAATGGCAATGGGCTGCCCCCAGACCATTTGCACTCTAGGCTTCTACCTAGTTTGCCTGATGGTCACAATGGCTCTGGGAAGAGAGGAGAAGGAAAGAGGTTGAGAAGGGACAGAACGGTTTGAATTGAGAGGGAAGGGAGAGAAAAGAAAAAGGAGGGACAAGGTGTTAAAACTAGCAAGAGGGAAAGGAAAGGGAGGGGTGAAGGGGTGACTCATTCACTGCATCTACTTGAACACATACAGGGTCATCCGAGGTGCGAATAGCGGGAATGGACATCCTGTTAGGATGTCCATCCCCGCTATTCGGGCCCTCTTCTGACCCTGTCTAACTTCCCCACATGTTGTATGGGGAAGTTACATGGGGCAAGAAAGGGGTGGAGTGGGGGCAGCATTTTATTTATTTATTTAGACAGTTTTGTATACTGCCATATCCTTCAATTAAAGCGGTTACAACACAACTGGGGGATACATTTAACATGCAGGGATATGAGACACATACACTAATACTTACAGGGAACATGGGCAATGGAGGGTTAAGTGGCTTGCCCAAGACCACAAGGAGCATCTGTGGGACTAGAAACCACAGTCCTTCCGGCCCAAGGTTGCTGTCCTCTAGTGGGATTTGAACCCCCGACCTTCCGGCCTGAAGTACCTTGCCCCAACCACTAGGCTACTCCTCCCTATTAGGGTGGGCAGTGGGCAGTCGGCAGCCCCATATATACAGGGCCGATTCCAATGTTGGCACTGTATGTCCAGGGCTAGCTGCTTGTACGGGGAAATTATTCCACCTCTGAGATGGAATAGTCAGCGGGGAATGGTGGACTTGGCCATCGGAGGAAGTAGGAGGGGGTAGAGGGGATTCCCCACAGCCCAACCCTTGCCTTGGGAGGCCAGATCAGGAATTGGGCTGTGGGGAATGAAGCATTTTTACTGGCGACCAGGGATCGTGGCTTTTGAATGGAGCCACGGTGCCATGGTAACCAGATGCCAAGGCACCATGGCTCCATTCAAAAGCCTTGACTGAGTTATCCTAGCAAGGCCTGTACATGCAGGCCGACCTGAATCGGGGTCCTGGCCTGCACATACAGGCCTGTACACGATCCTGATCTTGCGGGGCTAGACGTGCCCCATGGGATCAAAATCCCGGTTAACTCTATGCGTCCAGTTCTAACCGGGCACACAGAGGGCCGGAATGTCAAGGACTGAATCGGGCCCACAGCACCCAGCTATGTAGTAGACAGGCAGTCAGTCAGTCATACTTATCCTCTCGCATGCACTCATACGCTCTCTTCTTCCATCCTGAAATCTCTTCTTTATCACCTAAGATCTTCTTTTCCTGTTCCATCCTCCTGAACCTCTCCCTTCCCTTATTTTCTATTACCCTCCTCCTTTTACAATACCAATCACTAAAACCACTTACTTTTCAAAAAAGAATAAATTATTCACACATACACAAATGTTAGAATATGAACATAAAAACATAAGATATGCTATACTAGGTCAGACCAAGGTCCATCAAGCCCAGAATCCTGTTTCCAACAGTGGCCAATCTAGGGTACAAGTACCTTGCAGTTTCCCCAAAAGATACAGGTTCCACAATGCTTGTATTGGGGCAAGCAGTGGATTTCCCGGGTCCCCTTTAATAATGGTTTATGGACTTTTCCTCCAGGTACCTGTCCAAACCTCTTTTAAACCTAGCTATACTAACAGCTTTTACTCAGTAACAAATTCCAGAGTTTGATTACACATTGAGTGAAAAAATATTTTCTCTTATTAGTCTTAAATAGGTTACACTGTAGCTTCATTGCATGTCCCCTAGTCTTTCTATATTTTGATGGCGTAAACAATCAATTTATGTTTACCCATTCCACTCCATTCGTTATTTTATAGACCTCTATCATGTCTCACCTCAGCCGTCTCTTTTCCAGGTTGAAGAGCCCTAACCTTTTTAGCCTCTCTTCATAGGGCTTTATTGTTATAAAGCAAAATACCAATTATCAGCATTTAATATTCAAATCTTTGCAAATTTATGCAAATATGTCACATAATTGCAGCAGAATTTCAGAATTTTTGCTACAGAATTTTGTAACTCTTTCCTCAGAATTTAACCTTGAGCTGCTACAGGAAAGCAGGGGCTGTGACAATGACAATCTCATTTCGTTTAATCTAAAATTAAATCATGATCATATAGAAAAAAATGCAAGTACTCACTGAACCAATCAATTATTCATGAAGTATTGAACCAGTCAGAAGACCTGCTGCCCTGTGACCTAATCTAGAACATAAAGGGGAAGATTCTCAAAAGCTTAGCCAGGTGTTCCGTTAGTAAAATGAAGTTATAAGCAAAAGTTGGCTATTCTTACATAAGTGGATTTTATTTAAGCATTTTAGTTCATAACAAACATCAGTTTGGTTACATAAAAAGAGACATTCCTTATGGCATGACATAGATTTTTGTGCATAACTTGAATTATTAAAAGTTACATGCACAAATGACATGACATTTAGCTCCATAATGAAAATCCCATTTTGCAGTGAATAACATTATGTGCAAATATTTAGCTGCATAACCAGCTGATATTCAAATTCATTTTATACTCATGTCTTAGAACTGACTTTTTGAAGGTAATTTTATAAACTCCTACGTAGTTGATTTGCTTTGCCTTGCGTGTATTTGGGGTTTATTTTATAAAGTGAGAAGTATGCGCATACTTTATAAAACAGGGGCATAAAGAAAGAATCTAGACACAACTAATATGCCTGCACTAGAGCGGGTATAAATGCCAATGCCTAGCTTGCTCAGAAACATGTATAAGTTATAATATTTTATAACTTTCCTGCATACTTTCTACACTCTGCCCAAGCGCTGCCCCAATCCACACCCAAACTAAAAGTACGCATGATAGGACTTACATGTATGCTTACAGAAGAGCAACCCTCTAAAGCATGTGTTAAGTGCCCCTTCACATGTGTAAGTCCTTTAAAATAGGGACTTATGCGCATAAGTAGCGTGCAACTTTGCACGTGCCCCTCATAAATAAATGTCCTAATGCATAATGTGAGAAAGAGTTTAAAAAAGCGAAATGGTAAGAGTTTATATTTTAGAGGGGAGAGGGAAAGAGACCATAAACTTTATTGTTGGTTCACCAGTTCACCAAATGATTTCTTAATTAATTAATTAGTTAAACCATTTTTTTACACCGCTCTGTCCTTCACTCAGCGGTTTACATTGAAACTCAACATTGTACATAGAACGAATAAACAATATACAAGAATACTCGAACAGGATTAACTACAGGGTCATTAGTGCATGACAAAACTATATACATATTGGTGTGTCGTGTTTATCAGGTTGGTTGTACATGGCTATGGGTCTAATTTGAAGGATTGCGTCATGACTTCATTCAGGTGGTTAGATGATATGTCCCAGATGATCTGTGTAAAGAAGTGTTTTCAGTTTCTTTCTGAAGTCCTTAATGTCTGTAGCTGCGCACATGTCATCCGGGAGTGAGTTCCATACTGATGGAGCAAAAAGTGATAGTGCCCTTCCAGTGTAGCTCGTATGGTCTTATGGTATCCACAGGGTGTGATGATTGTATGCTTGTTGTTGTTCCTCCTGGGCTGGGTACTTGTGTCTCTTATTATGGTGTCTTGTTGGATATAAGCCGATAGTTGGAGTATGATTTTGAAGATGACTAAGCTTGATTTGTATCTGATGCGGGATTGGATTGGGAGTCAGTGTAGGTTATTGAGTATGGGGGTGATGTGTTCATGCTTATTTTTTCCTGAGATGAACTGGGCTGCTGTATTTTGTGCAGTTTGAAGTGGTAGGAAGGTTTGTTTTGGGAGCCCCTGATAAAGTGTGTTACAGTAGTCCAGTGTTGGGGTGATTATTGCTTGGCAGATAGTGCAGATCATGGTCTAAAATTGGTTTCAGTCTCCTTATTATCTTCATTTTATGGTAGGCATTTGCAGTAGCTTTTGCTCTGTGGGGTTGCATGGAGAGTTGTTGGTCCATGATAATTCCAAGGTATTTAATTCCTTTCTTTTTATTTGCCTTTGTTGTATGTAAATTGTTTGTGGTGGGGTAATTGAGATGTTCCTGGTAATAAAGAGTGCTTCTGTCTTTTTGTAATTTATGGAGAGGTTGTTGTTATTTATAACAGTTTTAGATATAGGGGTATGTTTACTAAACCGCAGTAAAGCCACAGGCGGTAATGGCAGCATTAAGGTGCCTGAAGCCATATAAGGCAGTGGGCAGGTAGGGGGCTTCTCGGTGTTAGGGTGTTTTGGGCCTTTTAATGTGTGCTAACAGGAAGATGTGTGGTCAGGTGCCCTAATGTGAGACAAGGCATCCTAAGAACAGACAAGGTGCCCTAATAAGAGACAAGGTGTCCTAATGTGAGACAATTTGCCCTAAGGGGAAACAAAGCGTCCTAAGGAGAAACAAGGTGCCCTAATATGTGACAAGGCATCCTAAGGAGAGACAAAGTACCCTAAGGTGGAAAGCATGCACCTTAATGTATGAAAACGGCTGTAACCCAAATGCTGGAGAGAGCACCAAGGAATGTCAATGTAAAGGTGATGGAAGGAAGTACAGGTAGAAGGTGATGGACATGCCATATTGGTGGGCACCCTATGTGACAGCCAGTAAAGTGGAAAAGTACAGTATTGATGCACAGGGTGGTGTCAATGTAAAGTGCTGCAATGTCAGTGTGTGGCATAGTGGCAGGAGGCAGAAGTGGCAGGATGTTTGCAGTGACAAGAGGACAGTAGTTGTGGTGACGTGCAGATCAGACACAGGAGAGGCAAGCACAAAGAGTCATAATGCAGAAAAGAGTACCAATGTAGGTCATGAAGTAGCAGCCTGCACAATAAGACAGGACTGTACATAGCTGACATAGGCAGATAGATGGGCTGAAGGATGGATAGCGACTGAGGAGAGGGTGGTATGGACTGGCAGCACTGATGTGAAGAGGCCTGACTGTTACAGGCATGAAAATGATCTGAGTAGCACAATCACAAAAAGAACAAGTAGGAATCAAACCCCTTTCCACTGCCTATGGAGACCTTGCACTAACCAGTAGGCTACACCGCCACACCGTTTTTCACAGCAATGGCTGGATACAACGAAACTGCAGGTCACTGCCTAAAATGTCTGCTGTGTGCGCTGGCATAGGGTAGCCACCACCGATATTCATGATGCAGAACAGTGGTCTACAACTGATCACCGAATGGAGAATGCACTTACCCATCACCTCAACTCAGTAAGATGAACTGACAGTGTGAGATACAAGTACAGAGCAGCTTCAAATTGTGCTAATGAACAGTTTCTGCGGTCACCGTGAGAGTGAGGATGGGCGCCCAGCAACAGGTCCCCAGTACCTGCAATGCAAGAGATGGTCTCTGCCGCCCATGCTGCAGATCCCCATCACCGCCAGTATGTGGCAGGTATTGTCTGCAGTGTGATCTGCTAGTCACCTTATGTCCTACTATATGCTCAAGTCACATCTGGCATTGTGCTGTGCCGCTGTTGACAGGAATCCACCTGGAACAGTGCATGTCAATACCCAGTGTCTAGACTTGCATGGGCTTGTTACGAGGGTTCTGTTGGCCCCACCAGTACCACTGGGAGTAGGCATGGAACACCGCACATCCCAACCACATAGGTCTAATGCTCACCCACAGCAAACACAGTCAGACTGCATCTGCTACTCACTACTGTGTTTTCTAGCCATGCACATACCAATTGCAGATAGCCTGCTGGTCAGTACAAACTGCATGAACACCCAAGATTGTGATATATAGCATAGACACACAGCAGTTGGATCAGCAATCAGGCCCCAGAACAGGAAGTACACCCACATCACTAAAACCAAGTGTTACATGGCCCGCTGTGAATACTGTCACACTTCAGCACCCTCTGGTATATATAGGCGGTTGCTTAGGAGGGGTTGGCATGTGATGCATAGGGGAATACATATTTATAAACCTTCTAAGTGCTGCAGCCTGGTATCCGTTGTAGTTGTGGTCCAAGTAAATACAGCAAAGGCTTCCGTGGGTTTAACAATAACTTTATTGCCGCACAGGAGTTTGGTGAACTACTTCCCCAAACACAGACAAAAGATAGTGCTACGCAATTGTGTCAAATAAAAGTCCAAGAATCCCCTGATGCTTCTCAGGTACAAACTCAAAGCAAAACATTCAGCTTTCAAACTTCCTTCAGCTTCAAATACAACAGCTGTTTCTCCCCATTGGCATTGCTTTCATATACATGCTTTAAACATAGGAAAACTTTCACAGCCTTGTACTTCTCTTCACAGCTGATTTAATTAGGCTTGAGTTTTCCACAGGCAGAACGCTGCCTTTCTCCGTGGAAACTTAGGTTATAGCAAATAGGCTTTCTCAGCACTTCTATAGGATATCTTTGTACAGCTTTCACTCCTTCTACAGGATACACTTATATAGTTTTCAGTCCTTATAACAAACCCCACAGTCCATAGCGGATCCACTGCTATCACTTAATGGTGCATCAGTTTGCATGTCCTCCAGCTCTGGGTCTGATATGTCCTTAAGATCTGGGTTAAGGGAGTCTACAGACTGCCACTGCTTAATTAGTGCTTTAAGCTGCTTCCGTTTGTTATCTCTAAAATACCTAGGCACTTGCAAGGATTCCAAATCACCAGCACCTTTTAAAACATCATAAAAAGGGCTCACCTTCCTTCTGGTCTGCCTAGTATGTGCTTTCTGGTTGAGAGGCAAACATTTCCCTTGATACTGCTTCACTAGTTCTTTTAACACAGCGTGCTCTTCAGAGTCTAACTATTGCCCGTGTCTGTGCTGCCTGCAATTAGTAACATGCTGAAAGGCACCTGGGCTATACCCAGAGCTAGAGCTCCTGTCACGTTCTCTGTAGCATGAAAACTTTTGCAGTCTTTTGAATGGGACTTTCTCTCTTCCCAATCTCTCCTTTATAATTCTGGCTTTGAGAGAAGATTCCAGAGAACTACTCCTATCCCTTCCAGGCAAGGTATCTGACCTTTTCCCCTGAGGTTTAAAATAGTCTCTGACCTGTTTTTGTTTGCTGTGCAGCTCACGGTAGTTCCTTCCTGGAAGCTTTTTCAGACGGCACTCCTGAGACCTGGCTGTCTCTCTGCAGTCTGGCCAGCAACTCCCCAAGCACCTTGTGCCAACCGGGTATCGGTTGCTCCTGCCTTTGCTTCTCCTGGTCCCCAGATCTCTCCCTGGAACTGACTCTCCTGGACCTTCCTGGAACTGCTCCCTTTCTCCTTGCTGCTCATGGAACTCCACGTAGTGTTCTCTCTCTCCAACTCCCTCTCGTTCTTCTGCCAGTTCTATCTGACTAACAGTTGCTTCCTGGTTATGTGAACAGGGCTGTCCTATCAGGTGTGACTCTGCCCCTTTTCCTCCCACGTCAGCTCCCTGGGTTTGCCGAAGCTAGGGTGTGGCTCTCTTTATGCTTTCCTGTGTAGAACAGCTTTCAGGGCTGAATCCTTAACCCTTTCCTGACCCGGTTTACTGACAGCTTCTGAGGACAAAAAATGTTTTAAACCCCTATTTTTAGGTTCTACAACCTCTGCCTTGTCACAATACATAGCCATGCCATGGTCACTGCTAGGTCAGAGTGAGAGTGCCCTCCCAGCATGACATGCTGTGGCCACCTGGTCCATTCAGGTGGCAGTCAGGCACTATGACATCCCAGCCATTGCCCTACCCCTGATGCAGAGATCCTGGCCAATCTGCCCTGTTTCAGGCCCTACCCACAATACTTTGCTCCTCATCATGCACATTTGCAGGCTAATGCTGGAAACAGCTTAGGCACTGTGAGGCTCAGTGAGGTGTGGAAGCCACAAAACAATGGATAGACATACACAAACATACACACACTCATATCGACACATTGTGCAAAAAGGGGGATGGTTGGAATTCTTGCCTGCCACTCTGGTCCCAATCTCAGTTCAGATATTGTTAAGAGGTGCTCATCGTGCAGGAGCTAGTAGTGCTCTCTGAAGTTAGCGCCTGCTCAGTGTGCCAGTGCTGTCAGCCTGACTCGCCATCCAGCTGAAGATAGTGGAGCCTGTCTGTGTGGGTATTTGTCCCCTTGTTGGTCGATTCAATGGGGGTTGCACATGTTGGTGTTGTACCTTTAATGTATGATAAAAATTAGCCACAGGGACACACACTGCATCATCCACAGCCAGGACCCAAACCTGTGACTTGCTGCACATATACACACCAACTGTGTGTAGTGCACCACAGTGTTGCCACATTCCTATAACAGTCCCTGAGGATGACATACTTCCCATCAGACAGACCTTGGTACATGTTGCACCTTGCATGGCACACTGGATCAGTGCATGACTTTGGTGCTGCAGGTGGGTACCACTGTCCCCTCTGCCAAATCCCCGACTTCATGCTATCATGCCCATGTGCTGTCAGTGTTGGTGGTATGCAGTCCCAGGCCAGCCAATATGTGGGTTGGTGGGTGCCTAGGGTGCAGTGTCTGGAGTGGGGGGCGAAGTCCTACATGGACAGCCACACATCCCCCCCCCCAACCATTTGCCTCTGCAGGGACCCCATCACCGCCTGCCAATGTTATGTCTCTCCAATCTGTGGAAGAGATGGCTGAAGGGTGTTATGTTAGAGGTCTATAAGATATTGCCTGGAATGTATTGGGTAAATGTAGATCTATTGTTTACACCATCAAAATGTAGTAGGACTAGGGGACAAGCAATGTGGCTACAATGTAAGCCACTGAGGACTACTGGGAGTGAATGGTTTCTCAGTCAATGTGCATTCAAACTCTGGAATTCATTTCCAGTGGATGTCGTAAAGGCTTTTAGTGTAACTGGTTTTCAGAAATGTTTGGACAGGTTCCTGGGGAATGGTCATAAACTATTACTAATGAGGGGCCCAGAATATTCCCTGCTTGCCCAATACATGCCTTGTCGATCCTGTGTATCTTTGGGGGAACCTGCTAGGTACTTGTGACCTAAATTGGCCACTGTTGGACACAGGATACTGGGCGTGATGGAACTTGGTCTGACCCCTCTGGCATATTTGCATGTCTTATGTTCTTATGTGCCACCTAGGCAACTGTCTGGTCCTCCCTGTGTACCAGCGGCCCCCACTGCATGACCCATATGCACCCTCCTTTGCCCCATTTGCACCATCAACGTAATGCCCTTTCATACTTGTGCACTCTGCTGTTGCTGCTAATGGAGCACTGCTATTACTGTCTTGGGCTCACCTGTATGTGCATCGCATTGCAGACATTTAGATATGCTCTCTCTCCTCGTAATACACACTTTCCATGAGATTTTGATATGCATTAGGGTTCCCGGCATTAAGGTGCCTTCGTTAAGGGAGCAAGCCTTGTTCCCTCTCACTCCCCGCCCATTGACCATCACTCTCTGCCCCGTAGATGCCTCCTCTCTGCCCACAGGATGCTTTATCTGAAAGGACTACCAGATGCCTGCCTGCTGTACCTAGAGACGGACTGTACAGGACTGGACTTGAGACCGAGCAACAACGTATTAAAGTGCAATGAAGGTATCTCTTCTGCCGGTCTGCATAGTATCACAGATGTTAACATACTTATATCACCATTATTTCCGATAAGCTGGCATCAGAAAAACTAAGACTAGTTTGTCAGCTGGAAGGGAGCAGAAATCCATTAAAATCATAAGGAAACAGATACGCAAGATAAAATGGAGGAGTACGCCTATACAATGAAGCTAAAGTAGCATTTTGGATGTGCTAAGTGCACAAGTGTGCAATTAGCGAGTTCTAACGGCACACTTGCTCCTTTTACCGTGGTTTAGTAAACATACCCCATAGTAGACATAGGAACAGTCTTTAAAAGTATCAAATCTTCCGTCAATTTGGGGATTTGAGGAAAATATAATCCAAAACCAAGGGCAGACCAATGGAAATTGGAACAACTAATGACAAGCGAGAATCAGATCATGCAAGTTTTTACGTGTGTGATGGGGTATATGTTCCATCACTGCTGGAGTCATGAAGGACCCCAGCCAGTCCCTGCTCTGCGGGTATAGACTCATCTAGGAGAGGCCCCCTAGAGCGGTGGACAAGGGCATCCAGGGGCTGAGGAAGGGCACAAACTCGTGCTTCCTCCCCGGCCATGAGACCTAGGACTCGGCTCCCTGACAACACCTGGAATGAAAGGGAGGTGGAAAGGGAGATGAGGGACACCCATGGAGGAAGACCATCTTAGAGAGGATCAGGAGACCCCTAGCAGGAGGAGGAGATGGTGCTGGGAAAGGAGCAACAGCTAGTCCCTGAAGAGACACCTATGGACATTCAGCTGGTGAATAATCCACCAGACTTGGTCTGGTAGTAGCAACAAGAAGCTATATGGGAGGTGACCGGGCATCCAGGTAATTCCACACCTGGGATGCACTCCAGTTGAATCCGAGACTTAAAGAGGGAGGGAATTTATTGTAATGTTCAATATATATGTTTATCTAACTGAAGGACGTTGGAAAGACACATTTGCACATTCCTGATCTAATCTGAATACCAATCACATTTTGTGTTGTTACAAAAGACCCTGGTAAGGGCAACTTTGGACCCAGGGAGGGGGGGGCAGTTGCCTAGGGGGTGCAGACCCCAGCATGGGAAGGGATCCCACCAAATGTAGACTTTGGGACAGGGTAATCCTAGAGATAGACCTCTCTTGTAGGGGAGGCCATAAGGAGATAGTTCCTGGACTCTTCTTTGAGAGCGGACTAAGCCAGGAGGACCACCGGAGGGACCTGAAAGGACTACCAGATGCCTGCCTGCTGGACCTAGAGATGGACTTGAGACCAAGCAACAATGTATTAAAGTGCAATGAAGGTATCTCTTCTGCTGGTCGGCATAGTATCACAGATGTTAACATACTTATATCACCATTATTTCTGATAAGCTGTCATCAGAACAACTGAGACTAGTTAGCTGTTTGTCAGCTGGAAGGGAGCAGAAATCCATTAAAATCATAAGGAAACAGATACGCAAGATAAAATGGAGGAGTATGCCTATACAATGAGGCAATTGGAGTTCAAATTTTAAGATGAGCCATTTCACCTTCTGTTGTCTCAGATGTAAGTTTAAGCCATACATTAGATCTTCTGGGAACAAGGGCATGCCTCATTTGGAAAATTGTCTTGAGCTACGAAAGCAAAGGGATAAGTTAAATCCAAATAAGTAAAACAGTAACAAGTGAACATTTTGGAAATATTTGTGTCACTTCTTTTCAAGGAAGGAAATGAAAGAAAGAGAAATGAAGGGAGAGGTATTCTTTAAACCTTATATTATACCAAGCTGTATCCTGCATTGAGAGATCCGCAACTGGATCTGCATTGAATCATGATTATTTTTCTTTTTTCTTTACTTGTCAGTGTTTTACTGTTGTCAGTGTTTGTGAGCCAAACGTAGAAAACCAGATATAGCAGCAAGTCAGTGGTTTGGCATGCCACCATTGATTATGCAAAGTCATACATCAGTGAGACAGGTGCCTGCAGTAGGGTAATATCAGGGATCGCATAGAACAGTAATTCGCTATCTCATTCGTTACAGTTGCAGTAGTTAGTATTAGACTGCTAGGAAGTACAGATCCAGGCATATTAACGGCAACCATCACATTATGTACTTAAAAATAAAATACTAGGAACTGGCAAAATGAATATTTGCAGGGAAAATAACACCTAAAGGGGAAGCTTTAAAGCAAATTTAATAAGTCCTTTTGATTCTATATTGAGTCATGTTAAAACTCTTTCGAGCAAATCCACCTTTATTGGTCCCATTAGTAACAGTATAACAAGATGTGACTTCCCACAGAACATGCTGTTCTGAAAGCAATCATCCTCCTCTATTAAAATCATAATCATCGTTAAGCCAGCACAGGATTTCAAGTGGCGAGTGCAGCGCACTACCATACATCACGCTTGATTTTAATTCCATGGCACCTGTGACCGGACACAGAAAACTGCTTTTAACGTAAAAATCTCACTGTATTTGTTCATTTTGCAAGTTGTCGATGAGGCAATATTTCAGATGTCGTCTGCTACTTAAACCTTTGTTGCTTTTCAAATGGTAAAGTCCTTTTGATACCTACAACAAGCCTTGATGTGACTAAATGATTTCTGATAGTTTGGGGAGACGCTTCATTAAAAATTACATTCAGTTTTGTAACCAGACGGGCGGTTTCTCTTTTCTCCACTTAGTCCTGACTCGGGAAACTACTTTGAAGGCCACGGCTCTCAACCTGCTACTACTACTACGACTTATCATTTGTATAGTGCTGCAAGGCATACACAGCACTGTACATATAGATGTAAGACACAGTCCCTGCTCATCAGAGCTCTTGCCCTCTTCAATGGACCTAACAAAGATGGCTACAATCTCGTGGTGCTGCCCTCTAGTTGAGGCTAGGCCAGATGATAGAGCAGGAGTGGAGGGGACCGTTCCTGCCCTGTAGACCCACTAGACCATCAGGATAACATGACAGGCCAGATAGAGGCCCTACACATATTCTCAAATGTTCCTTACTCACCTCCTCAATCCTTAGTACTCAAAGACTTCACTATCAGCATTAAAAGCAAAGTGAAATACATGGTCATAATCCTTGACCAGAGCTCAACTTTCAAGCACGAATAAAAAGAACAGCCCAATCCATCTGCTATAAATTGAGAACATTGAAGAATCTCTGCCCACTTCTAAGCTCTGACCTATTCCGCACCATCTACCAAACAATAATCACACCTTCATTTCACTACTGCAACATTATATACCATGGCCTCCTCAAACATTCCTTACAGCCTCTCCAAATGGCACAAAACACTGCAGAAAGAATAATCCACCAAATTTAAAGACAAGCACACATCACTACAGTTCTACAACACCTGCTCTGGCTCCCCATTCAAGCGGGAATAAGATATAAGGCACTTATCATGACACACAGAGTCATACACAAATGAACTGGCAACCTGCCCCAACCCTCTTCTCTCAAGACCCAAGAGTTATAGACTCCAACAAAATAATTCTCTCAATCTTCTTACCTTCCCAAATCATAGAACCAAAAGCAAACAATCCACATGTAACCGTGCATTCTCCCTTTTTGCCCCTACTGCTTGGAATGCCTTACCACCTGAATTGAGACGATGTACTGGCCACTCCATCTTCAGGAAGAAACTCAAAACATTCTTATTCCAGGAATACTTCAACACCACCATATCTGGCGAACTGCGATCAAGTGTGACCTAGCAACACATGGATACTATCATACTACAATTTCAAAGACTCTCATCCTGTTCTATAATGTACACAGACTAGGCACCACCTATCTCAGCACTGTACATATAGATGTAAGATACTGATCACCACCACAAGGCAATCAGGCCGTTCGGGTGCTCCTGCAAAGGACTTTAATTTTCACGGCACTTCCAGGCATGCCCACACTTGGCGGGCCTGTGCCTGAGGATCCTTTGTCATGGCCCTTAGGTGCGGGCCTAAAGGAGAGCCATACTGAACCTCTGTGCAAACAACCTTATTTTCCACACTTCCCTCAACAATGGAGAACAAAGCCTTCCCAGCATATTGCAATACTCCGATTGCACTATTACCAGCAGGCATACAATGCAATGCTCTATGGCATCTCCAAACCAAACAGTCACCCAAGCTCACACAAACATTCATACTCTTCAGATGCAACAACCTAATACAGACCAATAGCGCATATAAATATCATTTTAGAAAGAATGAAATTTACACACTGTACCACATCCAAAGTAGATGGGGGTGTGTCGGGATGTTCCCTGAGTGGGATAAAAGTTTGCATTTCTATTCCCCATTTAATATAGGGTATACATGTGTAAGCTCAAAATCATCCCCTTCCAAATTTACTCCTGCTCCCTGGCAAGAGTAGGGCTTTAAAAAGTGAAATGGGGCAAGAGAGTGTCCTCTGTAATAGAGTAAGATCGTCTGCATATCTACATTTGCAAATTGACTCAGATACATGTATAAGTGCTAACATTTCAATGGGCTCATTGTGTAATGCCAGCACTTACACAAGTGGACTGCTGGTTTCCCCTTGTCAATTTTTCCCATGTGTATTTTAATGAGATTGCTCCTCCTGCAACCCATGAATGTATATTTCAGAAATGGCTCCATGTTTAGCAGAGACATTTCTAAAATACTGGCACAATTGTAAACGTGGTAACTCGAATGTCTCAATTTTGACCTCCATGTCCTATCTAAAATGTGCCTTTAAATTTAGGAGTTGATGCACAATTATGGGAAAAAGCTTCATTTCATTTCTTACTAAAAGTTAATAAGTACTCCTTGAGGCCTTGGGCAAATCATTTAACCCTCTACTGCCTCAGTAGCAACTTAGGGGTATGTTTACTAAAGGCCATTAAGGGAGCAAGTGTGCTGTTAACGCCTGTTATTGGCACCCTTGCACCCTTAATGATGCAAAAAAGCTGTATTAACAAGCGTTACAGACTTCTGCGGCGTTAAGGGAACAGTAGGCAGAGAGTGGGCAATAATGGGGCCGAGGGTGGGCATTAACAGCGGGTGCTCCATTAACACCTGTTGCCTTATTGCCCTTTAACATTGGGAATCCTAACGCCAAGTAAAATCTCACAGAAAGGGTTTTTTTTTTGAGGGGAGAGAGCCTATTTGATGTCTGCAGTGTGATCCATAGACAGGTGAGCCCAAACTTCTGATAGTAGTGCTTCATCAGCAGAAACATCATAGTTCCCAAGTAAGAAAGGGTGCTATGTTGATGGTGCAAATGGGTCAAAGGGGGTGGCACATGGGTCATGCAGTAGGGGTTGCTGGTGCGCAAAGCAGACCAGCCAGTTGCCCAGGTTGCACATCTGTGATGTCCACCATGGTGCCACAGTGATAGTGGCGACACACAAATATGCTGCTGCTGCAAAAAGGTGATGCACAACAGGAGGTGGTCCAAGGGTCCCTGCCATCCTAGTCGGAGACCTGGCAGCCCCCCTGCTGCCGATGATGTCAGCTCCGGTAACACCAGCAGCTGTAGCTCTACAGGAGGCTGCCAAAAGCAGCCGCCCAGGGAAATACCACTGCTGCAGCAGTCCTCCTCCACTCGAGATATATCTGCAGCTGGCGGGGATTGGGTTACATTGGTGGCAGTTGCTTGGGGGGGGCTGTGTGGCTTCCCATGTGTCCTATGTCCCCTCATCCAGAATTTGTGCCCTAGGTGCATGCCTAAGCCACATGATGGACAGGTTGGGACTGCACCCCACCCCCAATGACAGCATGGTGTGAGGTTATTGGCGGCGGGTGCAGCATCTGCCACCAGCAGCATACATAACCATGGTGACATATGAACCAGACAACACGTTCCCCTCCAACACCCGCCAAAAACACCTTGTCAGACAGGTATGGCACAGGGCATGCAGAGATCACAGCAGACATAGGAAGACCCCTACTCATGCCCACATTCACTCTGTCAATGACCACAGCTTCATAGGCAGACTGTTGAATCTATGTGGTAGGTCAATGGTGCAACACCCAAAGTCAATGTATATATGAGCAGTGGGTCACAGTTTCAAGAGCTGGCTGTGGCTCATATCCGTGGGTAAACTTTAGTCTACAGTGCAGGTGAAGCACCAGCATGTGCAACCTGCAATGAATCAGCTAGCAATAGTCCAAACACCAGCAGCCACACAGATAGGCTCCACTATCCACAGCTGGATGGAACGGCAGACTGATAGCACCTGCATACTGAGCAGGCATTAACCCTTTCCAGGCCGAGCCCAAAACTCTCGGGATCCAAAATTCTGACTAAATATTCCTATCAAATGGTATATAATACATGACCATAGCAGAAGGAAAATCACTATTAGAACATATTAAATAAGACGGGTACAATTTTCCTGAAATATGGAAAAATTAACCCGGCTGCAGAATGTGGACTAAAAATTTAAAGTAGGCCTTCAAAGGGTTAACAATGGGTGTAAATGTCAGAGCATGCTACTAGTGCCTGCACAAAGAGCACATGTTAACATTTCCTGAGCTGATATGGAGACAATAATGGCAAGCAGGAATGCCAACCATCCCCACTTTTTCACAGTGCAGCAATGTGAGTGTGTTTGTGTGTGTGTCCTGAGTTATGTGGCTTTCTGCACTGCACTGTGCCCCACATTGCCTAGGCTGTTCCCAGCATTAGTCTGAAAATGTGCATGATGAGGAGCAGAGGATTGTGGGTATGGACTGAAACAGAGCGGTTTTCCCAGGATGTGTCTGCATTGGAGGTCAGTTCAATGGCTGAGACTTTGTAGTGCCTATCTGCCACTTGCATGGCCTGTGTGGCCTCAGCAGTCACACTGTGAGGGCACTCTTATTCCGACCAAACTGTGACCACATAATGTCAAGCTCCAGTGATGTGGGTGCTCTTCCTGTCCTGGGAGGCCAAATGCTGGGTGACCATGCTGTTTGTCCTAAGCTGGGGTATACTTGGCTGTTCTGTGCACATACAATGTGTGCTGATTAGCAACAGGTGATAGCTGTACAACGGAAACAACTGTGTTGTGTGGAGCAAGTGCACTCTGATTGTTCCGGCTGTGGTGGGTTGGTATTTCCAGATAGCTGGGACAACAGTTTTTCCAGACCCGCTCATTATGGTCAGAGCTGCATTTGGCATTATCTGCTGTAACTGTTCTAGGAGAGTTTCTGTCCAACAGGAACCTTCAGCATGTTGCAACTGTGCAGACAACAAGGTGAATAGCATAACATACCACAAACAATACCTGCCACAGCCTGGTACTGATGGAATATGTAGCATTGTCAGCCGAGCCCATATCTAACATGCAAGTTCTGGGGACCAGGTGCTGGGCACCCATTCTCACTCTCACTGTGACCACTGAAACAACTCAGTTGCATGGTTTATAGCTGTTCAGTGCTTGTAGTGCACCCTGTCAGTGCATCTTACTGAGCTGATGTGATGGATCAGTACATTCTCCATTTGGTGATCAGCTGCAGACTGCTGTCCTGCATGTGCAGTGCCTCATGGATGCTGGAGGGGCTAACCTATAAAGGCACACACAGCAGACATTTTAGGCAATGTCCTGCAATCTCTTTGAATCCAGACGTTGTTGCAGTAAGCAGTGTAGAGGTGTAGCCTACTGGTTGGTGCAATGTCTCCATAAGCAGAAAATAAGGGTTTGATTCCCACTTGTTAATTTTAGGCTGGTGTGCTACTCAGGTCATTTCCTTCCCTGTAACAGTCCAGGCTCTGCTTTGACTTTCAGATACATATCCTTCTACTTTGCTATGCATTCTGGTCACACTTTGGGTCAGCAAAATTTCTATTCCCGATCATGTCCTTCTGAGAGTATAGTTCTATTGGCTCTGCTGCAGCCCATTGTAGGGGATCAGACATGTTCACCCTGCAGATGTCAGCCACCTGCTTGGAGGCATAGCATAAGGATCATGGAAATGGCCGGGGGACCAAGCTACCAGAGTTTGATGCCCACTAGTACTCCTTATGTGACATTTCAGAATGTGTTACTGTCACATTTGATGTCTGCCACAAACTTCATGGACTGACAACACCTTGTTATGACCTTGAGCAGTTCACTTAACCGACCAGTGGCTCAACTAAATGCACATCTGTACAGTCCCTGCTTATCATCTGACATTACCAATTCATCGGTAAGATGTACCCCGATATGACTGCACTGATACAGCTGTAACCTACATGTGAGACATGAGTCATATATGACATCATGACTATGACTATATAACTTTGGCTCCATCACATCTCTGTAGTATATGCGGACACATCCTATCCCTCGGTTAGCCACCTGCAGGTTTCACCTCATGTCTGTACGTGCCCAATCTGCCAAGTTTCGATGACACCTGTCCAGTTGTTATCTGCACATTTGTCTGGGGTGTTATATGGTGGTTGTGTGGCTGAGACAGAAGTGAGACTACATGTCTGGTATCAAGCCTTCCATGTGGCACTGACACACATTTTCCCATACAGTACAAATATGTTGGGGATGGCACCTTACAGCATCAGTGCTGCCAGCCTATACCACCCTCTCCTCTGCAGCCATCCTTCTTCAGCCCATCAATCTACCTCTGTCGGCTGTGTGTAGTCATGTCTTCTCATTAAAGTTGCTTCACCATGGCCTATAGAGGTACTCTTTCCTGCATTTCGACTCTTCATGAATGCCTCTCCTGTACCTGATCTGCATGTTACCACTACTGCTCCAACATCCTTATACTGCACACATCCTGCTACTTCTGACTCTGTTGGTGGACACGTCTTCCCCATCCTATGCCACACACTGACTGCACTGTTTTATATTGGCTCCCCCCAGTGCATCGGTACATCTGCTTCCCACATGCTCGTTCAAATTACTGGCTGCCATGTAGGGTGCCCACAGATCTGGCAAGTCCATCGGCTCCCACCTGTCTTTCCATCCATCACCTTTACATTGACTTTCCTTGGTGCTCCCTTATCCAATGTTAGGGTGATAGCCATTTTTGGACATTAAAGTGCATGCTTCACACCTTAACGCCCGATGTACTGTTGATGCACTTTAAATAGCCCATTGCGCCCTTAATGCTGGAATTCCTCCTAACCACCCATTGCTCTTTATGCATGTAAAACCCCTTATTGCTGTCGTTAATGTCTGCTACCTAAACGCACTTTAGTAAACATAACCCTTAGATTGTAAGCTCTCTAGGGACATGAAAATGCCTATTGTAGCTGACTGTAACATGCCCTGAACTACTATTGAAAAGGCATGAGGAAATGCTAATAAACAAACAAATACATAAATAAATAAGTCAAACTCAACCTTATCTACTAAATATAAGTCTCTCTCAAATCTTCCAATTGTTTCAAAATAACCCAAAATAATAGCTCCTGAACTGAATGACTTTTAGAGAAGGTAAGAAGGTAATTTTATAAAAGGACACCTAGTATAAGCATTTTCTAAGGTTCCTATTTAATCCTATATTATAACAACAAGTAGGTGTCTATTTTTCATTATGATATAATTTGCAGAAATTGTGAGTTAAGTTAAGGTGTGCATATTTGCTTCAGACATAGAGCTAGTATAAATGACTATACCTAAATGTTTGAAGAATATGAGTAAATTTCAATATTTTAGAATGTACACATGCACTTGTACACTCCTCCCTTGCTCTACCCAAACTCCACCCACTCTATATTGCTTAGAAGATTTTTGGACATAAGAATAAAGTGATCAGTTTTTGTTTTGTTCTTTTCATTCTTAGGAATTAGATAAGACAAATTCTTCTTGGTCATTATCATGAGATGCCCCACAACACTTATTTATTTCCATTTTCCATCCTAATTCAAAATCTGGGATTCATATCAATTTGATATGCAGATGACATTAAGGGGTATGTTTACTAAACCGCGGTAAAGTTACCAGCGGTAAGGGCAGCTTTAAGGTACCTGAAGCCATATAAGGCAATGGGCAGGTAGGGGGTGTTCCAGCATAAAGGGAGCAATGGGCCATTTAACACACGTTAACATGGTGCCTTGGCCGTTTAATGCACATTAATGGGACATTGCATGTTAAGATGACAAGCAGAGCACGTTAAGCCTGACAAGGCACACTAAGGGCTTTAAGGTGCCTTAACTTAAAGCGCCTTAATTCAAGGTGCCCCAAGGGCTGTAAGGTGCCTTAACCTAACATTAGGGCGCCTTAAAGCCTTTAGGGCACCTTTAATTAAGGTGCCTTAGGTTAAGGCACCTTGGGTTAAGATACCTTAGGCTAAGGCACCCTAAGGGCTTTAAGGTTAAGGCACCTTAAAGCCCTTAGGGCACCTTAACATAAGGTGCCTTATGTTAAGGTGCCCTAAGGATGTTAAAGTGCCTTAACCTAAGGTTCCTTAAGTTAAGGTGCCCTAAGGGCAGTAAGGTGCCGTAATGTAATGTGCCCTAAGGGCTGTAAGATGCTATAAGTTGACAAGCATGAACTGGAGCCTCTGTCAGAAGCCGTATGAGAAGAGACTTAAAGACCTAAATATGTACACTCTGGAGGAGAGGAGGGGTAGGGGAGATATGATTCAGACCTTTAAATACTTAAAGAGAAATAATGAACAAACAAACCTCTTCCAAAGACAGGGAAGCTGTAAAACTAGAGGGCATAACATGAAGCTGCAAGGGGGTAAATTGAAAGGCAATGTCAGGAAATACTTTTTCACTGAAAGGGTGGTGGATGCTTGGAACACCCTCCCGATGGAAGTGGTGGGGGCAAATACAGTGACGGAGCTCAAAATGGCATGGGACAGACACAGTGGATCCCTTTACAGCAACAGGATAAAATCATAATAAACTTAACCATCTAATGGGCAGACTAGATGGACCATACTGGTCTTTATCTGCTGTCATTTACTATATTACTATGTAAGGCATAAAAACAGCTATAACCCTAACACTGGATAGAGCACCAAGGAAAGGCAATGAACAAGTGATGGAAGGAAGGAGAGGTGGGAGCTGATGGACCTGCCATATCTGTGGGCAACCTACGTGGCAGCCAGTAAAGTGGGCAAACATGTTGGAGGCAGCTGTACTGATGCACAGGGTGTTGGCAATGTAAAGTGCTTCAATGACAGTGGGTGGCAGAGGATGGAAATATGTGTCCTCCAGTGGAGACAGAGGTAGCAAGATATTTGCAATGATAGGAGGACAGAAGAATAGTGGTGATATGCAGATCAGGCACAGGAGAGGCAAGTACAAAGAGCTGTAATACAGAAAAGGGTACCAGTGCAGGACATGGGGTAGCAGTCTGCACAAGAAAACAGGACTGTACACAGCTGACAGAGGCAGATAGATGGGCTGAAGGATGGTTGGCAAATGAGGTGAGGGTGTTATGGGCTGGCAGCACAGATCTGCAGAGACATGACTATTACAGGCATGAACATGATTTGAGTAGAACAGGCATAAAAAAGAGAACAAAGATAAATTGAACCCCTGACCCCTGCCTAGGGAAGCATTGTACTAATCAGTAGGCTACACCTCCACAGTTCTCTGCATAGCAATGGCTGGATACAGAAAGACTGCAGGTCACTACAAACAATGTCTGCTGTGTGTGCCAGGATAGGGTAGCCCCACCAGTACCCATGATGCAAAGCACATGCAGAACAGCAGTCTACAGCTGATCACCGAATGGAGAATGCACCTCTCCAACACCTCAGCTTTGTAAGAAGAACTGACAGTGTGTGATAGTGGCATAGAACAGCTACAGACCATGCTACTGCACTGATTCTGTGTTCACCCTGAGGGTGAGGAAGGGCACCCAGCACCAGGTCTGCAGTGCCTGTGGTGCTAGAGATGGGTATTGTTGCAGATCCCTATTATTACCAGTGTATGGTAAGGGTTCTCTGCAGTAAAAACTAAAGTTGCTCTGTGCCCATCTGTATGCCCTAGTCACATCTAGCCCTGGTGGACTGGGACCCACCCAGGGTAGTGCATATGCAGTGTTATGATGTGGCTGCCATGATCACCTATTATCAGGGCAGAGCGGTGTCTAGACTTGCATGAGATTTATGTAGCAATGTCTATATGCTGCTCTCTCTGGGTCAAAGTGGTTTACAGTATATGCCCTTTGTCCCCAAAGGGCCCACAATCAACGTTTTGTAATTGAGGCAGTGGAAGGAGATGTGGCATAACCATGAAGAATGGCCGTGGGACCAGAAACCCCAGTCTAGCTGGCCAAAGGCTGTCCTCTACAGTGGTTGGAGCAGTAGGCCAGATCTGTACCTGTTACCAGGGCACTGGCAGACCAGAAGTAATGCTGGGAGTAGGCCTGGAAAACCTCATCTGCCACCCACCAAGGTCTGTCATTCACCAGCAGAAGGCAAAGTCAGACTGCACCCCACCAGGTGTTTCAGCCATATACCTACTAACAGCGGACAGTCCACTGCAAATGCAATGCAATGTGTGCCTTCGAGTCAGTCCTGACTCCTGGCAACACAGAAGCTCCTGGGTTTTCTTGGCAGTGTCACCGGAAGTAGATTGCCAGGCCTTCACTAGCCAGTCCATATTGCATGTTCACAGAGAAACTGTGTGCACCCAGAGTTGTGATATACAGCTCAGACACCCAGCAGGTGCCTCATGATTGGACCCCAGAACAAGATGCACACAGATATCCCTAGAAACAAGTACTACATAGTACTATGTGGGAACATAGCCATGCCATGATTACTGCTCGGTCAGAGTGAGAGTGTCCTCTCAGCATGACATGCTGTGGCCACCCTGTCCATGCACATGGTAGTTGGGCACTATGATGTCCCAGACATTGTCCTAACCCTGATGCAGATGCATCCTGCCCAATCCACCCTGTCTGGGCCATACCCACAATACCTTGCTCCTCAGTATACACATTTGCAGGCTAACGCTGGAAACAGTGTATACATTGTGGACCCAGTGAGGAGTAGGAAGCCACAAAATAATGGATAAACATACGCACACTCCTATTGCAGCTTTGTACAAAGATAGGGATGGCTGGAAACCCTGGTCCTGATCACAGTGCAGGCATTGCTAAGGTGTGCAGGAGCTAGTAGTAGTGCTCTGGTAATAACTGATGCTCCCTGTGCAGGAGCCAACAGCCTGACTCTCCATGAAGCTTTGGATAGTGGAGCCTGTGTGTTTATGTTTGCACCCCTATTGGCTGATGTTTTGGGGATTGCATATGTTGGTGTTGTATCTGCAATGTAGGGGCATGCTCTGCAAGATCCACAGCTGATACCTGAACCTATGACCCTCCGCTCCAAGACACACTGGCTGTGTGTACTGCACCACACTGTTGCCACAGATGTACAGTAGTCCTTGGGGCTACCTTTGCTTTCCATCAGACAGACCTTGTCTGTTGCACTGCACACCATGCAGTGGAACAGGACATGGCCTTGGTCCACTGCAGGCGGGTGCCACTGCCCCATCCACCACCAACACCCCCCCCCCACATGCCCATATGCTATCGGTGCTGGTAGTGCACAGTTCCAGGCCGTCCAATGTGCAGATAGGTGGGTGCCTAGGGTGCAGGATCTGGGGTGGGGAGGCATACACGGACATCCACACCCCCCATCACTGCCTGCTAATGTTATGTCCCTTCCACATGGGGGAGAGATGGCTCGGGGGTGTCAGGTTGGTGATCTCTCTACTATTGGCTAGGGTGGACCTAGTAAACATAGGTAGATTGTGTTATGCCAGCAGACTGTGGACAGGCTAGGGCATGCAATGTGGGTACAGTGTACTTAGGGGCATGTTTACTAAAAACCGCTAATTTGCGCGCCGCAAAATAGCGCACGGCAACGCAGCATTGAAACGCACATAAACGTGTTTAAACGCCCCGCACACGTGCGTGTCACCCCCGCACAGGTACGCGGCACACTAACGGGCCCCGTACAAGTGCGGGCCCGCAAATGTACGATAGAGGCGTGGAACGGCTAAAGAAGGGCGGAGGAAGGCCCCGGAGAGGCGGAGGGACGGGGTCAATGGGTGGAGAGTGGGAGGGGAGAGTCTTCCCGCACAGTACCGGGCCAGAATTTCCATGTAAAAACTACCGCGAGTGAAACACTCGTGGTAGAAAGCATTTAAAGGGAAGAGAAACCATTTCCGTCATCAATGTACAGCAAAACCGGGGAAACCTGCAAAACGTCAGCAGTGTGATACATGTGCACAGAACAAAAGTGCAAATAAAAAGCGAAAATGACCACAAACAACATCTAAAAAATTAAAAGTCTGCGGGGGAACAGTGCTAGCA
The DNA here is from genome assembly GCA_033557465.1 of Ichthyophis bannanicus. Taxonomy (NCBI): domain Eukaryota; kingdom Metazoa; phylum Chordata; class Amphibia; order Gymnophiona; family Ichthyophiidae; genus Ichthyophis; species Ichthyophis bannanicus. Next base: position 861,500,133 of record CM066032.1, read on the forward strand.
ATGGGCACAAATAAGAAACACACCCAGGAAAGTTTACAAAAAAATGAATGAACCATGGAAAGGTGTATGGAGGGGAGACTCAACCAAAAAAAAAACAACCCCTCTTTTGTAGCTGTCCTGGGAGTGTCCCCCATGTTTGTTCATGAAAATCTCTGTAGGCCATGTTGGTTATATCTTATCGCCCCTTTCCGTGGTCATGTCTGGGTATGATTTGCACGTTTGTCACCGGACAGGGTGAAGGAGCCCATAGTAAAATTGTGCAGAGCAGGGTGTGTGACCCCATCCTGCCAGTTTTATTATCCCCAGGTACTGCACCATCTCTGTGGCAACAGTGTAGTGCAGTGGACAGAGCCAGTACCTGTAAGACCATAGAGTCACAGGTTCAAATCCCATCTGGGGCTCATGGCAATATGTTCTCCACCACTAATCAGAGATATGGAAGACACCCCTTGTTTTGCAGAGAACATTAGCATGTTGCAAACATCCTTCTTATACTCCACACCGCACACACATCAGAACAATGGGCATCAGCCACATCCGAGTTGCCCAAATGCAGTCCTGGAGTGGCTCCACTCAATTAGGACATATGCTTATGCTAAGATAAGGACATGCTAGCATGTTGGTGGGACTGTACAGATGGTGGAGAGGGAAGTGGCTGCCAGCCACAGCATACATTTGACTAGCGAGGTGCAGGCTGTCACCGTCCACTAGTGACAGACAGCCCCTGTTGGATGTACAGTCATGGACGTCCCAGGGAACTCCGCCAAGCTGTAGATACACAGTGGTGCAGTGTACACAGAAAGTGTATGAAACAACAGAAGGTCACAGGTTCAAAGTTCGGCTGGGGATATTGCCAATCATGAGCACATATTTTACTCACAAATAAACCATGGTAGTAAGCAAAACCTTTAAGGCAGAGGACAGTGGCCTCAGTAAAACCCTCAACATTTACCATCACAACCACACACACCATGAACAGGGCGATCACCTAGAGCAGAGTATCCCAAATACAGTTTTGGACGACCACACAACAGTCAGGTTCCATGCTGCCTCTAATACAAATGACTGTGCTGCATATCTATGTACCACCCTCATGTCATGCAGATGTAGCACATGCATATCCAGGAGGGACAGCATAAAACTACAACAGTGTCAGCCACACCATGAGATGATGTGGGAATGCCTGATGAAAAGCACCAGCCAACAGGCCCTGACACACCCACGCCCACAGGTTGCATTGGACAATGCATCCTGGAAAGGCAGGACATTGGGCCCTGCCTGTAACCGCCAATAGTAGCAGTTGCAGATGTCACCAATGCCACCCCACACCTGGGGACATGGTACACAGCTATCTAATGTCATCATTGAACACAGTGAAATATGGATGTATATGTTCAGCACATTTTGCCCATTGAGCACCACATGACAATCATGCAGATGTGGGTCATGTGTGCAGCAGGTCTGTTGTATGACAGTGTGTACATCCTGGGTGGGTGACCCCCACCAGCTATGTGTAACATATCCATGCCTGTACTGTTCCCAGGACTGTTGTGTCGCATAGGGCTGTTAAACCACGTGATTGTACCACACAAGACGACCAACCCTGGTAATGGTCACAGCAATGTGAAACATCAACATACACTCACAAGAAAGGCAGGGCTAAAAGATAGGTATGTTGGAAGGGTTTCTGGCTCATGCAGCATAACATGTGCATGAGTCAACATTGCTGAAGGAGAGAGCATGTGTCCCCACACCAATGGATTTTTTCCCCTAGGTAGTCACCCCAAACTCATAATGCACAGCATAGGTAGTTGCATACATGCACAGTGGATGTTCAACAACTGAGTGGCACCAGCACTAACAGGGCCTGCAGCATGTTAGCCGAGGTGTACTGGTATCAGTGGGGTCAGTGGCAGGTGGCCAGAGAAGATGGAGCCAGAGACCCTGACACGTGGGTGCACTGGCCCATAACAGAAAGGGCCGCTAGGACAAACAGACATGCTATTTGCAGGGTCTACATTGACTCAGTGTCCGCATGGTGGTGCAGGGGACACAGCCAGTGTGTTGTGGAGACAAAGATAACAAGTTCAACTCCCAGCTGGGGCCATCGGCAACACAGTGCACATATTTTATCCACCAGTAAACCGTTATTGGGAATAAAACCCACACCTGCAGAGAAGAAAAGTTTTTTCTGAGGATTGTTATTTTACCATAAGTAGCTCATAGCCCTCAGAAATGTCCAACACCTACAGCAGCGTACACACAATGCAGTACCGGAGGGCCACATGTCAGTTAGCTGTGATGCTGTCCCCAATATAACGCCTCTTTATCATGGTGGTGTACGCCTACTGCTGGCAGAGGGGGCAGTGGCTGCTGCACCACAGCAGATGCTGGCCTAGCTACCCTCATGTGGCTGCAGTCCAATCCACCAGACAGGCACTGTGTGTGACAAACAGCCATGGACTCCCCCGGGAATGAGCTGTTGCTGTGCTAAGACAGTGGTGCAGTACACATAGCAAGTGCCCCAAGAGCAGAAGGTCCTAGGTTCAAATCTCAGCTGGGGCACCTGCCATCCCACCCCCCATTTTCTTTCACATGCACAAAACCTGCTATTAAAGACTGCAATTCCCCTGCTGATGACAGAAGCGTTGGAAAAGACAACTTATTTTACAATAAACAGCACACACCACATAAACATATGCCTCGCCCACAGTACAGTCCCCCAAATGCAGCCATGCAGGCACAAAGAACACCCATGTTCGCTGATGTATCCAATAAAGATGCGTGTGCTGCAAGTTAATGAACACCACCATGGTATGCATCTGTCTGAGAGGCATATTCATCACGGACATCATGAAAACCTGACCAGTGTGTGTGCCATATTGCCTGGGTTTTCTGAAAATATGGCCTACAGCAGTGGGCAACAGGGCCAGAAACAGCTGCACCTGCAGGCCCCAATATCTGATGACCAATGCAGTGGCAGGATGTCGGGCCCTGTGTGCCCCTCCAATAACTAGCATGTGCAGACATTACCAATCACACACTACACATGGCGATACCTCACACGCATATCAGAAGCCTGGTATGAGCAGTGACTGTTAGAAATGTCTATGCGAAGCACAAGCAGATCATCGAGCTGTAACATACCAACGTCTCAGATGTATGTACAATGTGTGTCAGGTCAGGTGCCCTCCAGAGATTGTCAGCCTGGAACATATCACAACAAATGTACCCCAACGTTGCCATACCCCCAGTGTGCCCATTACTGTTGCGTTGGTCTCTGCTCCTAAATAACCGTACATCGTCTCACTGCTGTCCTAGGTGTAGGGAGTGTGTGTCTGTTGATCCAGTGTGTGCTGGCTGCCAACACCTCCCACAGCCCACAATGATAGCACCGTTGCCAGTATTGGTCTGCAAATGTGCATAATGAGGAGCAAAGTACTCTGGGTATAGAACACACAGGGTGGCAGGAGCAGGATGCAGCTACACAGGGCAAATGTGCATGCCTAGGACCATGTTGTGCCTTGCTATCACCTCCACAAACATGGTGCCCATAGCATGTACGGTGAGGAGGCAACCCTCACCACGAATGATCAGTGACCACGCCATGGCTAGGTTACTACATATTGCCATACAGTAGTTCTCCTCTGTGATTTTTATGGGCCGTGTGTATATATAGGGGGCTCAATCACTGAGTCAACTGCATGGGGGTTGTGCAAACATCCCAGTAATGGGTGCACAGAGTGTCCCTGGTAGCATGCAGTATGGACCGTCAAGCGGCCTGAAAGCAGTTACCATGTGTTTGGCTGGAACACCTTGCAGGGTCAGTAGCTGGCCACACACTGTGGCCTCTGCTGCAAAATGTCAGATGGTGTTGGTTGAGCTGGGTGGCTCTGGCTCAGCTGTTTGTCTGCCTGATCTAGACATATGGATATGTTCAAAATTGCAGAGAGTGACCTGTAGGTACTGGGTACGACAGGCGGAATGAGGTTGCTGGCAACTGCTAGCACCGTAGTTGGGCTACAGAATGTGCATATTGTAATATTGTACAAAGTGTGTTTGACAGGAAAGTGCAGGTGGTCAGACACATATAGCCAATGTGGCCAGAAATCTCCCTTACCCCTTCACATATATTATGAAGGGTAGGGCTCTCACAAAGGAGATGCACCCTTGGGTGAGCATTGTAGCCCACAAGGCCCAGATGGGTCAGGGAGATACAGATGCCTGAAGGAGGACTGTATGCATCAACCTATCAGACATCGTCTGACAAGCTGATCTGATGTTCTTGGCCCTCTCAGCCAGGACAGGTGCTGTGTGTCTCACCTCACACTCAGGGTGATTAAAAGCCACACACACTGTGAGGTTCTGTACCCACTCTGTACCTGCAACACAGAAGGTCTGTCCACAAAACTATGTCCAGGTGCTGTGTGGTTGCACACCCTATCGTTGGACCATTAGTAGACTGCTGCTTTGCATGTGCAGTGCATCATGGGGGTGAGTGGACTGACGTTACCCTGTTAACTGCAGCACAAAGTCTGCCTAGGTCATATTGCAGACAGCCAGATAGTCTCATCACAACCCCAGAGCTGTAGTCCAGTGGTGACTGCAATGCCTCAGGAGCAAAAGGTTGTTAGTTCAAATTCTAAATGTGGTTCTACAAGGAAAGTATTTTATATATCCTGACTTTGGCCCATAGACTCCACCAGTCAGCAGTAGTGTGGGGAAACGTTCTGAAAATAAACATACATTGAACAAGGCAGTGTCACATTAGTTAAATTTGTTTTTACAAGGTCCATGGGGGCTCTCAGGTGTGGAACGTGGGTAATGTCCTCAAGTACTGGCAACTTAAAACACCATCACAGTGCATTAACCCAGGTAGACCCTATAAGGTGGTCTGTGGGGTACCTGCTGCTGACAGCACTGTGAGGATCTCACAACAACCACCAGTACTCCACAGTCATGGACATGTCATTGGCTGCACCCACCAATAACCTCACTGTATATGGACGTATGCAACCTCTGGCTCCCCATGCAGCAAGGTTAGGTGTGGGCCACAGCTAGATTGATAAGAACAGATGCCTGGCTGGCCAAAGAGGCAATCATGCAGACAGTGTGTTGTTGTTTACCAGGGTTGTGGTGCTCCATCAGTGAGAATGGTGTATGACATATGATGTCTGCAGCAGTGTGAGTGTCTTGCCACCAGCAGCACCTCTGTAATGTAGAAAGGGCTCTGGGGCAAGTAATAATGTTGCAAAGTATGAAAATATATGCTGTGCACAGCATAGATGTAGATGGAAAGCACCATGGCCAATGGTGTTACAACGTATGATAATGTGAGCTGCCTGAGATAGGCACTCCAGAGCGCAAAAGGAAGATGTAAGCCATGATGCCTCGTTAAGCAGCCAATGTATCCACCATTGCGCTATATCTCAGCCCCCAGGACTGTATGCCAGCAGATCTACCAAATTCTAATGTGGATTGTGGTGACATGCTGTCCACATTGCCCCCTAATGTCTAACACGCAACCTATTTTTCCTGTGTAATGCACACATATGAACCCCCGCAAAACACCTATGGCAACCACCAAATCATTGATGTCTGTACATGGTGAGTCAACACAGAACAGAGCCAACTAACACACACATCATGCCATATCACCAGGTTGCTTGACCCCTGACGCTGATGGTTTGTTTGCACCCATTGCTATCAGTGGCAGAGCACTATCTGCTATGTGACACACATAGCACACCTCATCTGACAATGGCCTTGGAATCAGTGCATATGTGTCCAGAGGTTCAAGACCACATTGTGTGAACAAGTAATATTCAGAATCATTAAATTATGTTATAGAGAGATACCTTGTAGCTATGTGAGCATGCAAACAACATGAAACCTATTTGTATTAATAAATGTAAAACATGTGTATGAATGATGCGTGCCGCTAATATTTGCACTTTTCAGGAGCGCAGCAATGCGGAACGCATGGGCAAGCAGTTATGAGGGCCGCAGCCATGCGGCGCGCACGTGCTTGCTCCGATACGCGCAAATGCGGAAGTGGCGTCGTTAGCGTTCGCGCGTCTACACGCCCACAAACAAAATGGCGTCAAGGAGCAGGAAGCCCGCCTTCAGCTACAGGGAGCTGTGCCTCCTGGCCTCCCTTATTGGACCGAAACAAAAAATCCTTTTCCCAGGGCCCTCCAGGAGGATAAACATGGGGAAGGTGCTGAGGGCCTGGGAGAGGGTGACCAGGCGCTTTAACCGTGAGGCAGACCACCCACGTGAGGTAAGTGAATGGCCACAGGTCACAAAACCATATACACAGACAGGGTTAATGTCAGCTGTCCATGCTGTTGTGTGTAAGTAGGCTAGATAAATTACGTGTAGTAGGGAAACCACATGCCAGATGCATTGTGTACCACATCTGAGTGTTTGCCCATGTAGCCATGTTCAGATCCATGTGCCCACAGAGGGCATGATGACCCCATGGCCTCATGACAGCTGCTGGCATTGATGTACTACAGACCACTGTAACACAGCTAGGCCAACCATCAGCCTAAGGAGTGTCTAGAATCACCATGTGCTGATGGAGGTATCTGCATCTGGAGGGTAACACATAGGGGCAACCATCAGGGGTCGTGGAACCTTCAGCACAAAGGCCCTGACGCACACAGGTGGCCAGGGGTTGTTTACAAATGTGGTATAATACATTCCCCTCCCCTCAGGGCTACAGAGAGCCACTCAAAGTGTGCCCTGGCAACCTGGAGATATAGATCTGCGTCCTCATGTACTATGAAACATAACCCATATCCCCAGGAGGTCAGAGAGGCCATCCAAGTGGGTCCCCTATCACCCTGGGCCTATGGTTGTGTGTCCTAATGTAGTTTGAACCCTCCTCCCTAACTCCAGGAGTGCAGAGAGGCCATCCAAGTGGGCCCTCTATCAACCTGGAGCTATGGATCTGTGTCCTAATGTAGCTTGAACCCTCCTCCCTAACTCCAGGAGTGCAGAGAGGCCATACAAGTGGGTCCCCTATCACCCTGGGCCTATGGTTGTGTCCTAATGTAGTTTGAACCCTCCTCCCTAACTCCAGGAGTGCAGAGAGGCCATCCAAGTGGGTCCCCTATCACCCTGGGCCTATGGTTGTGTGTCCTAATGTAGTTTGAACCCTCCTCCCTAACTCCAGGAGTGCAGAGAGGCCATCCAAGTGGGTCCCCTATCACCCTGGGCCTATGGTTGTGTGTCCAAATGTAGTTTGAACCCTCCTCCCTAACTCCAGGAGTGCAGAGAGGCCATCCAAGTGGGCTCTCTATCACCCTGGAGCTATGGATCTGTGTCCTAATGTAGCTTGAACCCGCCTCCCTAACTCCAGGAGGTCAGAGAGGCCATCCAAGTGGGCTCTCTATCACCCTGGAGCTATGGATCTGTGTCCTCATGTAGTTTGAAACCCTCCTCCTAACCTCCAGGAGTGCAGAGAGGGCCATCCAAGTGGGAACTCTATCACCCTGGCGCTATGGATCTGTGTCCTAATGTAGTTTGAACCCTCCACCCTAACTCCAGGAGTGCAGAGAGGCCATCCAAGTGGGCTCTCTATCACCCTGGAGCTATGGATCTGTGTCCTAATGTAGTTTGAACCCTCCTCCCTAACTCCAGGAGTGCAGAGAGGCCATCCAAGTGGGTCCCCTATCACCCTGGGCCTATGGTTGTGTGTCCTAATGTAGTTTGAACCCTCCTCCCTAACTCCAGGAGTGCAGAGAGGCCATCCAAGTGGGCTCTCTATCACCCTGGAGCTATGGATCTGTGGCCTAATGTAGCTTGAACCCTCCTCCCTAACTCCAGGAGTGCAGAGAGGCCATCCAAGTGGGCTCTCTATCACCCTGGAGCTATGGATCTGTGTCCTAATGTAGCTTGAACCCTCCTCCCTAACTCCAGGAGTGCAGAGAGGCCATCCAAGTGGGCCCTCTATCACCCTGGAGCTATGGATCTGTGTCCTAATGTAGCTTGAACCCTCCTCCCTAACTCCAGGAGTGCAGAGAGGCCATCCAAGTGGGCTCTCTATCACCCTGGAGCTATGGATCTGTGTCCTAATGTAGTTTGAACCCTCCTCCCTAACTCCAGGAGTGCAGAGAGGCCATCCAAGTGGTCACCCTAGCACCCTGGGCCTATGGTTGTGTGTCCTAATGTAGTTTGAACCCTCCTCCCTAACTCCAGGAGTGCAGAGAGGCCATCCAAGTGGGCCCTCTATCGCCCTGGAGCTATGGATCTGTGTTCTAATGTAGTTTGAACCCTCCTCCCTAACTCCAGGAGTGCAGAGAGGCCATCCAAGTGGGTCCCCTATCACCCTGGGCCTATGGTTGTGTGTCCTAATGTAGTTTGAACCCTCCTCCCTAACTCCAGGAGTGCAGAGAGGCCATCCAAGTGGGGGCTCTATCACCCTGGAGCTATGGATCTGTGTCCTAATGTAGTTTGAACCCTCCTCCCTAACTCCAGGAGTGCAGAGAGGCCATCCAAGTGGGCTCTCTATCACCCTGGAGCTATGGATCTGTGTTCCTAATGTAGCTTGAACCCTCCTCCCTAACTCCAGGAGTGCAGATGAGGCCATCCAAGTGGGCTCTCTATCACCCTGGAGCTATGGATCTGTGTCCTAATGTAGTTTGAACCCTCCTCCCTAACTCCAGGAGTGCAGAGAGGCCATCCAAGTGGGTCCCCTATCACCCTGGGCCTATGGTTGTGTGTCCTAATGTAGTTTGAACCCACCTCAACCCTAACTCCAGGAGTGTGCAGAGAGGCCATCCAAGTGGGCTCTCTAATCACCCTGGAGCTATGGATCTGTGTCCTAATGTAGCTTGAACCCTCCTCCCTAACTCCAGGAGTGCCAGAGGAGGCCATCCAAGTGCGGCTCTATATGCACCCTGGAGCTATGGATCTGTGTCCTAATGTAGCTTGAACCCTCCTCCCTAACTCCACGGAGTGCAGAGAGAGGCCATCCAAGTTGGGCCCTCTATCACCCCTGGAGCAGCTATGGATCTGTGTGCCTAATGTAGTTTGAAACCCTCCTCCCTAACTCCAGGAGTGCAGAGAGGCCATCCAAGTGGGTTGTCTGCCACCATGGAGATAGGTATGCATGTGACAGTGTAGGCCTACACATCCACCACATCCCCAGTTGTCTGTTCCAGCCCATCACAGTATCGCCACCAGTCACCCTGGTGATATGGGTGCAGTGTGAGGTTGGTGTTCAGTCAATTATCTGTACCACATGCAGGCCTGATACATGCATCTGGCGTCCAGGGTGTCACCATGTTGCAATGCTGTATCTTGCTGATGATATGCCGTTAGGACCCACCCAATACCGTGGTGGCTAATAGCTTATTGTGTAAACGGAGGGTTATCTCAGTCCCATATGTCACCTAGGGTATAGTGGTCTGGTGCAACTCACACACCTGCCCTATGTGGCACATAGTCCAACACACGCACTGTACATGTATGGACATTTTATGGTAGATGCTGATATGGTTGTGCGTTCACAAAAGCTATCATCACACAGTAGCCTCGAGATGGAAGCCCAAAACCCTTGCGAGAGGGACATGTGCACAGCTATGTATGCAGAATTGAGGTTTACCTACCACAAAACGCCTACAGGCACAATGACCCTTTGTCTACATGTACCTCACAGCTGCCTCTGGGGGGTTCCAGACACACATCCAGGTTGCACCACGACAGCCTATCATCCACAAAATGTACAGTGGGCCCGAAACAGCACATATCCGTGTAATGTGTCATTGTCCTTAGTGTGTGCACGTCACATCTCATAGAACCCTCAGGGACACAGGTCAGATGAACATAAAAACACCCGAGAAGCGGAAGGTGACAGATGCATGTCCACCATTGCCAGTATGCTGTGTCTCACAGTCTGTCAAGGTACGTCTGATGTAGCTATTCAGTAGCCCTATGACATACAGGACACACAACTCATGTGTTGGGGTCAGGTAATTACATCCATGGCCATCTAGATATCCATGTGTCATGGACCCTGCCCCCTGCCACGTGCTTAGGGCAAACCACTCAATGTCACATGTATGTGAACACAAACATGTTTACCGTTACATCTGGGTGCCATTGCGTTTGGATTGCCATGACATGTACAGTTAATGTGACCCCACATGTATCTAATGTAATACCTACCTGGGCCTAAAAGGCCTCCCCATGGACATCCACATTGGCCAAACAAATGTGCCATGCCAATGCCAGCATGTCTGTCAAGGGTGCCAAAGGGAGACGTCCCCATGCATTTAGGGAGACACATGGACATTGCTCATAGGTGTCGCTGCACACATGTCCACACCCACATTGAGGCATGTATGTGGCACTGGGGACAGATATTCACCTGGAATAGGCATGAGGGCACTGGACCCCTATTCTGTCTGGTGATGCAGTGTGCAAGACAGCATGCGACTGCTCCCCCCATCCACCACCATAAAAAGCCTAGGGGAGTACCCCACAGCTCATGTGGTCCTGCCCTGTTGAAAAGCCCAATTGCTGCTCCCCCAGTGCCATAATGTCACGGAAAACAAAATGTCATCTCTGTGTCCGTCTAAGTGCAATACACCTGTATGGGAAAGCAACCCCTGTGTGTGTCTCTGCTGAGGGCCCCACTAACTGTGACATGGTGTCTCTGATATCCCCCAGCACTAGTAGCTGTGTTGACATGATTCAAAGACAACACAAGGGGAACACTGAGAATTACCCAAGTACGTTGCTCTTTCTATGTATCATAGGCCCAAACCATGACATTAGCATGGAGAACACACCATGTGCGGGGAGGATATGCTCCAGGATTGCCAAACACTCATTGGTCACTGTCAGCCCAGTGCCTAGTGTGCTGACTGCCAAGGCCCCACATGTGACCTGTCACCATGATTGACCAGTAGGATGGGATGGCATCCAGGGGGTGTGTGGTTGGCCGAGCCGTCCAGCCATGCGCAAACAACACCCCCACCACCACAATGTGGCTGTGTTGGTAGCCATTTCCCCAGTGTTTTCACCATGTGTCGTGTTGGATCACATCTAGACCAACATATTGTGGCAATGTCCCAGAGGGACATAAACCCCACAACATAGGGATGCCCTGGCAGTGGCACTGACAAATGCAGTTGGTGACAACAGCTCTGGTGTTACCACCAGGCCCAACAAAGGGAGTCAATAAACCAATATACCAGTGGGGAGTCGGCACATGCGTCATAACACCACGTGTTTAGCATTGGGGCATGGGATGTGTCCAATGACAACTGCAAAGGCATAGCAGGTGTCACTAGCACACAGATT